>CP099847.1:7430859-7926084 GCA_030062745.1 Capitulum mitella | reverse complement strand
CTCTCAAACCGAGGAGCAGCCGGTTTGTAGGGATCGTTGGCTGACTTGGTTGATTTGTCATAATGCAGGGGACATTGGTCATCAACGGAAAGAAGATGGATAAATCACTTCTAGAGATGGTGATCGATACCCAGAATCACAGCGCCGATAACAACGTGATCAAGTTTTCAGACAACAGCAGGTGAAGAAACAAACAGTATACTTTCGACATAGCAAAACGAAGTGTCATTTTCTATCACGACTTTAAAGAATCTTTCCAGTACTGATCGTTTCTTGAGTTGACAGTTTGCCTTTGATGACCTCTCACTGTCGTTTTTAAAGCAAAGAGCAAAGGAGATGGGAGGGTTGGTATAGGTGTAACCACAGTTCAACAACTGTTGGGACAGGCGGACTAGATTCTATCAAGGTTGGGTAGAGTGGGGATATAAATCACTTTTTTGGTAGCTGCATGATTGGCTACAGTTGAAATCCTTTTTGTTAGATTTGAAAGTTCAAGAAATTGTGTCACCAGTTGGAAATACCTATCTGATACCTTAAAACTGGGGGGGGGGAATTACCACTTTTGGAACACTGCGGAGACATGTCCCCCGCAACCCCGGCAGAGATTACACCCATGGGGGTGAATACTTTCTTGACAACTACGACCCTCACGCTTGGCTCATTTGTGCATGAAGAACCCACCCCAAAAAGATAATAATGGAGAAATACGAAAGAAAGATGCAGCACCATTGTGCATTACGTACGCTGACTGGGCGCAGCCTAACCAGCCCAGTGTGTCCCCTCCACTGACGCCTGCACGTGTGCCGCAGCGCGATCAGAGGCGGCCCTGTGGTGGTGCTGCGCGCTCTGGAGCCGGACAGGCCGGGCCCGCTGTCTGCCGATCCGGCCTCTCGTCACGTGGTGTTCACGGCCGAGACGCACAACTTCCCCACAGGGGTGGCTCCCTTCAGGTGAGCACAGCCTCCCGACGGGCGCGGCTCCCTTCAGGTGAGCACGAGACCCAGTGGTCAGTGCGTCGCGGTCTGGTGGCCTGTCCGGTCAGGTTTTTCTATTCCTTCTCATCTAGAAGAAATGGTGATTGGGTGATTGTTTTACGTTACGTGAAACGGCTGGAGATAATATAAAGAGACGTAACATTTTCTTTCCTTGTGAACAGCATATCAGTAAACATTCGTACTTCCTGCTCGCCATAATTTTCGGGCAAACCGCGATCGATATAATATGTTTCCCCTAGCATCACCTCCGTGCTCGCGCCTCCTTGGTGTCCGTCACGAGGCCGGCGTTCAGAAGGCGACCTCCCGGCGCGTGCTGACTCTCCGCTGGCTGTGTGGACGCAGCGGAGCCGCCACCGGCACGGGCGGACGTATCCGGGACGTGCAGGCTGTTGGCCGGGGCGGACACGTCGTCGCGGGAACGGCCGGCTACTGCGTGGGGCAGCTGCTCCTGCCCGGTACGTGGACAGGCCGAGGGTGCTGCCGACTTCCCGTCCCCTTGAGCGCTGTAGTGGGATGCAGAATAGGTGAAGCGGAATCGGTGTTGTACCGTGGCTGCGGGATTAAGTCAGGTAAACATCGGGTTCAGTGCTGTCAGTGTATCCGAGACCGATCCCGGTCCATAGCTTTATGGGGCCCTCGACCACAAAGCGTTGTAGGTGCCACAGGATGTTTGGCGGGTGATTGGACCCGATGGGCACACCCTCAAGATCTTTAAAAGGCGGTTAAAAGGCGCGTAAAAAAGATGTTGAGCTCCTAGGGTTAGCGGACAAACAAGTCCGCGCTGTCAGACATAACAAGGACCAACGGATGAACGGACTATATACAGTGCCTCCATTATACGACCATGACGCGCCCTTCAGGCCTGCGCTATCAGTCCTCCTGTACTGCGACACAGAAGGACGGACGGTTAGCGATCTCGCCAAGCTCAGACTGGACGCAGAACAGCGGCCGATGCCAGCTGGCCTGACCGTTGGTGGTCTCGCCGTGCCCGCCGCAGACTACGCGCTGCCCTGGGAGGATGAGACGGTCGCGTACCCGCGCCAGTTCGCCGAGCCGCGCCGGGTCCTCCTCGAGGCGAGCGACGGCGCCTCGGACTACGGCAACAAGTTCGGCGAGCCGGTCATCGCCGGCTTCACGCGCTCATTCGGCCAGCCGACGCCAGATGGCAGGCGCGAGTGGATCAAGCCGATCATGTTCAGCGGCGGAATCGGCACCGTAGAGGCCGAGATGGTCAATAAACTGCCACCAGAGGAAGGTGATGGAGCCATGCTTGTTGATGTCGAGAGCGGAAGATGCGATTGTGATGTTCTCATGCATGTTAAGGGCTAAACTAAAACATCAGAGGCAGTGAACGCGATGGTTTTAGATGGCCGTCCCTCAAAACGTATGCTTTATAATGAACAGATGATGGTTCACAAATTGTGCACGTGCCACGGTTAGTACGTCAAATTATGAAGGAGTAGTGGGCTGGGTATTTCACGCTGTAATGGTTTTGTGTGCTGTACTTTTTCTTGATCTGTGTCCACCGCCTGCCTGCCCCAGATATGTTGGTGGTGAAGCTAGGTGGTCCCGTGTACAGGATCGGAGTAGGGGGAGGTGCGGCCAGCTCAGTTCAGGTGAATGTTGAGGTTGCGCCTCACCAATTTTGCGTAGTCGATAGTTTGCGTAGTTCTTCTGTGACTCTGTTTTAGTCCGCCTGGTTTCTCGTGTTTAAATCAGCTGCTGTCGAAGCGCCATTGTCTTATTACCCTTTTGCTATATGCACTCCTGTCTCCTGAGAACATTTCGCCGCCGAATTCCGTCCGGTATATGCACATGGACTCCTTGACTTTCGACTGTCCAGCGCTCTCCGAGTAATGCAGCGATACAGAGACAGCAATCCTTGGCAGATCGATTTTCCACCTCACATTGCCAGGCGCGGGGAGGCATTGCTTCTGCGGCCGCCTGACCTTCCCCTGCTGCCCACCAGGTGCAGGGAGACAACGCCGACGAGCTGGACTTTGGCGCCGTGCAGCGGGGGGATGCCGAGATGGAGCAGAAGCTGAACCGTGTGATCCGCGCCTGCGTGGAGGCCGGGCCGCGCAACCCCATCACCAGCATACACGATCAGGGCGCCGGCGGCAACGGTGCGTCCTGCCGCAGCCGCGCGCCGGAGGAGAGGTGCAGCGAGGCAGCCCTCTGCTTTTAAGTCAGGCGACGATGCTTTCATGCTGTCCTTCATCTCAGACACGGCTTGCAGGCATAGCAGACTGTCTGACCTTGGTAACGGGCCGTTCGGAATACTCGTGATGCTTAAAATATTTTATGTTGCTTTAATAAGAGTCTGTTCGTTATCTGCATCGATCACCGTTGGACCAGGGAAAGCTGATGAGAAGCTTATAAAGCATGTGTTCGTAGGCATGCTTCAGATTTGGACGCGGCTGAAAGCGTTCTGTTATCTAGGTAACGTACTGAAGGAGATCGTGGATCCAGCGGGAGCCGTCATCTACACCGAGGAGTTTCAGCTCGGAGACCGGTCCATCTCGGCTCTAGAACTTTGGGGGGCTGGTAATTACTATTAGTTGGCCCGTATATCTATGATATTTAATCCACAAAATCGTCAAATTTAGGAGTGACTTTTATCGGTGCATAGTTCTTGTAATTAACTCGTATTTGTTTACGAATCAGCCATGAAAACTGCAATTTCCGGTTTCCAAAATCGTCAACTTTTGTCATGTTTTTTGCTTCCATCAAGCGTTTGTACATGTTTCGTCAGAGTATCAAGAGAGCAACGCCATACTGTGTCGGCCCAAGTCGCAGGCATTTCTTACTGCCATCTGTCGGCGAGAAAAGTGCCCGGTCAGCTATGTCGGCCGCGTCACTGGTGACGGAAAGGTAGCTATCGCTATCATTATGAGATGTAGGTGGCAGCCAATGTTTGAAATGGTCTCAAAAGAAACTCGTATCATTTTGGTACGGGCTGGTGTGATACTGCATAATAGACGCAACATCACACTGTTTATATTGAATGAACTAGTTGATGCATTTCCTTACGTCACTCCCGGGATCTTGATTATTATGATTTTTTGTTGCTATGGGAGAAACTTGATGTCTGGTTATGGCAGGAAGTGACGACAAAAGCATCGGTTGTGTTCTTTGCAGGTTATTTTGAGAGAAGGCCAGTTTGGGTGCCCTCCAACTTCCCAAGATCCAGTGGACTTGGATTTAGAATTGGTCCTGGGAAAAATGCCACAAAAGGTATTAATTCCAAATACGTTAATGCCCAACTTCATATTCGTTTCGTATATTTCCTTATTCTTTGTTCTGAAGGACAGCTTTTCTTGTACCCGGGCATATACGTTTACGCAATTTAAATCTCTGCTGCCCCTTGCGTAATCATTTATACATGACCCAAATATTTCTCAAAATGATGAAATCGTGACCTCGGCTGCAGTAAATCTACCCGTTCCTGACGTTTAACAGGCCAGCCGTTTCTTGTGTAGACTCATTGCTGATGTCTTGCTGTTGACGCACCATTACTCCCGCCAAGAGCTGTCCTGTTATTAGTTTTCTGTCTCGTCACATCCCGCTCACGCTGTTTGCAGGTGTTCCATTCTCAGTCACCAGTAAGCCTGGGTTCTCCTCTCAAACTGCCAGACGGCTTACGGCTGCAGGAGGCTCTGAGCCGGGTACTCCGTCTGCCATCTGTTGGCAGCAAACGGTACCTCACGAACAAGGTGAAAATGGCTGCTTGGCTGCTTCGTTAACCTAAAAATCATTACATATGTTGTGAAATTAGTGAGCGTCACACAAACATGGCCGTTCAGGATGCCACGCTTATGATTTGTCTCTTCGCCGGAGGCCAGAATTTGCCGTTGCACAAACAGCTCTTTTAAGATCGCATCATTAGACAATCGCGGTCCGGACTGTATCGAGCGATCCACGTCACGTGCTTCTTGGCCGACCTTACCTGCCCTTCGATAACCTTTGATGGCTGGCGATGATCTGACGTGTGCCCAACGACCTCTGGTGACCTCTGATGACCAGGTGGACCGGTCGGTGACTGAACTGCTGGCTCAACAGCAGTGCGTGGGGCCGTTCCTGATGACCTCTGGTAACTTCTTATGACCCGATGAACCGGTCGATGACTGGACGCTCCTGATGACCTCTGGTGACCTCTGATGACCAGGTGGACCGGTCGGTGACTGGACTGGTGGCTCAGCAGCAGTGTGTCGGGCCGTTTCACACGCCTTTGGCAGACGTGGCTGTCATCGCCCTGTCCCACTACGACACGGTCAGTGACCACTGCGACACTGTCGCTGACCATTACAGGGCATCTCTCCTCTCGTTCTTGTTGTGCTGGATTTGCATTACCACATGAATCGACACCGGCACGCTCAGTTGCTACTTAAACCTTTCTTCGGAATCCCATGGTTCTGAAATAAACATAGGTGACCAGGAGAGCTTTTAAAAACACCAGATCAAACTATTTTTGCGCTGTCAGTATGAATGGTTATTGCTAGATAACCACGGACACTGATCGCGGTATTATATTATTGTCCTTGCGCAATAAGAGCAGACATTTCGGCAGCAAATCTGAAATGAAAACAGAGAGAGGCTTTCCCGCGTTTGCTATGACATTTCTGCTTTGCTTTTGATTTGATGACACGTGACTGGCACATCTCCATATCTGACCAATTTTTGTTTTACTTCTTTGATCTCATTGGTTTTGCCAAATATTTCCTGCGTTGTAGTCCTTTTTCAGTCCAGCGTATTGACAGACCTGAGTACTGCGCCCTGTTGCGCAGTGCCAGGGGACGTCTGGTTTTGTGGTGGTAATTGAACACGGCGTTTCCGTCCGTCCCAGGTGGGAGCAGCCACCTCTATCGGCGAACAGCCAATCAAGAGCCTGCTGGACCCGGCCGCCGGGGCCCGACTCAGTGTGGCCGAGGCGCTCACCAATCTGGTGTTCGCTCCAGTCACCAGCCTCAAGGTACGTCCTCTGTCGCCACCGCCCTTCAGGGACGTCCTCTTCCGTCAGTGGCGTAATCAGAATTTCGCCAAGGAGAGAGCCAAGACAATCCTAGCCCCCTGAAAACCGTAAGCTCCTTGGATTTCGGCCTCTGTATTCTCGAATGACTGATTTTTTTGTTTTTGTGCGTAAAGAAGCGCTAAATTTCCAATTCAACGAGGGCATGGCCCCTTTGCCCCTGTCTGTCTTCCCAGCCTCAAGGTATCTCATCTCCCGCCACCGGCCCTCTGTTGCATCTGCTGTCTCCAGCTCAGTTTTAATGCCCGTATGAACTCGAGGATGTTTCCCAATCGTTGCTTTCAGGCTAGGCTCTTGAGGATATCACCGGCTCGTTGTGGTCGCGGATTTTGTCTCAACATTGCGCACTGTCTCAAAACGAAACTGGTGTTTATACCGCGGACGCGTGCATTATCCATTGCCGTTCTCACTGTGAGGATGACGATTGTTCCCACTGTTCATAGGATGCAGATGGTTATAATACCCAAGCCCTCTGTGCTGCAGGACGTTAAGTGCAGCGGCAACTGGATGTGGCCGGCGAAGCTGCCCGGCGAGGCTGCTGCCATCTACAGCGCGTGCGCCGCCATGTGTGACGTCATGGCGCGACTAGGCGTGGCGGTTGACGGTGGAAAGGACTCGCTGAGCATGGCAGCCAGGGTTGGTGACGACACCGTGAAAGCCCCAGGTGAGCGTCATTAACTAAAAAGGAATGCAAAATGACTTGGTAAAGCTCTTTGTGACTCCTTGAAATTGGCTGCTTTTGTGCACATTAGGTTCAGCCGCCTCGATTTTCTAGGCCCCTATTCTTCTTTTGTTTCTATCACAGTTAGTTTGATGTAGCTGGCATCTGAAAGACTTTCGAGGAAAGCGTTGTAACACCTCAAACTACCTTTGTCTTTCCTTTGAGCGAGCTGGGGCGTCATTTTCTCACTGACTTCTTCTGGCATATTAAAACCTTATTACGGACTCTTCCATCAGGCAGTCTGGATAGCTACCTAAGGTATGTACATGTCCATCGGCCGGCAGTTGGTGGTGTCCACCTCTCTGACAGACCATACCCTCGGCAGGCAGTCTGGTGGTGTTCACCTCCCTGACAGATCGCATCCTCGGCAGACAATCTGGTGATGTCCACCTCTCTGACCACTCCCTCGGCAGGCACTTTGGTGGTGTCCACCTCTCTGACAGACCATACCCTCGGCAGGTACCCACGATGATGTCCACCTCTCTCACTGACCACACCCTCGGCAGGCAGTCTGGTGGTGTCCACCTCTCTGACAGACCCCTTCCTCGGCAGGTAGTCTGGTGGTGCCGACTCCTCTGACAGACCGCTCCCTCGGCAGGCAGTCTGTTGGTGCCGACCTCCCTGACAGGCCCCTCCCTCGACAGGCAGTCTGGTGATGTCCACCTCTCTGACAGACCACACCCTCGGCAGGCAGTCTGGTGGTGTCGGCGTACGTCGGCTGCCCGGACGTGCGGCGCCCGGTGACGCCGGACCTGAAAGCGGCCGGCGGCCGGGGGCGGCTCCTGCACGTCAGTCTGGGCGGCCCCGGCGGCCGGCTGGGCGGCTCCGCCCTCGCCCAGTGCTTCGGCCAGCTGGGAGAGACCGTGCCGGACCTGGACAGGCCCGAGCTGCTGGCCGCCGCCTTCGAGGTCACGCAGAAGCTGATCGAATGTGAGCCCCTCCGCTAAGTCCGAGATAGACGATCGTGGTATATATACCATGATCGTGAACTGACAAACTAACTAACAGAAACCAGCAAGCAACATTGACATATATGCATCCGTTGCTTCCTAGTTTCTCTCGTGTTTGTTCCCCATCACACCAGTTCTTTCATGAGATTATTTTATGGCCTGTGAGCATCAGTCCAGAAACCTACACCATGTTTAAGCAATTGAGCAAAAGATTCGCAAGTAAACTTTTCGGATTTATACCATGCAAATTGGTGGGGTTTTTGCTGACTTCTTGAGCTACGTATAACGTTAAGACGGTGTCACAATGATCCTTTCGTCTCTCATGTGCGTAAAAACATTTTATCTTTTGGCTGTCAAGCGTTGTTCGTAACATACAAAACCAGACATTAATCTCTGATGACCATATGCATCTGTTGACAGCTGACCGTTAGTGACGGCCGGCACCAGATGATCGCTAATCTTCAGTGACCGCCGGCGTCAGATGACCACTGACCGTTAGTGACCGCCGGCTTCAGATGACCGCGGACCGTTAGTGACTGTCGGTGTCAGATGACCACTGACCGTTAGTGATGCCGGGCGTCAGATGGCCACTGACCGCTTGTGACCGCCGGCGTCAGATGGCCGCTGGCCGTCAGTGACCGCCGGCTTCAGATGACCACCGACCGTGCTGCCCCTAGACGACGTGCTGCTCTCCGGTCATGACGTCAGCGACGGCGGCCTGCTGGTCTGCGTACTGGAGATGGCCATCGCCGGCGGGCGGGGCCTCGACCTGGCCTGGTCGGACGGTGACGTCAGCAGTGACGCGCTGCCGATGCTGCTGGCCGAGGAGCCCGGCTGGGTGCTGGAGGTGGACCAGTCGGACGTGGACCGAGTGGTGCAGGTCAGCACGGTGCCGGTTGCACGTGTCTAGAAACGGAAGTTTAACGCGAATTTGAAACCATTCGGTACTGCGCCTTCCCGATACGTAAAATGCGACGGAAAACGTTTCCGACGAGTGACGTCATTTCGCTTCATGTCCTGCCATCGCACCATCAAACGGTACGTGTCATTACATGTACGTAAACAGCGGAATAATTACGTCATTTTGCTCGTCTTGTTAAAATGAACCTGCCAAGATCAACTGATTTGTCGCCCTAAAATGATTCGCTCGACGCACCGTTTGCGGAAGTTTTGTGTTCATGTTTAGCTGTAGGTCTGGAGACTGATTTACTCGCCTCTGTCCCAGTTTTACTCGACAGTGGGCGCCAGCTGCCGTCTTCTGGGCTCTGTGGCGGAGGAGGCATACATCAGGCTGAGGCTGAACGATCAGCCGCTGCTGGAGACCAGCCTTGAGGACGTCACCAGGAACTGGGAGGAGACCAGCTACCGCCTGGAGCTTCGCCAGGTGCTGTTTTCTTTTCATGTCTGTGTTACAAACCATAAATGACCCGTTTCTGTTCAATTTTTAAAACACAATCTAACATCTTATCAAAACATGTCTATGGTGCTCTCTCCGAAAATATCATGGTTTGCAACTGAACATTACACAATCACAGATTTTAACCTTTGGCACGTGTATGGCCATTTTACATAATAAAAGGCGCCGTGAACGTATTTTTCTCCCATTGACAGCATCTCTATACTGGCCGTTTGCCTTGAAAGGTTGTCAGGGAGACTCGTATTTGCATGTACCCTGCATATACCATTTGCTGTTACACCACGAAGGTGTATTTCACTGCCGAGTCTGTTTGACGTTCCAGGTGAAGCCCACATGTGCCGTGGACGAATGGGAGGAGATGGGTCGGCGGCAGAGACCAACATTGTCGGTCCCCGCCGACCTACAGTTGCCCAGCTCTCGGCCCGGGCCCTCTCTCAATGGTAAAACGAACCGTTATTGACTCGGACGTGCGAGTCTGCCGTCGACTCTTGCACTAGTAGTGATTTAAAAAATATGCACTTGTTTCTTATACTTCTTTGAACACTTATAAACCAACCTCTAGTCATTTAAATGTAGGTCGTTTAATATATGGGTTATCATGATACGGTATTCGCACTGCTTTTGGCTCTGCTGTGCGCCGTGGAGGACTGTGATCGACTTTGGCGACGTTTTCGGTCCAGATACTTCATCCGAAATACTGTTACTGTACCCTGCAGTCTGCAGTAATCCCTTCCGGGCGAAGTATGCCCGCAGGTACAGTTTAGGTTGCTTCTGCCCGTCTTGCAGACGGTCCTCTGGTGGCCGTCATCAGAGAGGAAGGTACCAACGGTGATCGAGAGATGGCAGCAGCACTGGATCTGGCCGGCTTCCAGGTGTGTTTAACTTTATTCTGTTATTATAGTTTTCTTTTATTATTACGCGATGTTTAGATTTATTTTACGAGCTGTGGCATTGACACACATGGCTCATTGGATCCCATGAACTAGGAAGGAAAACTTAAAAGATAAAGGATTTGCTGTTTCGTTGTCATTCGAATTTAATGCTCTTTCATCCGAAAGACAAAACACATATGCGTCACTGTACAAGCCTGTGCTGTGCAAGTCTCCTAATATTGCTCATTGTCGCTTTGGTGCTGGGCCGTGGGGTCCAAGATGTCAACAGAGATGAACAAGAATGAAGAAGGTCTGGCTCCCTTTTCGTCGAAACTGACAGCGAAACTCGTAACGGTCGTCAGGGCTGACCGTCAGTATTGGTTTTATTTGCAGAATTGTCTCGTCCCGTGATACGTCATGAGTTCGCCATTTTTGGATCATTGCTTATAGCCTCAGTCATTGAAAAGTTTTGGCTGTTCCGCTGTCTGGGGATGAAGTGGATGGGATTGGGACAGGTCCCCCGGAAGGAAGCCCTATCTACACCTCCAAATGTCAGTTCGCCATTCTCACGTGCCCCGACTTTTGAGTACCTACAAGATATCACCATACCGTTTGATCACAGTAACGTGCTCTGAGCCGCGTTACGTGTGCCATTACGTGGCGTGAACGTTCCGGCGTAGCCTTTGGGCACAGATTGTGGACTCCTGCTGAATGCCTTTGCTTCGACTGACCGGTCTCTGTGCTGGCCCGCTGTGCTGTGCAGGTCTGTTCGGACTGACCGGTCTCTGTGCTGACGCGCGGTGCTGTGCAGGTCTGGGACGTCACCATGACGGACCTCCTGGCCGGTGACGTCACGCTGGACCGCTTCCGGGGCGTGGTCTTCCCTGGCGGCTTCAGTTACGCCGGTGAGCTGGTGCCTCTAGCCTCCGCGAAACATAATGTAAAGTTCCAGATCAGGTCCATTTCGGACCATATAATACTGAATGGTGGCTCCCTGCCTTAAAACCCTGCGTTCGCTCGCTGATCTGTGCGGCAGCCAGAAGTCCTGTTCCGATGCCGCTGAGGTTGGTTTTCCCCACCCGCCACACCCTGTAATTTAGCTGATTCCGCGACAGCGCTTTAACACGAACGCTGTGCCTGTAATCCACACGCGCAGACACGGAGCTGAGCTCCGCCGGTGTTGCTCTCCGGCTGAGGACCGCTCTCACCGCTCTGCGGCCGGCGGCTGACGCTCTCTGTCTCGGCCGCAGACGTGCTGGGCTCGGCCGTCGGCTGGGCCGCCTCGATACGCTTCGAGCCGGGCCTCAGCGGCCAGTTCGAGGCGTTCCGCCGCCGCGCCGACTCGTTCTCGCTCGGCGTCTGCAACGGCTGCCAGCTGATGGCGCTGCTCGGCTGGATCGGCGACGACTGCGACGGTCGGTGACGTCATCACTGAGCTGGGGCTTTACTGTGCGGAGGCTGATGTGGGATGTCTGGCACAGATAAGCCACACAAACACCAATGTGTTTAGTGGTATGTAACCAGATTTGTTTCCCGATTTTATTGAGCCATCTCAGGCTGTCTTATGGTGTCGTAACATTTTATCCATGGCCGGAAAATGGGACATCAAGTGTTTCGGATATCTGAATAATAAATCATCTTCAGCGAATATTCTGTAATCTTCATCACAAATAACCTTTGTCACTTATCATATGCCCTCTATTGTAGCACAATGGCGCCCCGAAGCTAAGTATCTCTGTCGTAATGTGCCATGATCCGTAATGCGTGCCTCTGCCGTCACAGAGGAGTGTGGCGGCGCGCCGGAGCCGACCGTCCGCCTGTCGTCCGTAACGCCTCCCTCTGCCGTCACAGAGCCGCGTGACGGCGCGCTGGAGCCGACTGTCCGCCTGTCGGAGAACACGTCGGGCCGGTTCGAGTCGCGGTTCAGCGCCGTCCGGGTGCCGCAGTGCCGGTCTCCGCTGGTGGCCGGCCTGCGGGGCGCCAGGCTCGGCGTCTGGTCGGCGCACGGACAGGGCCGGTTCGAGCTGGCCGGCGGCGAGGCGCAGCTGCGCCGGCTGCGGCAGCGCGCGCTGGTGGCGCTCGAGTACGTGGACGACGCCGGCGACGTCACCGAACGGTACCCGCACAACCCGAACGGTGAGCTGGCTCATCAGGCGGATCGTATGGAGGAGAACGGGTCGCGCGGAGGTGTTCAGAGGGTCCCAACGGTGGGCTACAAATCCATTGCCAGCTTTGGGGCAGAGGGTATGGACGCCATTCTGAATTGTTGGCCTGTGCGTCTTTGCGCTTTGTGCTCATCTTTCTCTTATCTCCAAAGGCGTCAGCAGAATAAGTACTTTAATTCGTCTTGACTTGACGTGACCAGATCTTATCTTTAAGTGCAGGTCAGGTCTTACTGTATCTGAACTTAATTGTTTTGACTTGTCCATTCCTACTGGCTTGCCTCTACTCGCACTGCTCGGTAGGACAGGCTCGCCTGGCGGTGTGACCTGACCTGACCTGCTCTGATCTGTGCCTCTCTGCGTCTGACGTTAATTCTTCTGACCTGCCTGTTCCTGCAGGCTGACCTCTACTCTCAGCTGTGTCTGTAGCGCAGGCTCGCCTGACGATGTGACCTGACCTGACCTACTCCGACCTGTGCCTCTGGAGGGCAGGCTGGCCTGTACTCTGACATGTGTACCTGCAGGCTCGCCGGGCGGTGTCGCCGGCCTCTGTTCTCCGGACGGCCGCCACCTGGCCGTCATGCCGCACCCAGAGCGCTGCATCCGCCCCTGGCAGTGGCCGCACGCGCCGCGCCAGTGGCGGTTCCAGGAGTTCTCGCCGTGGTTTGCGCTCTTCAGCGGCGCCTACCAGTGGTGCACGCGGCCGACTGAATGAAGGCAGGAGGTGACCTCGGCGGCGGCACACAGCAGAAGCGGGAACTGGAGGTGCGGAACTGACCAGACTGAGCGGGCTCTGAACAAAACAGAACAGGACCGAACCGGAGTTAACAGATGGCGAGCTGGACCCGATACCCGACGGCACTGAGCAAGGCCGAACACAGCGGCATCGTGCTGCAGAAGTAGGCGCCGGGAAGGGAAGATTCTGAACAAGACGGAGTGTGTTTTGGGGAGCAAATCGTAACATTGGAGAAGACATGGCTGTTCATCTGAATACCTAGAGTGTGTGGGACGAATTGCATCCCTTGAGGCCCTGTCTGATGTGTTCATATGGCCCAACACGGCGCTATTCTACATCGTTGTGTGCTCAAAACAGTTCACTTTGACCAGCGAGTAAGCATTTATTGCATCGGTTACACAGAAATGTAGACTAATAGCATGAAAATTGCACTGAATATTTTTTCTTTTGTCGTGAAGGTGTTCAATGTTAATTTTTGGCCATTTTCACAGTCTGCAAGTATTCGCGATGCACAGCCTTCAATATGACAGATTCCATCCAACGACGTGCCTTTACCCACAATGGCACGGACTGTGAGCTTCGTACAGCAGCTATCTTAAGGCAATAGCTACAGACAAGCATGAAGTATATCCGTCACATGGAGTTAGCAAACTATCACACTACATGAGTGCCACGTTATCCCTGCATTTAACTGTGAAATCGTTGTCAGAAACACCATGAGCTCTGGACAGTATACCCGTTACCTCAGTTTTCATGCGACAAGGTATAAACTTACTCGGACACTCTCTTTACACCCAGACGCATGTGCGTATTGGTGTAGCTGTTTAATCGCAATAAACATCATAGTTATCCATCACGTCTTTATTGAAGGTCACAAATTATACGGACCTGAACATGGTGGCGGGCATTTATGCTCTACCAGCCCACTGATAAGCCTGGAGCATTAAGAGGGGATTTCACGTACGTAAACCATGCAGGATGTCAGAGGGTAGTGTGTATGTGTTATTTCCCTCGGTGCGTTAAGAAACAGATGTGGTGCTGTGTGCTGCTGGGCAGGTGAAGGCTGGACAGTTGGAGGCCGGGTTTGGGAGGCGCCCGATTTTTTTTCCGATTCGCCGGCGGCTCCATCAGCGGGCTGTACGCGCGCCACAGCGGAGCTGCGCGCTGATCTGCGTGCAGTCGTGGCGCTTCTTTCATTTCATTCATTTAAAACGTCACGCACAGGTAGAACGAACCCAATGATGGTGGCCATAATTGATACTGCTAACTCATTCACATTCACAAGCACTCACAATATGGCACAATGAAAAACCTAACTTAAATACAATAAAATTAGCGTTCTGTGGCGCGCCTAGGTCTGGTCGTGCCGTTGCCTTCCCAGCATTCTGGAAACAGGAACTTGACATTTGGGGCAAACATTAGTAATTTGAGGAATAATTTCTGGGTCCATTCATAGGATTGGTGTCGGTAAGCACTGGCTTCTGTGGTAAGTGTAAATCGTGTGAGTGAAAATATTCTCATAACAGGGCCCGAACCTTGCAATATTCCAATACTGAGCTGAGTTTGCTGAGTCTGCTATGCCGTGAGTCAACAGCTGGTTGCGGGCTGCCCACATCCACGCATGGCAGGCGAGACGTTTGGGTGACCGAACCGGAGGTCTGTTGACTGAGCTCTCACACGGGTGTGTCGGCCAAGTGCTCCGCTGCCAGAGCACTGTTGGCTGTTGTGATTTTGTTGCCACTGGCTATTTTTGCAAATAATGTGAACACAATGCAGGAAACTGTGACCGACATGACCATTGAGACACTTTCAGTCCTAATGGGTAGCTCAGCAAATGAATGGAACATTGCATTATTATAATTATGATTTCATATTATTCTTTTTTCACTTTATAGGATGGTCTAAAACATATGAATGTGGTAACAAAATACGACCAGCTTACCCCTTGTACCTTATTGGTGCTAAACGTTTGTTTGTTTTTTAAACGAAGGGTTGGTGGTCAAAAAGCACGCCCGGTTACAAAGCTTTCGATACTTTGGATCTGGCTTTAAATCCAGTGCCTGTGGCTTTAAATACGGCCGTCAAGTGCAGTGGGTCAGTTGCAGTCACATTTCGCTTGAGGTATCCGGGCTTTCGACTTTGCAGGTGAGACAAGTCACACGAGTTCGGGTCAGCCGGTTCCCTGAGGACTATTTGAAGAGGAAATATCGGTGTTTTTTATCCGCGGGAAAAAGTGAAAAGATCGGAACAGACTCATTCAGCTTGATGTGGTGGATGCGTGAACCAACACTAAGACACACAAGCATCGTAGTGAAATGGACTTGCGTTAGAAACAAAGGTAGCGCCAATCGCAAAACAGCCACTGCTTCTAAACATGCCAAAGTCAGACAGGACGTCACCAGGCGGCGGCCAGCCGGCGGGTGTCCAGGAAACGCCGGCTCCGCACAGCGGGCCGACCCCGTCGCCTGCCTCAGCGGCCGACTCTGGTGACGATATGGTGACCCCACTGATGACAGTGTGGTGAACCCAACGTCTGTCGCAGCGGTCGACTCTGGTGACGATACGGTGACGACCCCTCTGATGGCAGTGTGGTGAACCCAACGTCTGCAGCAGCGGCTGACAATGCGGTGACCCGGGAGTCTGCCGTAGCGGCTAACTGAGGGCGGTGTGGTGACCCTCCCGACGACAGTGTGATGACCCCGGCGTCTGCCGCAGCGGCTGACTATGGTGACAGTGCGATGGCTGTCTGCGAGCCGCAGCTGTTTCCGTCGCCCAGGGGAGCGCCTCTGTCATGCACGGGCCGCCCGCCTCCTCGGTCAAAAGGCGTCAGGACAAAAACACTCGGCAGAAGTGACCACTGACCACGGTTTCCGGGTGCGCAATTGCAGAGAACGAAAGGCATTTCGCGATCGAACCCAGCTACGTCTGATGCACGCTTGCACTCTTGGTTTGTACGACTACTCATTACTAAATGTAGTGCCGCAAGCGATTCCATTTCGATTTTGTTCGGATTAATTTGAATACCGAAAGATCAGTTACTATGTCTGTACAATATTGCTTCCGCTGGCAAAGGCGCCAAGATACCCATAAAAGTGCAACAAAAGAGCGATGGCGAAGCCATGATGAAACGGTGTGGACAAGTGATATCGCCAGTGTTTTCCATCGCAATACAGTTCATCGGAAAACACAGTTCGTTGTAAACACCATGCCAAACCAGGGTGAGATATTTAGCTTTTGGTCACAATTGTCACCAACACGGCATTGTCGTGATGTTGCTAGCTACCTAACGGCTTTGGAAATATCAGGGGAAGTTTATTTCCACTGAACGGTGTGTTTTCTTGTGTCTCCTGTACAAACTGTGCGTAAGGAAAGAAACTGAGGACATTTAGAGAGTCGTGGCCTTACTGGCGACATTTCGAGAGTCGTGTGGCGAAAAAGTGAAATGTGCTTCAGGAGTATGGATAACTTCGACCCAGTTTTATTGACAACGAGGACACCTATACTTCTCGAAACTCGGCACACAACAAAAATATAAATATGCCTAATACATATATTTTCCACGGCGAACCCACAGGTTCTTTGAATACCACTAACCACAGCATTGCACGCAAAAGCCAACCGTTCGCATCACACCGCACGGCGAGGCCGGCAGAGCAACTCTGACAGGAAATCACTTCGTGTCAGACACATCGCAGAAACATGCAACAGCTTGAAACGATACGCACCAGAAAATAATCACGTTCAGCGCTTGGCGACGGTCATCCTGCAGAGACACAGATCACATGCCTGCGTACGCGGAGCGGCGCTTAAAGCGCTGATCTCTCTGACATGTTGTCATCAGCCTCATTGGGCGGCAAAGTCCGCCACAAAGCATCCCAGACTGGATCGGGACGACGTTAAGTCTGGTAAGTTTTGCTACCTCTCGCGTCCGCAGGACGACGAACTGAAGAGACCAAGTCATGCCACAGTTTCATCGACACCGACTGAGTCAAAGTACGCAAACCATATGTCTGGAGCAAGCATTATCACGATACGTGTCTAACTTAAGATATACAAAACCGATATCACTATGTATGCCATGAAACTGGAGGGGAAGCTGGATATAACACCTGAGAAGTAAGCGGCTAGGACGCATAGCTAAAAGCTGTGCGACCAATACGCTGTGATTCCAAATCCACACTGTTCGGCCATCGCAAATACCCCACACTGAATTGCGCAGACGTACACAGCAGCTCACAAACATACAACTCAGCTTCGTCAGGATTTGGGTTTGGAGTCAATTCCACTACGCTCTGTCGCCTAGCCCATGTCTACGTAACAGATGGAGACGTCCAACTACTCCAGATGGTCCACACGCACACACACATTCACACCAACCCCTTTTTAGAAGATTTAACATTGATGAAAAATAGAGAGTTATTCAAAATCTGGGCATTTGCATGAAGAGGGCGGGCGTCGACAAACAGTGTGCACAATCCAGGCCAAAGGCAACCAAATGAACAGTAACATTGGCTTGCCGTCAACAAACGAAAAAACAACCTGAGATAACACACCAGTCCAACAGCCCGAAACACAAATAATGAAGTTGCCGCTGCCGCGGCAATGACACATGCATGCAGAACAGGTGACCAAGAATCTAAAATCACTGTACCCTACAAGGGTCCCAAACAATGTAGGCATGAGATGACTACTGCCGTCGACAACCAAGCACAAAGACGACCGAAGCAACAACGGCCATGATCTGCGAACATCAGCTGACTTCCAGTTCAACGTAACAGGAGCAGAACATCATGAAAGTGTTACCACGCAGGTCTCGCTACAATGTGTGTTGCACCGGAGTATTTCGACATATTCAATATGCCATGGATATTTTTTGTGCTCGTCTACAGTTGAAACAGTACCAGTCCCCGTTATCAGCATCTACATCAGCTTTCAGTCCCTTTCCTCTCACAAACAATCCTTTGTCTTTATGGCCACCGCCGCGTCTTTTCGAGACAGCGATCCACGGCTTGTGGACCAAAGTTCTCTGAGCAAGGAGCTCGTCCACACTCAGACCTGCGGAAAACAACCCGGCTGGTCGAGCCTATCCATCGTGCCCACACCACGCCGCTGAGTGGTGACGGCAAAAGGCCGTCTTCTGCCCGAACTGCATCGACAGAACATTCCCGACAGCGCTTCAGCCAGCAGCAACCACTAGGCTTTGCTTTTTTAAGCAAAACACGCATCAATATAAGACAAAAACACGTATCAGAAAAAGTAGCAGCCATTTTAAAACAACCCTGTTTGGTGTTTTACTGAAGTAAACGTTTTTGCCGTTTTCATCTAGGTCACATAGCATGCCTGCCATCTATCTGCATTTCTCAGCAATGCGCATTCCAGACCAACGCAAACCACAGCAAACTGGCTACTAATTTGTAAATCTAGGCAGGGTGTGAACGCTGTATTACTTTTGTTTTACTTTGGCTTCTATTCCCTTCCGCTTACGCTGCGAAGTGTTCTGAAGGAAAAGGCAAAACAGCATTGGAAGTAATTACCTAGGAATTCTCCGAAACCAAACACGACCACCAGCATTCCATGGTTCGTAACATACCCAAGACATAATTACGTGTGTGCACGGTACAATGTGTGAGGCATATCTGATGAGACACAACTCTGGATTCAGGAAGGTACGTGGTACGTATTCAGGAAGGCGGAGATACGTGCTACACCCGGACCTCGGTCGGCCGTCCCACCCTACATCGGCAATACAGAGAGTACCCTGATTAATGCTTCCCTCCTCTGCCGCCCCCCGTCCGAAGGGACGGCGTCCGCGTAACACGCTCCGCTCAGTCGGCTGCCTGGCGTTCCCGGGCTTCCCTGGTCCAGATGGCCGCCGCGCTCCTGGAAAACAGAGCGTATCCTCGGCTCCCGGACACACTCTGACAGACCAACAGCACGAGGCGAGACCACCACTTCCGGCAGGTACAAACAATAGCGCAATGTAACTCGAGGTAGCGTGCGCAGTTTGCACACATTCGAGACTTCCTTGGCGCCGTATATAACGCAGGAAGGACCAAAGCGAATCGTACCCAGGAATAAAAGGACCCCTCTTGCCATCCTCCATGTTCTTGCCACCAAAAGCATTTCAGGGATCGGGCTAAACCTGAATATTTATGAAGAGTAAAACATTTAACAAATCGCGATGCGTAGTGCATCGGTCCGTCACAGAAAAACTCGAGTAGTACAGAGCTCAGTTGCACCATAAAATACAGCCTATGCCACAGAACTTCACTACACAATAGCACCATTCCGCATGAACATCTCTAAACAATACAATACAGAAATGCATCGGTCCACCACAAAAACCCTGTGGTAGTGCAGAGCTGAGGAACACCACCAGAATGCTCTGGTAGTACACAGCTCGGGTCAACCACAGAAATACTGTGACAGTACGGCGCTCGGAGAATACAAACAAAAACAAATCATTTAGAAAATATTCCGGTCCGTCAGACCCTGGCCAGCGACGGCCCCACTTCGGCCGTGGAGGCCGACCCCGGCGCCCGCTGCGGTCTCACCTGAAGGCTGAGCGGGGCACGGTGGCCGCACTGTACCACATGTACAGGCCGACCAGCAGCGCCCACGTGCGGAACGGCCCCAGCACGGTGGCCACCAGGTCGTACGACAGGTAGAACAGAATCACCTGCCACGTCCGGGCAAACCATGTCACTGAGAAGTCTGCACTATTGGATAACGCGTACCACGCACGCGGCTTTCAGCCACAGCCCATCAACATGGGTATACCTGACGAGGGACATCAATATGCTCGACCGGCCCCTTCAGGATAGAATAGCCTACAGCTATCCATAATACATCAGGCCATAGGGTTCAGAGAAGGAACAAGCAGCACACATGTAAGGCAATATGAACGGATTAAAGGCTGTAACAATAGCGACAAAGCAGAGCAGTCGTCCATCACGGACGAATAATGATGAGGGATTTCGGAGGCCAAGAGTCCAGGTAAACTCTGCCAATCGTCTCCGTGCAAGGCAAGACAACACTAGGTATCTTATTAAGGAGCTTGATGCATCCTTTCAAACACCTGGACATCCAAAACGCTAAAGCAGATTCATCTGCCATGACCAAATAAATCATCCTCTGACTTTTGGCTAAAGACATACCTAATCAAAGCCACACGCCTCCCAAATGATCCGTGTCTGTAGTCCGGAACCCGTCCCGGCGCTATACAATGACGTCAGAGATAACCCCGCCGGGGCAGCGCGGGCCGGCCGGGCAGGAAGCCGGCTACTCACATTGGCCAGCTGGATCAGACAGACCAGCAGCAGGCAGGCGTGAGAGAGCCAGAACCGGCGCCGGGAGACCCTCTCCGGCCGGTACCAGCTGTCGAACCTGCGGTACAGCGCAGCCGACAACGTCACCACAGACAGCGCCTCGACCGCGGCCCAACTCAGCCGGACACGGGGTCGGTCAGGTTCACACGCGTCGCCCACGACAATCCCTCTCAGCGAGACTACACGGAGCCTACCGAGGAGCAGCTGAACCATTATCCTCCATTTTGGGCCGGTGTATTTTTCGGCACGTTAAATAAATGCAGCAGACGCGTCAATGAGCGTTTTAGACTACGGACAAAGCTTCTGAGACAGGCAGGTGCCAAAAAATCGTGCAATATATCCTCCTTTCGAAGGTAAGAATTCCCACAAAACATTCAGCAAGTCTCCCTCTCCTTGCTTGTCCCTCGTCCCGGCTGTCACATGCTATGTGTCACCACCCGTCATCCTCATCGTCATCGATGATGACAGTGCGGCAGAGCGTGGGGAGCGCCGGCCACGCTCACCTGTGGTCCAGCAGGCAGGCGGTGGCCAGCATCAACGGCAGGTGAAACAACAGCAGCTGCGCGAACCCGTAGGCGAACTGCAGCAGGCCCGGCAGAAAGGCGCCGCCCACCAGCGAGCCCCAGGCGAACACCACGCCCACGTAGCCCGTGATCAGCTCACCAATCAGCCACGGACCTGCCCGAGCACACGGTCTCAGATCTCAGGTCTCAGGCCTCAGGTCTCAGGCAGCACTGGGTCTGGGCAGGACGGTCACAGGGTCGCAACGTCACAGGGTCACGGCACAGACACTGCTCACTGGAAAGCTTATGCCGCCAGAGGGGGTCAAAGGCTAGCGCTGTGGTCAGTGCGGCCCATTTGTGATACTGTATTTGGGGAACTGAGAATCCCTGCAGGTGTGCCCATGCTGCAGAACGATTCATTTCTAGCTCGTCTTTCCTGACAAACCAGCACTAGGATACGTTGGCAAATATCTAGGACAATTTTGGGATCCAGTGGAACGTCAGAGCCAGTTAGACGCAGCACGACGCCGTCTGAAGATGGAATCAGTCGCTGACGAAAAATAAGGTCATGATAAAATCTGGATGTACAAACGAAAAAAAACAACGGATAGGGACTGGGTGATTCGGGTGGCATGACAACATTCACTGCACTAAAAAAAGCGGAAGGGATTGCAAAACAAACCATCGCTTCGATCATACGTCCGCAACTCACCGAACGGCATGTAGAGGAGCATGGCCACATGGGGCCAGTAGAGGCGGTCCGTGCAGGCAAACAGCCACAGTCGGCGCAGCCAGGTGCGCGCGCACTCACAGGCCAGACGCGGAGGCTGGCACGAGCCGGCTGCAGTGAGGAAACACAGGGTCAGTCTGCTGTGTTACAGCTCAGCTGGCTGCAGTGGGGAAACACAGGGTCAGTCTGCTGTGTTACAGCTCAGCCGGCTGCAGTGGGGAAACACAGGGTCAGTCTGCTGTGCTACAGCTCAGCCGGCTGCAGTGGGGAAACACAGGGTCAGTCTGCTGTGTTACAGCTCAGCCGGCTGCAGTGGGGACACACAGGGTCAGTCTGCTGTGTTACAGCTCAGCCGGCTGGTCACCAGCATCAGTCGGGAATGAGGACGGTGGTATCAGCCGGCGGTCATGGAGGGGGAACCATGTCCCCTGCTGTGCGCCTCGGTAAACAGCATCCCTCACGTGCAGCGATTTTGAAATTTTTATGGCATCCACTGGGGTCAGGGGAAAATCATGTTCGGCGAAGGGCGAACGTCAAGTGCCACTCCCGTCTGCCCGTGCCTCTGCGACAGACCACTGGCCAGCACAGCACTCACCAATGGTTCGGGCGTGCACAATTCGCAACACCGCCGGAGGCAGGAAACACACCAGCATGGCGACCGCGAACGCCACCTGACACTGTCGGCAGACACATTCTGGTGACTTCTTCACAACGAACTCAAACTGACCGACAGGTGCACCGTCGGTGCAAATTCACAAAACTTCCGACGCAGAACACAACCATTCTAGCGATGAGTTCATGCTTAATTCAAACAACAGTATAAACACACATGACAAGTGTTCCGAAACTGTTTATTTCTTATCACATCACGTCAGCGAGAACAATAACTACATCACGAATTAAATACATTATTTCAATTCCATTTCAACTGCTGTTCAATGAAGAGTAGCTTCACAAAAGGGTTAAACTCATCAGCTCCTGGATTTTATCCACAGCTTACCACCATCGAGATATCCAGCATCAACACCAGGCGTGCCATGATGGAAAACTCCACAGGAGTGCCGTCCAGAGAGAAGGTGTGCGCTGTTTTCCGACTGCGGCCTCCCGCGTCCTCCACTGCCACCTGTCGGCCACCGCAGACCGGCTCATCACTGGTAGCCGGAGAGCCAGCTGACGGGCTACAGCGGATCAGCTGATACAGGGGGACCAGCTGAGCCGCGCCGGCAGGCCAGCGGCATATGGACATCGGTAAACAGAAAATTTACTACCAAACAATAGCCCAGCTCTCCCTAAAAAACCGTTGCGCGTGCACCATCCACAAACACCATTTCGAACCCATATATTGCTAGCCCATGGGCTAGTGCGTGAAACATAATATTAAACACAGCATTTACAATTATTGCTATATATAATTATATACTAATTACTACGTCATACTTTTATCAGATATAAACGCAACAGTGAAACTGGACTCAAGTATCGGCATTTTCCACATAAAAAGTCAGCAATTTTAAGGTATTCTTCCATTCACACTTCTAATATTGCTATACTTTTCCTCCAACAACATAAACCTCACCTCCATAGTGTGGAGACCCTCAGCGTATTTTTCTGCGTCCCATTCGCAGGTGAACAGAGGACCTTTGGCTCTGGTGCAGGACACCCACTCATAGCTTTCGTCAAAACGAACTCGGACAGCCGTCACCTCGTTCACCGAGAACGCCAGGATTCTGCAAGAATGTAACTTGTATAATGGAAGGCTCAGGTATATTATGTTATGTCTATTATAAATGTTATGTTGTGTCCGTCATGTCGAAACTCCTACAGAGATGACATAATCCGATAACGGGTTACGTGCATCCATCGTAGTTGCACGCGTAAACAAAAACACATGCAATAGGCAAACCGCGTCCCAACAAGCATGTCCACAGACACACACACGCACGTACGCACACACACGTACGCACACGCACGCATACACACACACGCGCGCACACGTGCACAGGCACGCGCACAGGCACGCATACGCACACACGCACGCACACAAACACGCACGCACACACCAGCATCCGGTCACGTAACTCCATCATCTGCGCAGCTCCGTGTGTACCAGCGCGCCGGACACTCACCGGACGTGAGGGAACTGGCGCATGGCCCAGAGCGGCTCGTTGCGCGGCATGACCAGCTCGGCGCGTTTTGGGCTGGTCACCAGCGCCAGCGGCCACTGGTCGGAAAAGTCCACGTCCTCGAACGACAGCAGACCGTGGTCTATGGCCAGCACACGGAACCTGCCGGCCGGCCAGCGAGCGTCTGACTCAGTACAGACTGTACCGGAGGTCATCTGACCAATCTGCTGTACCGGAACCGTCTGACCAGTCTGCTGTACCGGGGCCGTCCGACCAGTCTGCTGTACCGGGGCCGTCTGACCAGTCCGCTGTACCGGGGCCGTCTGACCAGTCTACTGTACCGGGGACCGTCCGACCAGTCCGCTGTACCGGGGCCGTCTGACCAGTCTGCTGTACCGGGGACCGTCTGACCAGTCTGCTGTACCGGGGCCGTCTGACCAGTCCACTGCACCGGGGCCGTCTGACCAGTCTACTGTACCGGGGCCGTCTGACCAGTCTACTGTACCGGGGCCGTCTGACCAGTCTGCTGTACCGGGGCCGTTTGACCAGTCTGCTGTACCGGGGCCGTCTGACCAGTCTGCTGTACCGGGGCCGTCTGACCAGTCTGCTGTACCGGGGCCGTCTGACCAGTCTACTGCACCGGGGCCGTCTGACCAGTCTACTGTACCGGGGCCGTCTGGCAAGTCCGCTGTACCGGGGCCGTCTGACCAGTCTGCTGTACCGGGGCCGTCTGACCAGTCTACTGCACCGGGGCCGTCCGACCAGTCTGCTGTACCGGAACCGTCTGACCAGTCTGCTGTACCGGGGCCGTCCGACCAGTCTGCTGTACCGGGGCCGTCTGACCAGTCTGCTGTACCGGGGCCGTCTGACCAGTCTGCTGTACCGGGGCCGTCTGCGTCTGACCAGTCTACTGTACCGGGGCCGTCTGACCAGTCTGCTGTACCGGGGCCGTCTGACCAGTCTACTGTACCGGGGCCGTCTGACCAGTCTGCTGTACCGGGGCCGTCTGACCAGTCTGCTGTACCGGGGACCGTCTGACCAGTCCGCTGTACCGGGGCCGTCTGACCAGTCTGCTGTACCGGGGACCGTCTGACCAGTCCGCTGTACCGGGGGCCGTTTCCATGGACAGCAGCCGAGCCAGATCCGACACCAAGACACCAGGTCACACTTTCAATAACTGATTTCCATTCATGAACGACGTACCGGATAAGACAGACGACACACGTCAGGCAAGCACAAAAAAGGTTCCTTGTACCTTTCATATCATTTGGAGTACACTACACACATTTATGATGTATTATACACTCTAGTAACTAATCAAGCAGTCATTCAATAAAGATGCTGAAATATAAATAAACTGCAAGGACATGCTTCAGGCCATGAAAAAGAATGGCACATCCTTTCCAGTATGAAGAGTCCGCAAACTATATGATTTATGACCCACTAGTTCATTATACTCCTGACACTGTCCAGCGCATAACACATAACGTCACAGTTCCAGGCCAGTCCGGCTAACACAATGGCAACACCAAACAAAGCATCAACGACTCGACGACCCAAGAAACAGCCTGACGGCGAGCCGGGGCCAAACCCACCGCCTGTTGTCCTTCCAGTCGGCCAGCTCCAGCTCCAGGGTGCCGCTGGGCTGCCGGGTGTACATGTGTTTCACCAGGCCGCCCAGCGTGTGCAGGTGGCCGCAGAGGTAGGCCAGGGAGCCGGACATCAGCCTCCACACCTCGCCTGACGGGATCAGCACAGACGTCGGGTAGTGGCCGAACCTGCCGAGTCACAGGTCACAGGTCAGAGGCCAGAGGTCATCAGTCAGAGACATCAGCACAGCAGAGGTCGGACGGTGGCTGGACCTGCCCGGTCACAAGCCAGAGGTCAGAGGTCAGAGGTCCGAGGTAAGACATCAGCACGGCAGGGGTCGGACGGTGGCTGGACCTGCCGCGCCACAGGTCATCAGTTGCGAGTCACTAATCACGGGTAACCCTTCGCAGCCTGCCCAGTACCGATCATATATCGCCGTTCGCCACAGGCATGCCCAGGCCGACTAGTCGCAGGTCAAGGATCTATCATGTATGACAAAGGACGACACCCACAGCAGCCTGACGCACATATGGCTAATAATAATAGATACCATGGCTATCTGCTTGCCGGACACGTCAGTATCTTTTAGTAATCAGGACCAGACATGCGCCGGGACGCCATGGAATGCAGGTTGTCCTTGTTTTGCGCCGGATTCTAAGCTGAACAGGGTGAGTGTTACGTCACCTGCAAAACGCTTTGTTCCGGAGGGACACGACCTTTCCGAGATGATGCAATGGCCCGACTAGGTCAACGAAGGGTTGCAATACAACACGCGAATAATCTGCATTCCGCCGGGATCAAAGCATATGTCTGGTCGGGAGATAGGAATGTTGAAGAAGCTCATCCTCCGATGATCAAATCAACCAATCAATCATGTATTGAGGATTTCTGCGTATGATATGGTCTTCAGCGATGGAAAATTCCCAGGATTCCTGCAACAAAAAACGACATTCTTACCATAGAACATTGTCACTTCAGCGGACCATAGCCCCTCCCTCACCAAACGACGCCATTCGTCACGACCTCAGCCCGTCACCACATGACCCCTCTCCCCGACCAAACGATCTCCCCTGTGCCCAGAGTCCGCCCCGCCCCCTCACCAGACGGCGTGGTCAGCGCTGCGGCTCTCACGGGCGAACTCCTGCAGGGCGGACAGCTCGCGCGGCCGCACCACGCCGAAGAAGTTGAACGGCCGGCGCGGCCCCGGGTCCAGGGTGGCGTCCAGGGCCACGAACGCGTACCGGCGCCGGCCGCGCCTCACCGTGCGCATGTAGGAGCGCGGCAGGCCGGCCGACTGGACGCCGTAGCGGCGGAACCAGTTATTGCGGCTGCCGGCGGCCGCCACGTCGAACACGTCTGTCGGCCGAGACCGGGGGGGGGGGGTTAGACGGCAGAGGGAGAGGTCAGGTGAGCCGAACGAGGAGGCTGGGTCAGGTCAGCTGGCGGGGGGGGGGGTTGGGGCCGGCCATATGGCAAAGATCAGGGCAGCCAGCCAGCGGTGAACGAGTCAAGTCAGCTGACAAAATGTGGCGGGCCAGGCTGGGTGACAGATGACAGAGGCTGGTTCGGGCCAGATGACAGAGGATGTAAGTTAAGGTCCGCTGAAACTGGGATCAGTCACGGCAGGCCAAGGAAATCATTAACGAAGTCAGCCCCGTTGGCAAGAGACTACAACCACAGATTCTCAACAACAACGGACTGCCCTGGCTTCTTGGTGCTCCATTTATATGGCTTGGTTTGGGGGGAAGATACAAACTCACTGAAAAGTAAACTTAAGGTGTCCACATAAAGTGTAACACAAAGCAGACATGCAAAATATAACAACGAGCACCACAAATGACTGGCTGTTGTGACCTAAAGATGTAGTGATAATATGACTACTAGGACTATTCGGGCTTTCACCCTCACTGTCTGAGGCTATATGGCAAAGAGTCACATGACAAAAAGACGTCTAATGGAATGGTTATCATTCGCCTTGATGCTGTTGCAAGAATGCCCTTTTTCGTAACGTCAAAAGGAGGTCCTCTTCTGGCATGTCATAGTTTAAATATTCAGGATTCCGTCACTCACCATGGTTTCCACGCAAGTCGAACCAAAACGATTCGTTAAAGACGTTTCCACTGACCAGGATGTCTTTGTAAATCTTCCACTCTTCTTCATATTGTCCTGATCCTATGTTGTCACGGTTCTTGGCGTCAGTCAAATCTCCTGAATGGAGGAGGTGATGTGACTTCAGAGAAACAGTACAAAAATACATAGCAAAAAGGAAACAAATAACTAGGAGAAAATGAGCCGTGGCCAGATTCATTTTGATACAATGAATTCAAATGTCGCCTTCAAAATTCAATAAAAAAACATGCTTATCCCGCCCCAAGAGGCTTTTGGTATGATGCAAAGTTCACGTGTTCGGGGTACTGGACGTCATACCATATTTGTGAGACAGGCAAAAAATACCGAAGATACATTTTTGTCCCTGTATTCCCTTTCCCGTCAGTCGCAACGCACTATCATATTTAGTAGTCCTACAACATTGCTTAGCATTTGATAGGTATGGGCTCCCGCGACCTAGATGGCGCTAGCGTCACCCACGCTGCGGCTGAGCCGGTCATGGCCGGTACTGTTTCAGTGTGCAGCTGTTTCGTGCTTTACACACTAGGAGATGGAAAAATAGGTGAAGCTGGTTTCCACCTACAAATATAATAAAAAAACAACGTAAAAAACAACATACCAGGCTTGCTATACCCATAATGACCGGCCATGTTATCACACGACCACTGGCATGACAACTAGCAGAGGTTTCTTTCACGCAGTCATAGCGCTTATTTCGAGCAGCATGCGTCAAGCTAATGCGAAAAGGAGACACCACAAGCAGACAGTGCAGTTACCAGGGTACTGTCTCGGCCCCGCCATACGAATCACCGCAATCTGCGCTTCTGGCGTTCATGAAACGTGCTCTTATTTAGAATCACGCCATCTTAGAGGGCAGCACTGGCCATGAAGGCGGCCGCCTCGACCTCGACCTTGAAGTGGCCACTTGTTCAACAACTCGCTCCATGGACAGGGTGTGGCACGGCACGCCAATCCTTAGCGGCGACTGCACCAGCTACTCCAGCTGATCGATGGCCCGCTGCTTGAAGTAGTGCAGCTCCACATCGCCTGCCTGACGGCGCGCCGCGCGTCCACCAGATCTCGGTAACTACTGGCGCTGTGGTTGATTTCGGGGGACCTTGAAGCACCGGACTTGGCTGTTTGCCGAGCGCTGACAAGCTGACCCTATCAGGTCGACGGCCTCGGTCCTGGCCTCCCGGTCGCCGTCGCCCAGCGTCTCCACCACGATATTCTCCGAGCGGGCCATCTGCGCGTTCCTCGCGGCGCTGTCTCGGGCGACAGCGAGCGCGGGGACACTCAAATACTTGCGCTTCCGCCGCAACTGCTGCGCCAGGAGGCGTGGAGCGTGCACCACGTTCACATGTTTGATCACGACCACTGTAGGCACATACACGCACGCCACATACCGAGCCAGGGTGACGCGCTCTGGGGTCAGGTCGGGACCCGAGATGCACAGTGTACATCTAATCGATCCGAGATGATCGGTGCCCACCATCCGCTACTCTTGAGACGTGTCGATGGCGATGTCCAGGAATAGTACGTTGTTGAGTGTTTTTTTTTATAGTGGATCTTAACTCTAATTTGTTTTTCAAAGCATGAAACGTCTCTCAGGTTGCTGAGACTGTTGGCCAAAATAGCTTTAGCAAGACTCGTATCTTGTCGTTTCAGCTACAGGCGCAAACCAGGGGCACCTGTTTTTGATTTCCCAATACAAAAAGCACGAAACAGCTGCACGCTGGTACAGTACCAGCCTTGACCACAAGCTCGCTCGGCCGCAGCGCCAGCGACGCTAGCGCCATCTAGTCCGTGGGGGTCCGTACCTATCAAATTCTAAGCAATATTGCAAGACTGCTAAATGAGACAGCGCAGTGTAGTTCACGTGGAAAGGAAGACCTAAGGCTGCTTTATAATCTTGCATTCCTTTTCTTGCCTCAAAAATATATAAGATGTCCATGATCCCAAACACGTGAATTCTGCGTTATGCCAAAAACTTCTGGGGGAAGAAGTGGGTATTTTTTCCGAAAATTTATCTTGAAAGGTAATATCTGGACCAAAATATTGCGTGACAAATTTGTTTATATATATTGTTTATACACGTAAATTTATATAAAAACCAGCGTACAAAAATACTGTAGACTAAAACACGCCCCCATGCATTTTCGGAAAAGGTGGGAACGGGGGAACGCTAATATGTGCGTATATAATATATATATTTATATAAATAAATACATATACATACGATAATGAATATGACATTGAACTATACCACCCAAAGATTGGTGCTGAGTCACGAGAGCATGGTACAAAAGTTCGAAAATCATACTAACCTGAGGCCAGAACAAGCTCTGGTTTTATGGCTGGAATTGTCTCATTCACGAAGTGTCTCAGCTGCTCAATTCTCTCTGGATCTCGAAATATGCTGATGTGAAGATCAGATATCTGGAAAAAAAGATTTCGGCTGAAAGCTAAGAAGCATGACATCTGACCAGAAGCACTACCCTGATGACACGCAACATGATTTGCATGATTTCGTAAGTAAATGCCTGCGACAGCAAACACTTTCAGGCCAGGACAACATTAAATGGAAATGGCCTATACCTGGGGTACTCCACATCAGATCGACCGGTGACTAATACCCTCATCTTTCAGATTTTGAATTGAATATGACTGTGGGATTATCTGATGAATCGAAGAGAGCTGTGTCTTTTTCAGCCCGATTTGGACAAAGATCACCGTGAACATTTTTGCGGAGGTCATTCTCCAAGACTCTCTTTTTTGCCTAAAACTTGTCACAAATAAATCGAAACCACGAAAACTATTGCATTATTGAAACCGCAATAATTCAATCAATATTTTGTTCATTTCAGATTTTCAGGTTTCGAATTTTTGAACTAGTTACCTAGTGACTTTCCATCGCGTGACACGAGAACATTCAAAATATGAATACCTTACGCATCGATATTTTACAGATACGTTCAAGGATACAGGCATGCTAAACGGATTTCATGCAGTTATTTTAGTCTTTTAGTCTGCCTAGGGTCCATTCCGTCGCGTCTGTCGTCACCACGTTGTAAGCCCTCGCCACTACAGAGATACTTTGGTAATACCAGTTAGCGCCACCGCCCACTGAGGTTTTTCGCACGCTGTACTGCAGCGGCCACTGTAATCGCTTCAGAATTTTGGCCAAAGGATCCTTTTTACATTCCCTTTTTTCTTCTACGTTCTCTTTCTTTTTTCGGTCTTCAGTTTCTCTAAAAATCAAAGGTCAATACCTTGACAGGTTAATGACCTTTGACCCATTTCCCGAAAGAATGGGTTGATGGAATCATGAGACGGAGACGATATATAAGAAACATCTGAAGTGTATTTCAGTGGTCATTTCTGCTCATTCCCATTCATGGTGGCAGTGACCCCCGCAGTTGAGTCCTTGTTTGAGGAGTCACGGTTATCATGAGCCAATGTCACAAATGACGTCAATGACCTTTCTGACTTCTTAAAAGCCCTGAAGGGATCATAGAGCAATTGGAAACGTTAATTTCTATAAAAAGTAGTGTTAATCTTGTCGATAGTGTGATGTCTTCTGGGCCCCTCAACAGGGCCCTACAGCTTACGTCACATCGGATCCAAAGGAAACCACAGTTCACTGTCAAGGACTCGTTCGAGGCCTCTTTCACACTCAGTGTATAACCCACAAGGGTCGAAACGTGGGTAACAAAATGAAGCTTAAAGGCCGGGCAACACGATCTTTTTTTGCTGCACTGTTCTCATATCTCATGTTTGGAAATCGTTGGGAGTCGAACCAACTCCCCTTTCCCCTCCCCAGTACTGCTGAACTTGTTGAACGTCAACACATTTTATGGAGCCCCAACATAACTTAGCATAGCTCTATCATCTCGACTAGGTTTTCGGTGTCCTTTAACCCTGTTTCCGTGTGGGGAGATCACCTTCTGAAGCCTCCCTCTGTTTTTTTTTGCTCGCCATTTCCAGCATTTTTGAGGCAGCTTCATGAAACATGGTCACTTTTCCCATCGCTTCCTTCCTACGCATCATGTCACATTTTTATAATCTTTTCCTTCCTCAAAACTACACATGAGTGTATCGGCAGACAACTCGGCCAACATGCAAAAATATCTTTGTATATATATTTTCACTTGGGATCATTTCACAAGTTCAGGTCACGGCCAAAAACCAGAATTTCGTTTCACATAGTTATTTTGAGACTAATTCTTCAAAGGAAAAGCCAGGAAAACATGCACCTCAGAACAGTCTTCTCTACTTTTCTCTCAACTTCGAGTTGATATCACGTTGGTTCATGAGATATGACCTAAAATACCCGTGCACACGACGGCCATAAACGGGACTTTTAGGAATACGGTCCATTCAAACAATTAAAGGTGTTTTAAAGACTACGAAGTAAACTCAAGACAGTATATTCTTGGGTTCATTTCATAGGATATGACATGACTGTGACTCTGCCTAGTCGTGTCATGGTCATTATCATAGCCAGAGTCAGGTGACTTTGAAGTCATCTGAGATCAATGGTCGTAATTTGACAGGATGAACAACCGACCAGCACAGTTACCTTTTTCCATGTTCCTGGCGCCGCCTATGCCAATATTATACGAAAAATGTGATAAGTACGGATATGTGTACATGTATACTTAAAGAGTAAAATATGTACTTCTTAACCCGCGCCCGAATGGCAGTCGGCGCAGATCACGCTAGATTTGGGGGAAGGCAGTTGACCGCCCCCATCTAACTCAAGAACGGCTGGTCGCACCATAAAAATAAGCACGCCGTTGGAAAGCTCTTGACAAGCAGAGCTCGAAACTGGTCTCATTTTTAGTTTTGGATGATATGTAAGCCACTTATTTCCTACAAATATTTTCTCACAACCGACTGCATGAAACCAAGAAGCGGCCTGGATCTCAAAGGCTGTGATTAACCCGCGCACGACCGTGGGTCGGCGACGATCACTGGGGGGGGGGGGCGGTTGATCGTCCCCCTCTAACTCACAAACGGTTGGTCGCACGATAAAAATAAGCACATCGTTGGAAAGCTTGTGACGAGTAGAGCTCGAAACTGGTCTCATTTTTAGTTTTAGATAATATGTAAACCATTTACGTCCTACATATGTTTTATCATAGCCGCAAGCATGACACCGAGACACGGCCTGAATCTCAAGGGCTGTGACTAATAACGCATACGTAAAGGCACCAACGCATAAGTAAAGGTCCGCGGATGCCGATACACGTCTAATTTTTCGGATTTGTTGAATATATACGCCGAAAGGTTCAGCGAAAGACACGGCAATTTTCACGCCGGCTGTCGGCGGGCGCCGCAGGCGTACGCAGTGAGAAATTAGTGGAAACTAATTTCAGCGTTCCTTTATTTTCGCAACATAAGCCTATCCATGTAAATTTTATTCATCTTAGTGGTTCTTGTGATGGTTTCTCATGCTTAAATTTAGTTACCAATCTACACAACTGGCGGGGCCTTATTCGCGAGAGTCTGTTTTTTCCAAAATATGAAATTTTTTAAAACTTTTTGAGGTTCCTGGTATTAATCTGTACAAGTCAGTTCTGCCATTTTCTACCCATTCTGAGTAATTCATCCCTGATTTTGGCGGTGGTACATTTTGGATCACATCAGTTATTCGTGTCATGACCTCAGGTCAATGGCTAGATGTCACTGATACTTTGCCCGTTGACGGTAACTAGATGTCTACTTCACTCCACACTAAAAATGTTCTGAAAAATTCCGCCAATTTCCGAAAAAACGGCCACATGTTTTAAAAATGGGCTTGACTTTAGGCCAATGACACCAAAAATTCCAAAAAGTCTGAGATAGCAGATTTGTTGAATCTATCGAGATCATTAATCCCTGAAAGTATTCTTGTGACTATCTGTGATAGTCAAAGGGCGCTAAACTTTTTTGGACATAGGTTCGTTTGACTTGGCCTAGGTCAGACGCCTGACTTGACAAGGTCAAAACTCTGACAAAAAGTGTAGAAATGATCAAGCAAAAGGTACACAAAGTTTCGTAGCGTTACCTTCGTTCGTCCTCTCGCAACCTTGGAAAAACTTGACGGGCGAGGGTTCAACCGTCCCCTCCTAGTCGGGGTCGGGCTATGTTTAGAATGACTAGCAAAAGGTTAAAAAAATAAACTTCCACGTTAACCCAGTTAAAGGAAAATATCCCCCACTTTCCAAGCCCTGTAAATGCCCATAAATTCTCCCCAAATTCTGAACGGACGGGTGAATGGAAAAGCCCCATCAATTAGCTTTCGATTCATGTCTGTTGCATCAAAAACGGTCAGTAAGCATCGGAGTAAAAAAACAAGTAAAAAAAAAATGTTTTTCTGGCCTTTTCTGCCCCTGTATCCACCCATTACAAAATTTACAAAACTTCTTTCAGTAAAAAAGTAGTTCACGCCATGCGAATCGACTGCCGTTCGTCGCGATAAAATCGGATGGGCAGTTCTCGAGATCTCGGGGGGAGCGGGGGGGGGGACGAACAAACTCCTCAACCCACGGGATGGATATTAGCGTTATGGGTACGGGAGTTCGGCTAAACCAGCAATTTTTCTGAGATTTCGCAGTGAAAAAATGACTGTGAAGACATTCAGGAGCCATGAAGTTTGACAAAGTACTTGAAATACGTGACAAGGAAGAGAGGTCACTTAGACCATGCCCGTCTTTTCCACAGTTGAGTCATTTGACATGCCCGTCACCGAGAGACAGAAATACGTGAGCAAGTTAAGTACAACCGCAAAGATTTCGTGGCCAATCTAGGATCTGTTACAAAAGAGCGGTTCTTCGTTGTCTAGTTCTGATATACTTTCCATGTTTATTTTTTTGCACAGTTTTGCCTGCACCTGCGCGATATGGGAGTCTGTTACATAGTTGCAGTTACCAGGGGTGTTGATTTGCATTCTTTTGTGACAGCCCCCATGCCGATCCCCCACTCCAGCGTTGGTTTGAGTTCCCCTCCCCAATATTTTCTGCCGGTTTTAAGGGGAAATGGGCAATAATGGCGAAAAGAACGGCCGCAATACATAAGAGATACGCATAAGGAATAGCACAAAGTATCGAGCGATCTACCTATGTGTTTTTCTATCCTCTATCCATACAAATACCTATAAAGACAGAGATATTACCTTACCAATTTCCGTTGGTCAAAATAACGTGAGCTAAATCTGCTGAGACACCCACATTTGGGCGGAAGGGTTAGATTGCCAAGCCGTCGGCTCAACCCCCCAATCATTTACGAAAGCGACGCCACTGATAACCAGACCACACCACCAGACCACACAACCAGACCACACAAACCAAGGCAACAAGCTCACAAGCCAAAAATCTCATAACAGGAAATCCGAAATTTGACAAAGACTACCTGAATGGCTGTTATTTCAATGGTGCATAAAGTTTTGTGATTTGGATTAATCTTTTGCAAACTAAAGACCATCAAAGAGAGCACTGAAGTGTAGCCACCCAGAAATACCCAAGGCTAATGTTTCGTTAGCATCGCCCACATCAAGCAAAAAAGTGTGCAGTTTGCTTTTATGCATCAGATAACACCTCACCTACATTTATGCCAAAACCTGGGAGAAAGGAGTCTTAGTTTGACATTTCATCAATCAATGATTGTAATGCAATGCCCTGGCTGTAGAACAGGCCATGCAGGTACCATGTGGTCCTCTTGTCCTGTAACCTTATATTCTTCAAATTTTCTTTTGACCATGCCTGTTTTCCAGTGCCATGGACATATCATTTTATGTATATATACCAGACAGTGCTAGGCATATCATCCACTGAGGAATGGACAAGAAAATATGGAAATGCAAAGAATGAAGAACAAAAACAAGAGACAAATACACCACATGAAGCAATACACTGTAAAACAGTTATGGCAGTGGATTGGTTACATATTTCTGGCATACCTGAATGAACCATATCAAATCATCTTCTGTTGTGTAGGACAAATTTCTGCCCTCTGGTCTTTGCCATCCCATAAAAGGTTTCTGGCCTTGCCATGACGAGTTCTGGCCTTCTTGCAACTGAGGACTGGTGTCAATCATTGTTGCTATCTTGCTACAAAAAAGGGACACAAATATTCCACAAAATAAAATGAACATTAGGAGACCTGGGGAAACCATGTGATCTTCCTTTGCTGGTCCGTTTTTGATGCGTTCCAACAAGTGGCAGTTGACACGGATTACTTCAGATCCACGTGTCTAGGTATATGGACAGATACCTGAAAACAAATAAATGTACTAATCATCATGCAATACATATTAACATGACAAATATGTTAAGAAGTATGCATCTGGAAAAGCATGTAAATGCTGTGCATTCCAAATCCACACTGCAGTGAGCAGTACAAGGTGCAGTGTTACTTGGAGTGATGTGCAGTGTGCCTGCAACATGTACTGTCAACCAAGGTGGAGGTGCAATTCAGTGGCTCTTGCATAAGCAACAGCACAGAACACATAACAGATGAAATCCCACCAAATCTAGGTTCACCATTGGTGACCCTGACCAGGGTCAGCCAGACCCCCAGCTGCTGACTGGCTGCAGGTTAGATGCACCACATCTGTCAGAGTCCCAACAAATGAGGCAGGGTGTGTCCCAGGTTCACTTTTGGTGATACATATGTATGTCACAGAGGATTCATAGTTTCCAAATATTTGACATAAGCAGGGGAGCCAGGCTCCTTGAGACCAGCCTTTATGCAAATTACATGCAAACTCCCATAAAATACCCAGTGAACAGCTTGGAATTGTCTACTCTGCAAATTCCACCAATGCAATACATACTTCACCAAATAAGCTGAGAGGATGCAGCCAGTTGCACTGACACCAGGGTGCAGCCCAATTGTATAAGGCTTAATGTGGTGTCCACATACAACCGAGTGATCCTGCATGCTCAACCAATCGTGCATGTCAGACAACTGCCACTCCACCACCTGCTACATAGAGCAGTCTGGCCACAAAATCTAGATTAACCAACCTAAATTTTATGCCAATTACAGCTAAGTGTTACATATTCTGGGCATGATGTGCCCACTCGATTACACATTGCAAAATAATAACTTTGAGTTTTGCACCAGTGCAAAAATGCAATAGTTACGTCATCCTGAGGCAGATGACAAACAGTATGCAGTTCACTTTCCCAACTTCCATCACAGTTGTATCCAAAGGCACATTCGGGACTTAAAGAACATGCAGTATAATTTAACAAATTTTAACTCCCAAAAATCAAAGGTCCATTGCATATCTCAGAACTGCTGGTGTTACAGCCACAACATCAGGGAATTCATGAAACATCATCAAACGACCCGATGGTGAGTCAGTAAACAAATAAGAACGGATGAGCTTATCAGACATCATCATACTCCGTACAAACCCAGTTTCAAAGCGCCCGACCAAAAACTGATAAAAACTACGGCCTCCTGCACTTACGACGTTTCACCAAATACGCATCCAACACAATCAGCCCAGGAATTCCCTACACCGAATTCCGGGATTTTGATGGCTACCGGCAGCAGCACTGGGGTGAAGCTGACGAAAACCTTAATCATAGGCTTCATATTTGGCACTAAAGCGCTGTGTTAGCTTACGCTGGTGGTAAGCACTAATCTGCTGTCAAAGCTGACAGATGCGCTGATGAACCAAATGTATCGATAAGTTAAAGCAACTGCCATTTGTACTCAACTAGCGTTTGCCTATGCATTTTCATCGATAACGATCTGTCGAAAATACAAAAGCACATACGAAGCAGTTGCAACATGTGCTGGAGGAAATAGCCATGTTACATGACCATCAAACATCACGATTTCAGACTATAGCGGATAAAGGTGGAGAAGTCGTATCTACATAGACTTCAGAGAACAAAAAACATGTCAGTTTTCCAGCTTTTGTTAAGAACGCCACAGAAATGCATACATAATACCCAAGACGTTAATAATTATAACCATGAATGCCAATAGCACGCGAGCGAGAGAGAGAGCCATGCTCCGTGTCCCACTCCTCACCAGCTTCATAATCGTTCAAAAACATCGACTACTCGATTATAAGTATTATCATTCATTCTACAGCATGTTTTCATTAAAACAATTAAGTTCTGTCAGATATACTGTCCTGATCCATGAAAACTTGGCCTCTTTGTCAAGCAGTAATCATCACCTCATCAGATGGCATGACACTACATGGCAGCGTTGGAGGAGGTGGAAGAGAACCGGAGGGAAACGCTTCTTCTAGCTCTGAAAACCGCGATATTCATCATCAGCCATTTTAATAAGATAGAACCATTTTAAAAGTTTCATGACGTCATTGAACTTTCTTTTGGGCTGCCAGATTACTTTATGCAAATCTATTATAACATATTTCTACCAAAAATACGTGCGGCCTTGGTAAACGCCAAAAGAGAAAAGAGGACCATAATAGAGAACCGCGTGGTCCAACGTTGCCGGTGCTTGAGGTGCTTCGCGTGCAGGCGACGGTCGTGTTTTCCGCGAGTCAGGGTCCCATTGGAGTGACAGACTGCTGACTGAAGCCCCATCATACACAAGACTTGACTCAAGATATTGAACCTTGAGCCCAAAAGGGGTACATTCTAACTCACAACAAATATTTGTTTGCATGTGTGAATTCGAGCACATACTCTGCTGATTCCCAAAAGAAGTTCCAGACGCTGCAGACTAAGGAACCGGCAATTTTATCATCCTGAAGAGAGCCCATGGTAAGCTTCACAGTCAAAAGTAGAACTGGTATGTTTTTTCTTTGTAATGTGGGGCTCCTTTTGTTAATGTTCACATTTGTTACATCGCCGCAGGTGGAGAAAAACATTATTCCATGGTAGAGAATGTAGTGCCCCAAAGTTAAGGTTATTGACATGAAGAATTGTGAAGATGCTGCAAACATCTTCCAATGGTTCATGAGGTCATTGATATGAAAATTTCATTTTGTTGCACCAGACTGGATTTAAGCATTGACAGAATTGCTGTATTGTTAGAGATGATTGGTGGGATACAGCCAGTATTATTACAATATTGTGTTTTATGCTTGGTAGCAACTTATGTGTAATATGGGGATGCTGTTTGACACAGGAGGTTTTGGGTGAGGTGTTATCATTTTGCCCTGATATCACTGTTGCAATGTATTACATGATTGCTATTATGATGGCATATCACAATATTGAATTATATCATTGCAATACTGTATATAATTATCATGCAGGATGCTCCTGGGATAGAGGGGGGTTGCCCTGGACGCACCCAGAAATAAGGGACAAAAATGTTGTGCTGAAGGTGCAACCCCACTCCATGGGCACGGTATACGGTATTAGAGGCAACAGGCCAATAAAGGGTGTGATTGGACTTGGCTCTGTCCAGTAAAGAGGTTGTGTGAGGCTTAGTTAAAATTTAAATAGGTGCCATGTGTTGGTTAGGTTAGGTTAGGTTAGGTTAAGTTGCCATGTCAGGCTATATAATTTTTTATTGGTTGTTTCATTTCATTTGTTGGCATTTCCCAATTGTGTGTCAAGATTTTTTCCAGATGTTATATTTCACTACTTTTTAATCATTCATTTATGTATCTTTTGAATTAAAATTTGACATTTCAGTATATTTGATATGAACTATAATGTTATTGCTAACTTTTTTGCATATAATATATGTTACATTTTGCTTATTTCCAAGCATTTTTTATTGCTCTTGATCAGACCTTGGGTTCAACTGATGGCCAGCCAGCATTGAGATGTCATGTAAACAAACCATTTAATGCAGAAAAGTCAAAAATCCCTATGCAAGCATCTGGTGGCTGGCACGGCAGTGACGACACAGTTCGTTGCAGAAGAAGTAATGTGTGTTTCAGGTTTTTTTGGCCAGAATCGTCAGTGTTATGTATCATTATTGCATTCCAAGAAGTATACAACCACTATTACGAGTGTTTTCCCTCAATGTTAGTGCTTACTGTTGATTACTGTAGTCATACTGTTGATTGGCCACACCGGTATCATCCCCATCAGGGCCACGCAACATGTTTTTACCAAGCACTTATTTTCTGGTAAAAAACTCGGAAAGGGCAGTTTCCAAGGTTGGGGTATTTGGGCCTTATGATGTCATCAGTATAACCATACTTAATGAATAATGAACAAGATTAGCAAGATACCCTATCTAAATCAACCCAACCTATTTCAACCTGAACTAACCTGACCTAACATAACCCAACCCAGCCCAAGCCATCCCAGTGCTAACCTAACCTGTTTAGAAGTGCAACCTAACCTCTGTTAAACAGAGCCAAATCTGACTGCACCCTTTATTGACCTGTGGTCTGTAGTATCCTATACCTTGTCTCTGGAGCTTGGTTGTGCCTTCATTACATTAGGCAAGTGAATGCCTCTATCACCCTGTGGCTTCTGGTATCATTTACTGATGATGCCATCAAACTTTGCACAGTACACAGAGAATCCTTGGAACAAAGACATTGTAAACAGAATGGTGCTGCACATTGTCTTACTGCTTGCAGTGAAATACAACTCCATTTCCTTGGGAAACTAGACCAGTAGTGTCACCATTTCTTTCTTTTATAGGAAAGTTTATGTGCTGCTCTGCATCTTATATACAGCAAAAGTGGTCTGAAAAAGGCGAATATGTGATACATTGCTCTCATTAGTATGATTCACAAGCATTTTGATGGATGGTGCAAGAAACAGGTCTTGCTTTTTTGTACGACATAGTCTAGTTTTGTTGTAAAATGTAGCATGTACATGGAAAGGAAACTGGACAAAAAGAATAACAAACATTGTGGTGGAACTCTTTCATCTTCTTTATTGTAGGGCTTTCAGACACCATCTAAGCAGGAAAGAAATCTCTTTCTAGAGCCTGTACTTGTCTCTTTGAGTGTAAGAGTGTATTAATTGCATGAGGACTGCACTGTGGAATTCCCTTTTCACAGCAGTGAAGGGTATGTTAACTGCACCTTCGATATCAATAATAATTCAAGAGCAATCAGGAGGGTCTGTCACCCTGACATAATGGTTAACCCAGAAATTACATTGCTGCCTTGTGCTCTTACCCTTGGAAAACTGAGTGGCATGTGTCAAGTCTCAGACATGTGCATTATTTCTTACCCATGTCTTCCAAGCTTCAGCTTTACTAGGTGCTGACATGTTTCCAGAAACTCATGGAAACTGCCTTGATGGTGCTGCTGTTTTTTTTTTTTTATAGAACTCCATCCAGAATTGCTTGTAAAGCTCATAGAGGATTGTGGTATATGGGAAATCTGACAATTTCCATGTGGGATGTGCAAAAAAAAGAAAGCAGTAGAAATGTGTACTTCAGGTAAAATATGTGCTTTAGGAGGTTTTCTCCATAAGGTAAAACAGGCGCTTTAAGAGGTTTTGTCCATGAAATATTTTAGTAGGCAATCTGGAATTCCATTTTTTCCTTGCAATTTTTAGGCATCACTTCCACATGAAATATAGGAATGTGACAAAAATAGAATAAAAATTGTTCACGATTGCATGCCACTGTTCTCACTGAAATAATTGTTGAAGACTGTTTATGCATGATGCCTATAATGCCCACTCTGTGATCATTTCAGGTAGGAACAAAGGATGCTGCCCATGCTGAAGTGCATCTGATCGGCCAGCTTGTCAGTGGTTCTGGATTCCCTAGTTCCCAGCTCTTCTGCAGGTGGAATATACACACAGGTCAGGAAAAACTGTGTGTTTCATTCTTTTGACTGACCCAGCTTGCAATTTGCCACACTTTGTCTTTTTCTGGAATAAAGATTCTTGTCATGTATTCTGATTGGCTGTGTTGTGTTTGCAGGGGGTGCTTGGCACCACCTGGAAGGCCTGAAGGAGGGCCAGACCCAGGTAGACAACCCTCAGCTTAGTGACACTGCCATCTGGTGCCACCCAATTGATGTCCACTACACAATCAAGGGCATTACTGGTCAGTGAAGATGTCTGTCTGTGTCAAGACAGATGCATGGTTTTTGCCAGCTGTGATGCATGCATTTGGTGTGGTTCACTCATTCTTCTATAGCCCGATGGGTTGACGTATGACGATTTGAATGAGAAATGATGAAACATGCTTATGCCACATTTACAGTCTCCATACCAATTCGCCATAACCCTTGTAGTATGCATTTATTACATGTTGCCAGCTGTGATAGTAAATGATTTGCTTATGCTTTTAGTAATCACTGTGAAACATGAGAAGCAGGACGTGACTCCAGCTTGTGACAATCTCTGTAGGATACTGCACTGCTTCTTCTTTCATGTATATTAGTGTTTTTCATCTTTCAGTGATTTTCTCACATTCTGTTTGCATTCTGTATTCAACTTCTGGAGCCAATTTCACCACAGGAATATATTCTCTGAAGGTAGCATATGTAGTCACTTTTGTAGTACACGCGACATTCCGTTTCAATAGCTGTCGCAGATGAATATTTATCCCATGCAAAGTGTGACAGTTTGAAGCAGTATCCTGCTTTCAGAATACTATGACATTAGGCCCACTATAATTATTACATTTTGTCAGCAGACTGCCGAGTTTGCGGTCTCGCGGAGTGTGTCAAATTTGCTCGATCGCGCAGGGGAATCGCGTGATTCCTGGTGGTGTTCGAGCGTTTATATGGGTGTTGTGATTCATTTCTTTTGTGAAAATAGGAAGTTCATTTGAAGTGTTCTGGGCTGTGAAGGATGATGATACAGGTATTGGAGAAGCTGCTGGAGCTGAAGCAGGTTACTTTAAGCATGTTTTCAAAAGAAGTCACAAAAAAACGGAACAAACATTTTCACCTAACACTTAACTCTTGTTTTTCTGGCACTGTTAGAACAAAGGCAGTGAAAGATACTAGATGTTTCTACAAAAAATCGCGCCAAGATTTCAAAATTAATATAAGATTCAATCGAACATCGCCGACGTCTGGTAACTCGCCGTTTTGCAGGTGTTCAGGAACCTGAACAGCTCCAATTTCTTTCCCCCGTCTTGTCGCGGAAGGTTCCTGTTTTCACAGTCGTGAACAGACTTATTTGTTTGTTGGTTTGTTTTCTGGCTTCTTTTTCGACGCATCAGTCAGGCTTTACCTTTAGCGTCGTAGTTGGAAGCCGACTAGTCTTGCGTCAAGTCGCTTGTCGCGCCAGGCGTCGGTGGGTTGTCCGTGAACAGAACTGACCTTGGCAATGAGTTGAACGCGACCGACTGGTAAAAATAATGCCGCGCCGGCCAATCAGCGACGGCGCGTGAAGTGCGTGCGCCAACTTCTTTCTTGAAGATATGCCCAGCGCGAAGGCACACGTACGGTAGTGGTGACAGAATAGTATTCCTGTCATAAGTTGAGTGGGGTAATATGTAACACACTGATGGGATACTATTCATGTGGTGAAATGGGCTCCTGGTTAGAATCTGGCTCCCATGATGTCCTATCAGGAATGTTCCACAATGCTCACATGTCTGTGAGCAGTGTGCTGCCAGTACTAACACAGATGTTTGCCACAGGGTGGCCGAAGCTCGTGGTGCAGGTGTACTCCCTGGACAGCTTTGGAAGGACGGATCTCTGCGGCTACGGCTACTGCAACCTGCCGACGACGCCGGGCACCCACAGCATCGACTGTGTTACCTGGAGGCCGACAGGTACCCGTTGCACAGATACGGGGTGCTCTTATTCCATCTTTGATGATGGCAAATGTGGTGCCTGCCCTATTGTATGGGGTTAACCCTGGAAACAGGCAGGAAGGCATGTTTATAGTTCAGATGTTTTAGAATGAATAGTCTCGGTGCCCTGACTTCATTGATTTCGTCGCCGTGCAGCAGTTGCCAGTAACATCTCAGAGAAGTGTTTTTTACACGGGCACCCGTTTCTGGCGTGCCGTCAGTAGTTGTTGAGCTGTAATCGTGCTCGGTCCGTCGGTGCGTTGTCTCCGCTGAGGCTGGGTTGTTAGGCGGTATTCGTGCTCGGTCCGTCGGTGCGCTGCCTCCGCTGAGGCCGGTCTCGGCGCGCCGTCCCCGCCCGGCAGGCAGTCTGCGGGAGGAGTTTCGGCAGCAGTTTGTGGGCGGCGGGCCGCAGCTGCGCTCCGCTGAGCTGGTGTACGCCCCGTTCGACCGGTACCGGCTGCAGACGGCCGCCATGGGAACGGTCAGTGGCCGGCGGCCGGCGCCGGCGGCGCCAGCTGGCTCCGGACTAGTGGTCTCTGCATCCTGTGCATCGCTTGTCTTTCTCTGTTTTGGCACAGCTGTTCGTAACTTTACTCGGTCCTATCCAAAGGACAGCTCACAGAACCAGGCAGTCCTTAAAAGACTGGAACAAAGATCATTAAGGGTCGCACAGTGCACAATCATTAGGCATATTCTTTTTGTAAGCACTTTCATGGATAGCGGTACTTTGGGTTGAAAAACGCCAGTTGATCCCGGTTTCATCTGCCGCGACCCAACCCGACCCTGCCAGCCCGATCATTAGGCGACGATGGATGCGTCTGATGGCAGCCTGATCCCCCAGGTTCACGTCCAGATGAGCGTCATCCTGCGCAACTTCGAGCAGTACGGCATCGAGTACTGAGCGGCCGTCAGCATGTGGCCTGGCCGCTGGCTGGTGCTGCTCGGCTGCCTGGGTGCCGCCGCCGCGGACCGGCTGGGCGGGTTTCACCTCTGCGGCAGCGGCGACTGCCCGGCCCTGAGCGCCGCGTCCGCCCCGGCCGCCGGCCAGACCAGAGATGGCGCCAGCGTCGCAGTCCGGAAACGGTCGGCGCAGGGCGGGCCGGGGGACGGCGGACTGGAGCGGGACTCGGACGGTGACCCGGGGCTGGACCCGAGGCCGGACGGTGACCCTTTGCTGGACGGTGACCCGGGACCGGACGGTGACGCGGGGCCGGACGGTGACCCGGGGCCGGACGGTGACCCGGGGCTGGACCCGAGGCCGGACGGTGACCCGGGGCTGGACGGTGATTCGGGACCGGACGGTGACCCGGTGCCGGACGGTGACGCGGGGCTGGACCCGGGGCCGGACGTTGACCCGGTGCTGGACCCGGGGCCGGACGTTGACCCGGGGCTGGACCCGGGGCCGGACGTTGACCCGGTGCCGGACGGTGACCCTGTGCCGGACGGTGATCCAGGGCCGGACGGTGACCCTGTGCCGGACGGTGATCCGGGGCCGGACGGTGACCCGGGGCCGGACGGCGACCCTGTGCCGGACGGTGACCCGGGGCCGGACGGTGACCCGGGACTGGCCGGCCAGACGCCAGCTGACGGGACGGAGCCGAGTGGCGCCGTCAACACGGACTCCGGCCCGGCCGAAATCGGACCTGATGTTACGACGGAGCCGCCAGACCAGCAGACGGCAGCGGCAGACGGCGGCGGAACGGAGCCGCCACCGGACGGGGACGCGACAGAGCCCCCGCCGCTGGAGGACGCGGGGGACGTGACGACAGAGGTGGCCGGTGACGGCGGCAGTGAGACGACCCTGTCGGCTGGAGGTGCAGACCCCGAGTCCGGCGCGGACGGGTCGAACGCTGACGAGGCCGGGGAGAGCCTGCGGGGAGGCGCCGGCGGCGGCGACCGGGCGGAGACGGAGCTGGACTGGCGCACAGACTACTGCACCTGCGATCTGCTGGTGAGGCTCGCCTGCTGGGGCCATCACTCTGCCACCAGCCCTGGACTGCTTTCCTTTGTGTCGTGGTCGTCCTCCTGTTATCTGTTATCGACATGCTGTTTTGTTTCACTGCTGTTTGGTCCAGAATCGTACGGTGCACTTCAAGTGTACCCCAGTGACAGCTGTGAGCCGCTCGTAGTAAGCCATGTGTATGGAGTAGGTCTACAGGTTGGTGGAGATATTGTGAGGTCGTCTGCCGCAGGTCTCAGACTGCGACGTGGACTGCTGCTGTGATCCGGACTGCAGCGAACAGGACCGGCGTGCCTTCTCCCGCTGCCAGACCCGGCCCTCGGTCACTCCTGGTCAGTCGGTCATGTGACCCTCTGTCAACCCCAGTCATTCCACCACGTGACCGGCGGGCAGTCTCGGTCAGTTGGCCTCGTGACTCATCATTGCGTTTGGTAATTTTGTTTCAGTGACATCCCCGTGAGCCGTGGCCCTGTGTAACTCTCAGTACAATGAACCCATCACAGATGAGTTGGACAGCACACGACGCTGATGGACTGTCGTACTGGTTCTGTTTGAGAACTCCAGTCGGACCCTGATGGACCGTATTACTGGTCCTGTTTCAGATGAACGCTACTGTCTCCAGTCGGACCTCATATTTACCAACAACACCGAGGTCCGTATGGAGCGGGTCGAGGGTGGCCTGTTCTGCATCGTCAGGGACAACCTCGTCAGCCGGAACAGCTACCAGCCGGTGAAGGTATGCGTCTCCTTGTGAACGAATGGTATTTTTGTGTTCCGGACGATGGGCATGGCCAGGGCTGTCTCCAGCGGAACGTGCAGTGCCTCATTTCACTTTCACAGGTAGTTTCTTCTAAGAAATAGGTATCGCATTTATGGAACGGAAGGTTTTGTCCAACATGTATTAGTCGATCAGGCGTTAAAAAATTCCTGTATGAAGAGGGGTTCTGCACTATTCAGGAGCGATATGAAAGCTGAATTTGGGGCAAATTCCCCAAAACAAACGATCTCATATTTGCTGTTGTCTGGTAATCCTTTTTTGTCTGTTCAGGGACCACTAAACACTTTTCATAACTGTTGTTTATTGCTGTTTACACTGGTCGTCAACGTAGAGAGGAATCCTCATTCTTTCCATTGTGACCAGCGAGGTCGCCCGGATTGAGATGTAAAGGTTTTTGTTCCGGAAACAACGTGGAACTGAAGACGACGCGAAGGCGAGAGCTTGCGTTCTTTACCCGGGATGGCCAAGCTCAGCATGGCCATTCCGTCATCTGTATAATGTTTCGGTTCACTATTTTCTGATGAGGTGTCCGCTCCGTGCTGACGTCCTCTCCACACTGTGTAAGGAGGTCTGTTTGCACGGCAGTCGGCCGTACCGGCGCTAGTGAGCTGCCCGTTTCTGCTCCGTTCCGCGGCGCTCATCGTGTGCTGTCCCGCCGCCAGCCGGCGCTGTCGTCTGCCGAGTTTGAGCGGCTGCTGTCGCGACCGGTCCGCCGCCGCCGCCACTGGTGGGCCGTAGAACTGCCGCCGCCGCCCCCGCCGCCGGCCGCCGACCACTACCGCAGCGGGGACCTGGTGTGGACGCTCAGGGACGGCCGACTGGCGCCCTGGGGTAGGTCCAGCCACCAGCCAAGGTGTCTGATTGTGATAGGACGCTCATTGTCAGACGGTGTGGTGACTCCTGTCTAGTGTGGTCCTATTGACGTCATGCCGAATTTTCGGAAGGAGCGGAAAAAAGAAAATTTTCACGCGGAATGGATTGTGAAATGAGTGTCAGCTGTGGTGACATTTTTTTGTAGACGGCATGATTGTTACAGGCTTGGAATGGCCGTGTAATGGTACGTACGTCCATTTTCTCTTTGTGGCTGCTCACCTCGTATGTTGCTCCATTGAATACCAGCTCCGTAACGGTGGTAGCACAAAGGTTGTGTTACGCAGGACCGCGCAGCATTGGTTTGGTGTTTGGTTTGTGGTCCTGCAGAGCATTTCAGTACTTTCCGTCTCTGATCCTTGCCATCTGTCTGACGGACCTTCTTTGTTGGCTCGGTCTGCTGGTCCGGACCGGTGGTCCTCTGACCCTCCCCGTGTGTCCGGCAGAAGCTGCGCTGGGCCGGGCCGGTGGTCCTCTGACCCTCCCCGTGTGTCCGGCAGAACTGCGCTGGTCCGGTCCGATGGTCCTCTGACTCTCCCCGTGTGTCCGGCAACTCCTGGTCCGGGCCTTTCCCCTCCCGTGTGTCCGGCAGAGCTGCGCTGGGCCGGGCCGGTGGTCCTCTGACCCTCCCCGTGTGTCCGGCAGAACTGCGCTGGGCCGGGCCGGTGGCGGCCGGCCGCTGTGACGCCGGTCGACCGGTGCGGTTCCTGCGGCCGGCCCGGACCGAGTGCTGGCTGGTGGCCGGCCAGAGTCAGCTGCAGGCGTTCAGTGGCCGCAGCCTGTACTCCGGACTCTGCGTGCTCGCCGTGCCCGACTCCACTGCACTGCAGGTGCCGGCAGCGTTCTGGTCGTTCAGCTGCGGTTTAAACCATGAAAAACTGTGAACCTTTTGACAAGCTTTAGAAAGATTGTTGGAGCAAAAATAGCCTGCTGTAGCGTACTGTTAACATACAGGCATACCTGTACTTCAGCGAACTTGAATGCTATCGCGTACCCAGCATTTTTTCGGGGGGGGGGGCAGTTTTGTTCATGTAGCAAGTTGGTTTCCTTTTGTGATATAAATATGCGTAAGGGGCCGGATCCCAGGCCTTCTGCCTTTGAATAAGCCTAGGTTTTGAGCGCTGGACCCTTGTTGATTTTTTTGGCTCTGGTGGCACATTATTGTATTTGGTGTATTGTTCCGTTGTCGGTTGAGACGGGAGTCTCACTACGGCGCGAGATGATCGGGTCGGTCTGGTCCAGGACCAGGAGCTGGCCGGTCTGGACTGCAGCATGCCCTCGGAGCCTGCAGAGGGCTCCACGGAAAGGCCTCTTCCCGCCCTGCTGCCTGTTCAGCCGTACCTCTGCTCGGAAGACGGCGAATGTAGCCAGGTAGGTGTTCGCACGGCAGCACTTGATCGGGCAGGTCGCTGGAATGATTAATGGTTCTTAACGTCGTGGTGTGTGGTTCGTAGCCCTTTACGTCAGCTATGGGGTCGTCATTGTGGTTATTACGCATTGGCCGTAAATGAACGCAAAGTTATTTGCTTCTTCTGGAACAACCTTAACTTTGAGGACGCCGTCCACGCAGGCTAGGAGGGTTTATCAGCGCTGGTGGCCAGTCAGTATCAAATGCATCGAGGGAGATGAGTGAAAAGGGTTTTACGTGCCGAAAATGCGGGAGTATTCCTGTCGTGTGTATGTGCCTGTGAAGCGCGGCTCGTGTGGTCTCCGGACGAGCTGACGCTGCTGACGTGACAGGCCTCTGAGGTGCCGGAGCCGCAGCTGGCTGCCGGCCGCCTGCTGAACGCCCTGCTGACGGCGCGGCTGGTGCTGGAGCAGCGCGCCGGCCGGCTGGCCTCAGTCCGGCTGGAGCTGGTGCTGGCCTCCGTGCAGCGAGGCGCCGCTGTCCGCCAGCAGCTGGAGCTGGAGTTCCGGCGGCCGGCCGGGCCGGCGCCGGCCGCCCGTAGCGGTAACCCGGGCTACCTGCGCAGCCGGCCGCTGCTCGCCGCCCGGCTGGCGAACAACGGCACAGCCGAGCCACGGCCGGCCGGCGCCGCCGCGCCGATCCTGCTGCCATCTCCCGGCCGCGGCGGCGGCTGTGGTGCCGACCGGCGCCACTGGAGGCCGCTGGCGTTCGGCGTGGACGCCGTGCTCGGCTGCCGTCTGGAGGCGACCGCCGGCGACTGCGCCGGCCTGCAGCGCCGCCTGGTGGCCACGCTGCTGGCCGGCCTGCCCGGAAACACGTCCGAGACGGCCGTGGCGGCGTTCGGCAGCGCCTCGGCTGGCGGCGAGTGGGTGCCGCTACTGACCGGCCTGCCGACCCTCTCGCCGGAGACCGCGCCGGACGGCTGCCGCCGCCTGGTGGCCTCGGCCCGCTGGCGAGTGGCGTTCGCTCAGACGGGCGCCGCCTGGCGGCCGCAGGCGCGCGTGGTGGGCATCCATCTGGAGCTGGGCCGCCCGGGCAGCGCGCGGGTGGACGCCGCCGGCCGGCTGGCGGTCTTCGTCACCAGCTCGGTGGCTTTCGTGGACGTGACGCACGGCACGCTGCCGCGGTTCGCGCAGCCGCCGCGCGTCGACATCAGCCTGCCGAGCGACTTCTTTTACCCGTTCACGGCGGCGCCGGCCGGCCGGGCCGGGCCGGCGGCGTGGCTGCTGGTCGCGGCCGTCGGCGCTGCTCTCGCGACCCTGGCGGCGGCGTAGACTGCGCCCAGTCCCCGTAATCGGTCCTGATACTCCTCGTCTAGCGTGTTGAAGCGATGAGCGCCTCGATCTCGCTGACTCCGATCGTAAATAGCGTCGGGTCGATGTTTGCCTTATTCCACGGTTCCGTCCATCTAGTCAGCAGAATTCCCGTACAGGAGCTGCTTGTCCGTCCTGTGTGCGAATCATTCCGTCCTAGAGAATCATTCCGTCTTATGCATCTCTGCAGTGAACTCCGGATAACGTCGATCTCACTAGCAGCTAGTCTCTGCATCGCTTAGTCAATCCCGTTGGAGCCTTGCGGCCTGGTAGTGTAAGGTTTTTGTACGTTTTATACATCAGTGTTGCGTTGCATTTGATGCATGTCTTGTTCTTTATGTTGCGCACTTAAATAACCGCCCAAGATTTTTGCACGTTGGCGAGGATTCCGTCGTTTTTGCACCAGCGTGCTGTGGGTGTGTTCTTCAGTTGCATGCCGTTCTAGTCACAAATAAAAGGCATTCATCCAAAGCATCTTTATCAGTTATGTCCATTGCCGTTTTCGTATCGTGAGCTACATTGAATTAATATTGAAACAAAAAATGATATTTGATTGCCCCAGACGAAATCAAAGCTATTTTTGAAATGCCGAAGTTAGGATTGGATAGTTCATATCTTCTTATACCCTCTCGTCATATTCCAGTCTTGCGAATTTTGCATGGACTGTTCTCTTGCCTGAATTCGTTCCTCAATAAGTAACAAATCAGCCGGAACTTTCGAAAAGCCTTTGGATTATTTTAAGGATTCTGGCTGTACACAGTCTTAAACGTTTGTCCGGGACTCAAGGTTAGAAACAGTATTAAAGCGGGCTGTCAGTGCAGTGAGTCATCAACGAATGATCTACACCAAACTCGGTCATCGCTTGCTCGTAATCGGCCAGCATACCCTCAGACACAGCATACAGCTAAGTTGTACTGGGGCGGACCTTCACGCATGCTAGGGACGAGAAGAAACCGAACTGTCACTCGCTCATAGGTGCACTGCGCGAATCGCTGCACTAACGCTTGCTTGCGTAGTGTTTCGTCATATATGCCGCAACTGATCAAAAGGTGTACGTCGACACAGTGGGACATCAATGGCGCAGCCTTCCACCTGTATGTGGTCAGTGGAGTCACTTGGACGGAATTATCAACATGAAATCATGCGTGAAGCAGGTCTGTACCAGCTCTAGCGGCAGACTAGACATCGGTGCTTTTACGAGTCCGATGAATGGAGGGTTGACATTAGTTACCTCTGAAAAGGTCAATGATATAGGGGGCCGTGGAAGTGGAAACGGCAAACGGCGTGGGTCTGTTATTAATTTTGCTCAGGTTTCATGGACGAAAAGTTTCTTTGGTAGACAAAATAATTCACGTTAGGGACGTGAAACGAATGAAAGGCATAGAAGAAGTGTCCATCAACAGGCAATGAGTGGATGCACGCGCAGGTGAGGAGAAAATAATTGACACGATAGACACAGAAAATGACGAGCGCACTGACAGTTCCCTGTTTTCCATCTTGGCTACCCAATCCCTATTAAAACTGCATCGTTAAACATGATTTTTATTGACATACCAAGAACATAGCTATCTTTCTGTATGTCTGAATGCAGTTCTTACATCAATTTCTGAATGCTTACCTTTACGCTTTTTTAAACCTTATCTTCTTCGTTCAATCAATGTGTGCAACTCTGTGTTCGAGACAATAATAAAAGTATTTACCTATCTAAATCAAAAGGACGCAGTTTCAGACAAAAGGATACATAAAAAGTGGAATAGTCTTACTAATAATATGAAAGAGCGCATTGCGCTGTTGCTGTTTCGAACACATGACGTGGAAACTCATGAACAGACATTGAAATAACTGCGTGTTTGGTGCGCGCCCAAGCCGTTAACTTCGTGCCTTTGCATACAGTTTTACAATTACGACTTTAAAGATGCATGAAAAACTGCAACTGAAGTTTTTCTAGCAATGGCAATAGCCTTGACGGACGTCCACGGTTTGCTACGTATCAACAGCCCTGTCGTGCATTCATTCATGCAGTCAGTAGCGGCGAAGCTTGAATAACGGCAAGGAAAACTCAGTCTGGCGTTACTTAGGTCGGTATCAATGACTGGTTTTTACTGGCGATCTTGTTTCTAGGCGTATAGTAGCATCTATCGGCAGGCCTGTATTCGAGTCCGAATCGACTCACGATTGAATCCAAACTCAGTCTTTTTAGTCTTAGAATCATGTGGGTCGATTCCAAAATTTTCATGGCTGAACGTGGCCTGGCACCTGCGGGGCAACAGAACAATGAACCTGGACTCGGACTCAAACTCGCAAATTTGAAAAATGCAGGACTTGAATGGAAAAGGTTCAGTCCCAAGCAAGTTGAAGTGCTTCTCAGGCTCAGATTCTTTCTAGCCAGAACCAGACCTGGGTTAAAACCAGTTCAACGTGAATTAAACTTATACCTTGGTAGTTGGACGAATTGAATTTGGAAAGAGCCAGAATACAGACAAAATATCTAAAACTTCGTCGGCATTTTGACTCGTCATCCTTATGCAACCGCCGTAAACTTTTGGATGTCTTATACTTGAAACAGAATCTTTACTCAAGGAAGATATATTAATTACGTAGGTTTTCATTTTTGAGCCTGGAACAGCACAGGTGTTAGCTAGTGTAATGCTACGAATTGAAGTAATGCTGAAAGTGTATGAAAAGTGAGCAGATTTCAAGAGCTGGTTATGCTAGTACCGATATTTGCTAAGTGTAAAATATCTGGTATGCATTCGACTTGGTACAAATATCATCGCAGGTCCACGTGGACTTGAATCGGAAAATAACACTGGGTTGACCAGAAGTCCTGGACTTGCACTCGGACTCGGACTCACGCCCTTTTGTCCCCATCCTGGCTCTGACTGGATATCAAAGGTTTTGCGTGAAAATGCACCGGACCCGGACTCGGCTTCACACCTTTCCACCCCGGCCTCGAACTCGGAATTCACTCCTTTTTAAGACCATTCGGACTCGCACTCGAAATCATCAGGCATAGGAGACGCTGAACCGAATTCAGCTCTACCCGGAGACATCCGGAATCAGACGAGGAATCAGTCTCACCGGTTTGGATTCAGACCGAAGCGGTCTGTTGGTGATGCTGAACAGTGGCGTAGCCAGAGGTGGTCCGAGTGGTCAGCTGATCGCATTGTCACTAAACGAGCCTATGAAACGAAACGCCCGAAGTCAGGACAGAAACCAAGAAAGCTAATTAATTTTGCACAGGTGGCCATGTTTAGTAACCAATGTCTAAAATAAAATTTGCTTCCAAAGTTTATGTATACATATATATATATATATATATATATATATATATATATACATATACAGTTGATTATTTCAGAAGCGATATTAAGAAGTTAAGATAACAAGAAAGTAAAAGCTGCCGTCGGTCAAAATATAGTGGACTAAATTCTTTGAGAAACTTCCACTTTGGTAAGGTTGTCGGGCACTCGGCCCGGCCTTACCAATTATTTACACACAGCAACGTCCCTACTGCCCACGCCACTGATGCTGGAACTGACTTGCCTTTACTTGACTTGCTCCTAGTCGCAACGAGAGAGAGAGGGGGGGGAGAGAGAGAGAGTTCATGAACCATTGTTACACAGCCCCTTAAATACGCACGATAGAGTGGCGTTGGCTTACCATCCGTTTGCAACAGTTCACAGTATAAGGATTTATGTAACGAGAAAGACGGTGGCTGGTCAGAGGACATCACACTCGCCTAACTCCATGTCTGCTTATTTCTGCTGTCAGGAAGCCTTTGACACAACGATGGCGCCAACGGGATAGCGGCGAGACTGCTCCATGATTAGACAATTTTATGTGGCCTTAGAGTCATAGATGTATCTACTCATGCCCAGTGTTCTGTGACATAATATACCAAAATTTCGCGTTTGCCCCTGACTACTATGGGAACGTTCTGCCGCCAAAGCTTCGGCAGAATCAGTCAGGGGTGCCAATTTGTATTCTTTTGAGAAGGCCCTGGCCCACCCGAGGTTTGTTTGGGCCCCCGCAATATTTTCTTCCGGTTTTAAAGGGAAATGAGTAATAACGAAGAAGCTGCCGGAATAGATAAGAGATTGGCAGAAAATAAAGAATAAAGTTTGAAAGCGATGTGTCTATCTCTCTATCTTCAATGGATATATATATATATATATATATATATATATATATATATGTCAGTACACATGAGGATAAACTTTTTTCATTTGGTTAAAAGCAACAAAAAAAATTCTAAATTTCTGTTGGCCAAAAAAAGTGGGCTAAAGCGTTGAGAAACCCTCATTTAGGGGAAGATTAGGTTGCTGGGCCTTCGGCTCGGCCCCTCCAATCATTTCCAGAAATCGACATCCCTGGAATCAGTGAAAGCGTTCTGAAGTTCGTCAGATATTTCAAGCACATCTCAGCTTTGCGAGCCATGAACCTAAATTACGCCATGTTTCCTCTTCTGTAATATCGAGATGTAGTGTGATTTCTCAGAAACGGCCACAGCGAGTAGGGTGGCCATTGAAGCGTGAGCATCAGGCCGCCGGTTAGCGTGTCTGCTTGACGGATATTCGCCCGGTCAGTAGCCGCCGCTGGCAGTGAGCAGTCCCGCGGAGTTTTGGCGGACTGGCCACATTCGATTTCCTCCCGCCAAGTGTGCCAACTCGACCAGACTCCGACAACAGTAGCGCGCCCGCTCGACCATGAACCAGTCGATTACAGCTCCTCGTGCGCGGAAAACGTCAATAACGGTAATTGCGGTGGACGCCGTCGACGATCGACGCGGCGCCGGGCTGGGCGTCGTCAGCGACGCTCCGCTCCCGTTCAGCGTCGCTCAACCGGCAACCATCTCCGTATTTATCGGCCGATAAAAACCGGGCAGCCGGCCGCCACCGGTGCCAGCCTCCGACTGGCTGGCGGCCGTCCGTCTCGACCAATCAGCGCTCGGCTGGCGATCGTTTGCTGACAGGGCACCTCCGTCGCGCAGAGCCGCTCCGCCGGAGATGCCGGCGATTATGTGTGCCCAGATTTGCTGTCGGGCTGGCTTGATTAAACTTTTACGAGCTGTCTCCGGCTGGGAGATTGGATGCGGCGGCGAGACTGCGTACACAGTCGGACGCAGTCGGCGGCCTCACTCAGGGCCGTGTCGCCGGGTAAATAGTGCCCAGTTCCGGCCGGGCGCCGCCGCCCGATATTGGCCTGATGTAGCGATGCGAGCCCTCCCTGTGGGCTCGTGTCAGCTCCTCGGGAGAGCACATGATTGTGCTGGCATCGGCGGAGCTGCAGTGGCGCGTCTGGTAAGGGCTTGAAATCACTGTCGGGGCTGGCTGTCTGCCAGGTTAGCCATTGGCTGGTGTCGATCCTGCAGGGTGTGAACAATCATTCCGGCTACTCGTTTTAGGGGAGCATTTCCAGGATTCATGGCTATTTGAGCGGACTGGCGCTTGGAAAATGACGGCTGCCGAATTTAAACTGACTGAGGATCGAGATCTGCAATGACTGAGCGGCGAAACCAAAATTTTCGGAAAAGAGAACAGGGTACATAACTGGAGACATCGCACGTCAGTCAGTCGCAATTGATGAAGCAAATCGGATATGGCTAAATGAACCCTTAGCTTAAAAGATGATGTATATCTAAGTTAAGTGGCAAGCCTTGATTACTGTAAACATTTTATTTTTCATGCCATGCGTGCCATGTGGGCTTATAACCCTTATATTGTACCGTCCGGACATAGGATTATTTTGAAAGACGATAAAGCCAGAGCCGATGCGACAATCTTTTTTCATTCATCACAGTGGAACAGAAATTATCCGAAGTCGAAAAGCCATCGTTCTTCCCATCCTTGGGCATTCCTCTTCCCTTTCCCATAATGCAAAGGGCACTTTCATCCAAGGTCTTTGTTGTGGTACTTACTTAACAAACCTTTCAAACAGACGCTTGAATCATTGCCATGTGTGACTCCGTTGCAGTTTCCTATGTCATATAAAAAAAGAATGAAACAGAACAACAGACCAAATTGATAAGGCCAGCCAGAACCGAATATCAGAAATATCACACAATCCGGTCCCAGCCCAGATTAGCTTTTGGCGTTCAGTTTATCCTAATAGTGTTGTGGTCAGAAGGGTTTTGCGTTTGCATGTCTTCGGACTTGCATAAGGTTGAATGTAGCCATTCCATCCTTGATTAATATTTCTGAACCCAAATATTTCAGATATGTAAGATACTGATTGCAGAGCTGATAGGGTTTTTCCCATTTGTGTATGAACATGGAAACTAGGGACGCACTGACATTAGGAGGCAATTCTGGCCAAGTAACGCCATGTTTGCCAATGCTATAGATCAAATATAAGATAACATGGCCTGCTGTCCTCGTTTCTACGCCTATAAACACTGCTCCGCACTTTTCGTCTGTCACGGACTGATCCTGCTTTCCCTATGGGAGTCTACGAATATGATTGGTGTCTAGAGAGGTACTGTCAATGAGTTGTGAAAGAAATTTAGATCTTCCTCTGAACACCCGGGATCGTACGTCCCGCCAGAAGTGGACGTCTGATCTGTTGGTACTCTTACCCCGTGCCTTCAGCCTGAACGATGCGATTGCACACCTGAGCACCCCCCGGCTATGAAGGTGGATGGAGCGAAAAAGCAGGGGTAAACAGAAAGCTAAATTGAAGTAATCATTTAAGAGGAATGTTATGTTGTCCATGTCTCGAAACGAAGCGCAGACTTCCATGGGCCTTGAGTTTGCTTGCATATCGATAGCAATACTAAGCGTGATTCGTGTTTGTGGGTCCGAACCTGAGATTCATAGAGAGGACCGCAATTTTGTTTTCGATAGTGAAACAGAGTAAATCTGGTCTGATCTTAAGAAGACGGGAACAGAACAATCTGAATCGAGTTCTACTTGTAAAGCTGTCTTTCTGTGGTCAATGATGTGTGGACTTGGTACATAAGGAATCTTCCGCAATAGCATATCCGATTGTCCCTGAATCTGAGGTCCGCTGTGTGCCATTTGGCACCCACTTACTGAAGCCATCACATCTACAGAGGATTCGCATATTTCGCGTCTAGTATTGCCTGAATCTGGGATCCGAATGAAATGTCGCATTTTGTTTTCGGTGCTGTCTGAATCAGATACCTACAGCGCAGGCCATGTGCGTGCGTCTGGGGTGTCTGAATATCAGAGACCTACAGGGCAGCCCGTATTTGGGTGTTCACCGTTGAGCGATGTCTGAATGAGAGGCCCACAGGGGAGGCCGTATTTGCGGCGCCGCCGTTTGAGCGGCCAGACGCCCGGGCGATATAATCCGATCTCTGAGCGGCGCCAATGGCGAAAACAAACTGCGACACCTCGGCGGCGGCGTATTTAGATGGACCCGCCGGGGGGCGGGGACCACCCAACCCGACTGCGCAGTGGCGGCCGCCGTCACCGAGGTCCGGGCCGACGGCTGAGACGTTTCCGCGCGACCTCCGCACCTCCTGACGGGTAGGCGGCGGCTCCTGACGGGCCGGTGTCAGCAGCGCCTTGATCGGCCGTATACTGTTCGTCGATGCGGCGAAATTGACCAGAAAGACCGCAGGGATAGCGAGTGAACCCGAGAAGACATCGTCGACGTCCTCCAGTGATCCGCAGAGACTCGCAGTGATCGGCAGTGACCGGCAGCGACCGGCAGTGATCCACAGTGACCGGCGGTACCCGACCGCGCCCGCCGGCGCTCCTGCGTCCGGCTCCCGCGGCTCCATCGGCACCGTCCGGCCGACAGCCTGACCCACATCGGACCACACCGGCCACAATGGCCGCCGAGCGGGCCGTGTAAATAGGCGGTCAGTTGTGGTGGCCGCCGGTGTCCCGCCTCATTCGAGTGCGCTCAGGCTGCAGACGTCCCGGGGAGGTGGCGGGCCGATTTACATTTCACTGTGGCCGCCGCCGGCCGGGCCGGGCGGCGCCGGGTGGTCGATGTGGCTAAACAAGCGTCATGGGGGATCAGAAACACCCCCGGTTTGGTTCGCTCTCGGCGGCAGGATTCCTCCGAGGCCGTTGGATTGTCCCGCCGTCAATGATGGGTCTCAATGCGGTCCCGGAATAGGCTGTCAGTTCGGACTGGTCAGATCCGATTTGATGTGTAACGTAGCACTTATTTCAAACAATATATATTTGGTCGCGCTAAGGAGACAGAAAAAATTGTATATATGAGTTCCGTGCACGCATTTCCAAATTACAAAATCACCCTGTGTTTGTTTTAGAGCGATGTCGAGATACGTCTGAAATGGCCTTATCGCAGCAGCATAACTTTCCCGCAAACATTTATAAAAAACTGAAAGAACATGAAAATCGCACTTTCGTGGTACTTACGTCAGGTTGGGAACTCGGCGCAGGGATATGCTGATTTTCATGCAACTCTGAATATGCCTGCCAAGAGACCAAAAATATTCTGTTCGCCATTCACATGCATACTTCTACCGGAAGACGTAAAAGACATTTGGTTCGTACATTCCAAACAAACAGCATAATTAGAGTCCATGGATTTGTTTCTTTATGACCAAATCTATCACAGAGTGAGATGCCTAAAATTCTGTCGGGCATTCTGTTTGCTCGTCACTGCTTTGCCCGGACCTACTTCCTACTCATGCACAGAACCTTGCCTACTTTTCCTGGTCAAGACATGTCTTACCCGAACGTCACCATCGTAGCCCCACAGGGGCACGGATGGACGAAACCCAAAATAAAGGAACGCAATGCCAGGAGCTATTGATGTGCCTGAATACCCATTTTGGGTGCAGATGTAGCACGCGACAGGTCAGCCCCATCGGAGAGATGTGTCTGTGTTTCCAGGCACCGAAGCTGAGCTGCAGATAAGGACAACAATACAACTGTCCGATTAAGAGCAAAACACTGAACCTGAACGACAGACAGCCAACGACGCATTGGCGCAATAGTACGTCCTCCCAGACACTGCTTCTGAGCGGCAGACAGGGACGGAGACTCAGCTGTGCGGCCGGAGGCTGCGCTCTCCGCCCGCCCCGGCCGCCTGCGTGTCCGGGCTGAGGACACCGGTAACGGCCATCGGCGGACGCCATCGAAGACCAGCTGTCCGGCCCAGCACGGCACGGTAAACGCGCCCCCACAACACTTCCCGGCTATTTACTGGCTATTTGCTGAATAATTTCGCTCGAACGCCCCGGCTAAATCCATTTTAAAGGGTGGTTGATACAAACTCTATTCATTGGCGTGTCTAATGCCGGTGACAAGGGATGCCAGATGTCGGCGGGCGGCGCCACAATGGCCGGATTATATCGAGCCGGGCCGGCAGCGGCGGGGCCGGCGCCGGCCCGACCGTGCCGATTGTGGCCTGCTTCCTTCTGACGCGCACAAAGGTGATTTGTAGCCGGCGACGGCCGCCTGTAAAGGTGTGCGACCCGCTAGATCATGAATGGAGGGAGGAAGCGGCGGCCGGCGGACGCTGCCGGCCCGCGCCGCTGCCGCCGCTCGTCAAAGGGGCGGCGCCGGCGGACGGGTGTTGTGCTGAGCCGCCGCCGCCCGACGCCGAGCGACGGCCCTCGCCGGGCGTCCGTCTGACCCACAGTAGGCCTTTCTGCCCGACGAGGACGGTAGCACGTCTGTGGAAAGGGACAAGGTTGTTCCTCTCTGTCAGACAACGATAGTGTCCTCTCTGGCCGAGGGCTGAGGTTTCTCTGTTAGGTGACGTTGTTGTGTCTGGGGTGTGTGTGTGTGTGTGTGTGTGTGTGTGTGTGCAGGGCTTTGCCAGTGACGGGAAACGCAAGTCGTCTAGATACAGAGGAAAGTCTTTCCATTTACAGAGTAAGACAGGGCTGTAGGTTCAATTCGCAAGCAGTCGTTCAAAGTGCTTTGTCCAAGAAATCGACAGTTGTGGCATACTGGGTTGATTTTAGGAACGCACTCGGGTCATTTTACGTCAAATCGCACAAGAATTGAACCGACTTCTTTCTATTGTGATGAAATTTGGTACGCTCATGGTAGCTAATGCAAAATGACCAGCCATATATTTTTAGTCCTGGGTGACCTCTGAGGTCAAAGTTGCAGGTTATCAAAGATCACCGATTTTTACAGATATTGCATGATTCAATTAACTCGGTGACAGATTGCCGCAAAAAGATGCAATTAGCGCAGTTTGAACGAGAAATGTTCTAGTTTTCATAAAAAGTTCATTCTTCCGGTGAACTCGGGGTGGCCTTTTATCTCACTATGCCACATGAAATATCTACGGTTGTTACCATGTTCGCCCGCCATAATCTTCGCGAAAATATAATGCCGATACTTGAACAATATATGTGAAATTTGCAAGCAGTACCCTAGAAAAGCTATGAATGGTCCGATGCCAACTGGTTATCGAAGGTCAGTCGAAGTTAGTGGCCTCTGTTGGCCGCTGTCAGTGGCCTTCTCACACGCTCATATTACCTATTCCAAAATAGCCATATATTTTTAACCCTGGGTGACCTCTGAGGTCAAAGTTACAAGTCATGAAAGGCCACCGATTTTTGCAAGCCTTGCATGATTTAAATACCCATAACTCTGTGAAAGATTATCACCGAAAGGTGCGATTAGCGCCATTTGGAAAAAAAATGTTCTAGTTTTCATACATCACTTTACTTTTTCGAAAATCTCGGTATGACCTTTGACCTGTCTATGTCACATGAAATGTTTTTGGTTTTAACCATATTTGTCCATTTTAATCTTTGGAAAAATGTAGTATAAAAGGTCTCCAGGTATCTGCAATGAGTGTAAAAAAAAAATATTTCAGGGCAAATTGGAACTTCTTCGAATATCTTGAATTAAGTGCTGCCCAGTGGCGCTCGAGAATACGCCCTGAGTCTATTTAGCAAATATTGCCTGATTTCGTGCTTTTTGTTTGTCCGATTGTTCTGCAATAGGGGATGCACAACGTCCTGCGTGCCTGCCACACATCAGCTTTGTTTTAAATTGCTTGGCCAGAAAGGTCAAAGGGCATGACACCGCACACCAATCGACCCCTGCCATCCAGATCTAACATGCCCGTTCCTCACACTTCCACGGATGTGAGTCTACTGGGTATTCTTAGTCTTTCGAGCCAACTGAGACAATCTTAGCCGTGCATCAGGGCCTTTTGAAGGTCAACCGAGGTCACTGACCTTCGATAACCAGTTGGCATCGGACCATTCATAGTTTTTCTAGGGTACTGCTTGCAAATTTCACATATACTGTTAACGTATCAGCACTACATTTTCGTGAAGATCACGATGGATAAATATGGTAGCAACCAAAAATGTCCCATGTGACATAGTGAGGTCAAAGATTATAAGAAGGCTTCCGGAAGAATGAGCTTTTCAATGAAAGCTAGAACATTTTTTTTCAAATGGCGCTAATTGCATCTTCTTGCGACAATTTATCATCGAGTTATGTGCGTCTGAATCATGCAATGTCTGTAAAAATCGGTAATCTTCCATTACCTCAGACTTTGGCTTCAGAGGTCACTCAGGGCTAAGACTTTATGGTTGACCATTTTTGATGGGTACTATGAGCGTACTAAATTTCACCAAAATCGAAGGGGGTGGGGTCAGTTGTTGTGCGATTTGACATAGACTGACGTATTCGTAAACATTTATGTCTGAATATCACGAATGTGACACGCAATATTCGACGAACGCACGCTTCAGTTGAAGCCTAGTGAAAGAAAACCTCATTAGATTGCCCAAAAGGATGAAGAAAACTTGTCGGGAGGTTTGCAAAGAAAAGAATCATTTACTTGTGCAGAGTTTACATGAAGGTCTCATCAATCATCACGAATACGTTTGATACTGATGTTGGCGCACTCCATTAACCCTATTCCCGGAGGGCTAGACGGTATGGCCGATTCCCGGCAGGGGGGGGCGGATTCGGCCCCCCTAAAATCTAGAAAAAACTTTTCCAATTTTATTCAAAAAAAAAGGAAATCGTTTGCCGTCACGTGAACTACATTTTGATAAAAAGAAATTTTCAAAATTTTGAAATTTGTGGATACAGGGGGGGGCAAAAATGTCAAAATGGGGGGTACTTTTTGACTTCTTATAACTCCATTGTTTATGAACCGATTTCGATGAAACTGGCATCAATCGAGAGATTATGGATAGGGCTTTTACCATGGGTATGCAAATTTGAAATTTTGGGAAAATTCATGGGCGTTCACAGGGTTTCAAAAATAGGGGGATTAGTTTTCCAATAACGGAATGAACAAAAGAGGCCAAAACACTTTTTTAGCTTCTGCTAGTCATGTTATGCTAAAGAAGTACAAATCGCATTACAATGTTTGTATAATGTTAGCATAGGTGGTGCCAGGGACATAAAAAAGGGGGAACTGTCATGGTCACACGTTTCTCAGATCAACTTGTGACCTTTGACCTTAAATGACCTCCAGTGACCTTGGGGTCACCTGGAATGATGTCGTGTGCATTCAATATTATCTGTAAACGTTTTTAATCGATTAAATTTACTCTATTCCAAAAAATTCATTTTTTGGTTTTTGCGATATAGGGTACGTGCACTGACATTTTAGGTCATAGCTCCGTGACCTGACCTGATATCAAGCTGAAACTTGGTACACAAGTAGAGGGCATCTTTCTACGTCATATATATTCCGGGTTTGGCATTTGAAAAAACGGCGCCGAAATTTTTGCGAAAAAACAAATTTTGACTTTTGACCTTGACCTGACCTTGTAAAGTGACCTCAGATAAACAAAATTACATATGCACATTGCCCAACTATTTAGTTATATATTCATATAAAGTTTTAAGTTCTATCTTAAAAACTGTTTTTGGCAGACATTTTCCTTTTGCCCTCAACATGGCCAAAAATGACCTGAGGTGCCTCCCAAAAACGTTGCCTGGCTCCGCCCCTGAGCAAAATAGAATTTCGAAATTTTGTCACGGCGCGTAGAAGGAATAGCTAGGAAAAGTGACCAAGTTTCGTGAAGCTGCGTCAAAAAGCTTGGAATTGGCAAGCAAAAAACCCGAGGGGGGGCGGATTCCGCCCCCCCCCCGCCGGGAATAGGGTTAACCATCTTAATGACCAGCTTATCACTGTTTTCCGTCATTAGCATGCTGCGTTTGTCGAAGAAATCGTTATTTCTACCGTTCTATGCGCCCACCGCTGTTTCTGACAGCCCGCCGCTGTCTCTTTAAGCCCGCTGGTGCCCAGTCTGTTTCTCGTTTGGTCTGATGCTGCGTTTGCCAGAGCCAGTGCTGCCTCAGCCTGGTCGCAGTTGCGTCTATCGAAACCCGCTTCCTCCTTATGACGCTGCTTCTGCCTGGGTGCCGCTGTCTTTGCCGCTCGGCTGCAACCTCTGCCCGGTACAGCGCTACTTCTGCGGATCCGCCGCTGTCTCTGTCGGGTCTGCCGTTGTCTCTGCCGGGTCCACCGCTGCCTCTGTCGGGTCCGCCGCTGTCTGTCGGGTCTGCCGCTGTCTCTGCGGGACCGCCACTGCCTCTGTCGGGTCCGTCGTTGTCTTTGCCGGGTCTGCCGCTGTCTCTGCCGGGCTCGCCGCCGCCTCTGCCGGGCCCACCGCTGTCTGCCGCGTCCACCGCTGCCTCTGCTGGGTCCACCGCTACCCTTCCACGGCACGACCAGAGTCGTGCGAGCGCGTCCCGCCAGTCCGCCATTAGTCTCGGAAATCTCGGCCGAAAGGCGTGTCTGCGCGCCGGCGGCGTCGACATGCGGCGGCCGCGGGCGCGCCAGTCGGCCGGAAGCAGCCGTTTCCGTCGGTCGGTGGGCCGGGTGATAGGTCCGTCCGGCCGACACCGGAGGGTTTGAGGCCGACACGCGCCCGGTAATGGAGTCGGCGGCGGTGCGGCCGACCGCGGAGCGGCCGCGTGGCGGCGGCAGCGGCACTGCTCCGTCACGGGCCCCCGACGACCTTAGTGGAGCAGTCGTCTGGACGCAGTCCCAGCTCCTGAGGACCTTAGTGCAGCAGCCATATGGCTACAGGCCCAGCCCACTGACGACCTTAGTGGAGCAGTCGTCTAGCCGCAGCCCCAGCCCTTGAGGACCTTAGTGGTACAGTCGTCTGGCCACACACTCTAAGGATATGGCGGATCTCAGAGCTCGGGGAGCCTTGCTAAAGCCGAATAAAGCTGGGCTGAAGCGTGGTGATGATGCAGTGCCGTCTGTCGGATGATGAATCACTCAGAACCAGGGGCCACAAAAGCACGGGATATGCGCAAGTGGTACAAACTGGTTACTTACTCCTAACAATCATGAGAAGCCAGAAGAGGCGCGCCGCTGAACTGGACATTTTTTATTGACTTTTTTACCAGCCGAACGCTTTTTTATGGGAAGAATTGCTTTCTTCCCATACCAGAGATACACACCAGAAGAAAACACCTAAAAGAAGTGTTCAGCTCTTCATGATAAGCTCGTATATACGGAAGTCCATCAGTGTGGAAGTTTCACTCAGTCGGAGCTATTCTGTAAAAGTTCCCTCCCTCGTTTACCTTCTACTAGTTTTTGTTACATGGAAGAAGATCCTTTACAGCTCTACACAGTATGTGTGATGGAAAATCTTGTAATCTTAATGGCTGACCTATTTATGGGTAAAACAATACATCTGACGTCACGCCGCCAACTGACAATGCAGGAGTCTGTCAGAGCGGGAAGCCTTGTGCCTCCGTGCTTCGCGGCCCCCATGTTTGCTAAATCATTTTTGTTAAACGACATCAGTAAGGTGCATGACAAGGTTAGGTTTCAGATTTTCCGCCTGGCATGCTGTCCAAGAGATCGCTAAATCGCTTTGACATCGCGTACGTTTCGAATCACGGGCGAAGAAGGCGTTCCCATTCTTTGACTCCCACCTGCGGATTCGGATGACCTTCCCTTCGCTGAACTCTTGAATGGAGGGGAAGAAGTGTCGCGCGTCGTAAGCGCGTACGGGTGTCCCAGAGTTCTGGCGCCTGTCTGCGTTCACGGGCTTATGCCAGCCTTTATTTAAGACCTTGCTCAATTAAGTCCAGATGTTTGTACTCACGGCGAACGGAGGCTCAACGTCTGAAGAGAGGACGCGTGCAGCGGCGCCTGCGTGTCTGCGCGAACGCTCCGCGGCCACACACGAGGCGGGCCCGTCGCCCGGCCTGGCCGGCGAGGCAGCCGCCATTCAGCCGCGCCAGAATAAGTCGCCGCCGCCGGCCGACGAAAGAGGTGGCACAAAGACGGCCCCGGGACAAAAGCGGCGCATCAAAGACGCGGTAAACCGCTGGCTCAGCGCCGGCCGGCGGCGGTCAATGGCGGTGCTTCCGGCCGCCCGGGGTCCCGTGTCGGCTCCTCCTGTCACACTCGGGGACAGACTGGTCTGCAGGGAAGCACTCGGGCGGTCTGTGGCCTTTAAAGAAGCCACTCGAATGGTCTGTGGTCTACAGGGAGGTCACTCGTGCGGTCTGTGGTCTGCAGGGATGGGGTAGTCTGCGGTCTACAGGGAAGCCACTCGGGCGATCTTTGGTCTTTAGGAAAGGAACCCGGATGGCCTGTGGTCTTCAGGAAAGTCACTCGTGCGGTCTGTGGTCTGCAGGGATGGGGTAGTCTGCGGTCTACAGGGAAGCCACTCTAGTGGTGTGCGGTTTTCCAGAGAAGCCCCTCGGGCGGTCTGCTGTCTGCAGGGAAGCCGCTCGAATGGTCCATGATCTGCAGGGAAGCCGCTCGAACGGTCTGTGGTCTGCAGGGGGACTCGGACGGCCTGTGATCAGCTGGGCATACTCGAATGGTCTGTAGCTGTGGTTTTCATGGTAGATTAGAATGGTCTGTGGTGTGCAGGGTCGAAGATTGAAAAGTCGTTTGTCTGCAGAGGAGACTTGGACAAACTGTAGCCCGTAGGGAGATTTGGACAAGCTGCTGTCTATGGATGACTCGGGTAGCCTGTGGTCTGCGGATGAAACATGAACAGTCTGTGGTATGCGGGTGAGACTTGGGTGATCTGTGGTCTGCAGGTTCCTTTCCCCCTGTGAGAAAGGACCTGAGCATGTCATTACTCTAGAAAATACAGTAGTTACATATTTTGAGGGCGGGAGATACTTTGCCGTTTGTCGTTCGGGTTTTTCCATGTTTCGATGTGCGAAAGCGTTTGTACATTTCAACCCTACGGTGCGAATAGCAATTTATGCCATAAACGTCACGCATTGCGGATGTCCACACAAGGAGTTGCTCATGCGGGGATAGGACAGGATGGTCCGGGGTACGATGGACACAGAAGGTTTACAACGTATAATCTACAACGCATATTCTAGTACTGAAAACCGGCAACCTGTTGCTCGGTGGTCAACGGCACCAGTCCTGGCGTGCTCCTGAACTTTTTCTCATTCCCAGGCCAGGACAGGACGACACAGCCGCTCGTCCGTGGCCCGCCGACGACCGTCAGACCAGGCTCATCCCAGCCCGTCCCTGTCCTGCTGGCGACCGTCAGACCAGATCATCCCAGCCCGTCCCTGGCCCGCCGGCGACCAGCCATGGGAGGCGACCGACAACAGGGCGGAGTCGGCTTCATTAGCGCTGGATGGCGCCGACACGTGGCGCGGCGGCGTCTTTTTCGCCCCGCGTCCATTACGCCGCTATCTTTCCGCGCCGTCTGCGGCGACGCGGCGGCGAAAAAGACCGCGCCGTTTTTGCCGCCGGCGCGCCGGTCGCCGCCGGCCGGTCACGTGACGGTCACGTGGCGGCAGCGCGGCGGCGGCGTCGTTTCAGCGCTCGAGCGCGACTTCAATACCGACGCCACTCGGCGCCGCTCGAGTGCATCGATCTGCGGCGGCATCGGTGGCAAAAACGCGCCGATTAGCGCGGCTGGTGTCGTCGCCGTCGCGCCGCACGCCAGCGCGCTGCTAATGCCGGGAGCAGCGTCATCAACAACGCCGCTAATTATTTTGCAGATGGGTCATTTAACACTGGGGTGTCTATTAAATGTTGTTTGGTAGGATTCACAGACGAATTAATTAGCATCGATGATAATTAGGGACAGTCCAAAACACCAACGGGAAGGATAAAAGTGTTCAGTAATCTCACTGTTTGGTGATCAATAAGAGCTTGCTGCCGGATTGTGCCAATGCGTCTCTCAAAAGGAATGTTTATCAATAATTAATGTGTAGGAAGAAGACTCCAAGAACAGAGCCCGATTCAGAAAGAACAGCCCGATGCTTTTTTTGAATCTTACAGCCCGCCTCTCCCTTATCTTATCATGTGGGAAGCCTGCTTCGCGAAACAGGAGACCTTTTCCTGCATCTTTTGTCACATCACTTGAGTGTGATGTGAAACTACCAAGCTAAACTGCATGCGTTGGTAGAGGCCCACAAAATTACTGGATACCTGCGTTAAAGTTTCGAATAACTAAAGAGGTATGCCGGTGCTGTGATGCCGACAACTCTCAAAAACATCCAAAATTCATGCCTCCTAGACCCCAATGATTTTTACGTTTTTAAAGCCTACGAGGGAAATCCCAGATTCCTACGGGAAGGCGATTGCTTCCTGATCCAAACTCCCCAGATCAATGACATCCCGTCTGCTATTCTGGGTTCTGGGCTGGGGGCTGGGTCGTCCCAGCGCCCGCCCCAGCCCCCAGCCCAGGCCTCTGTGACGTCGTCACCGTGCGCCGTCGCGGCCGCGGAAGCCGTCGGCCGCGGCCGGGACGCGACTGTTTACACCGCGAGCGGACCGGGCGCTGCCGGCCCGTCCCGCCCGGCGTCACCCAGTTTTCAATCAAAGTCAGCGGCGACAAAGGCTCGTCGCTCTTCCCGAAGGCGGGCCAAATAAATGGTCCACATTATAGGAGGCCGGGCTGGCTTATTGACACTTGGCAGCCGCGCAGGCGCGCGGCGGCGGCCCGCTGCTGCGCCGCTATCGCCGCCATTGTCAACAGCTGTTTGCTCAGCTGACTTGGATTTTTGGCGCATAAAAATGAGATTATCGAGCATTGGCGTCACGTCGCTAGAAAACGACGGAGGCGACGGTATGGTAAATCCCACGGTGGGTTTTGGCCATCCAAGCGCTGCTGATGTACACAATTGGTAATCAGTTTCGTCAAACAATTTTGCCTGCTCTCTCCTCTCCTGTTACAGCGCAAACCGAAGTCTACAAACTCACTCGGACCTCGAGTATGCCTTCAACTGAAACATGAAATAAAATGGCTAAATGGCCTAGCAGTCGACGCCTGTCCCATTTTGTCCTCATGAAATAAACTTTCATCCGCTTTGGATGAGAGGAAAAAATGTTATGGCCCACAGTAATTTTAGTATCCCTGGACCAATTTCTAACTAAAAAAACATTGTGCCTTCACAAACGCTTCGGGTAGGGCAATATTTGAAGGAACAACTTGCCACTTTCATTTCTTTGGATGATCTGAAGTTTGTATTACGTGCTGGCAAGCAAAAAAAAACGTCTTTCACGCAACTTCGACGGGGTGTACTGTCGCAGCTGATACTGTTGTCCTTGTAACGTTGCTATCGATTCTATCTGCAGCACACTAACTAATCAAGCTCTTGAAAGGGGGCAGTCATATCTCATGGCCACCAGAACCTTGAGAAATTTCATACGGGCTCTTTTTTTCCTAAAATGAAAGCAAGGGTAACAGGAAACAGGAAACAGGGAGAGCATCTGAAACATTTAAACAATTTCTGCTGGTTGTGTTTGGAAGCCCTATCATTTCCTACTGTTCCGGCGCGCAAGAACACTCGTGTTTCAAGGCGACTCACGGCACAGACATTAGTGCGACTCTGGGACTCTACGTGGATAAGGCGATAAAGGAAAAAATCGCGTTAGTATAATGCTCTTATTTCATAAATCGAAACATTTCATTTTTTCTTTGAATCTTGCAGTTAGGTATAATTTCTCCGAAACGGCAACATAAAGTTGCATCCTGGAAAACGTGTGGGCAGACGTTTTTAAGCCTATGCAGTTGCGTCTCCGAAAGACAAACATCTCTAGGACAGTAGATTTTCATAATTGTATGAGCTACTTTTTTGTTTGCGGACAGCCGTCGGCTCGCCGTGCCTGCCGTTCGGCTTCCCGGCCTCTGACAACAGCGACGCAGCGTTTTAAAGCTTCCCCCTGGACGAGTTCAGGCCAATCGCCCACCATCTTGAGACAGACTGCAGGGCGAGTCGCGTCTGTATGACGTGGATACATTCGCTATCAGCGTACTAGAAGTGCTCTTGTCGTTTACCGCCTCCCCCTTCCACGCCATGACGTCGGACAGCAAAGAACAACAGCATGATCAACTGGCGTTTGTCTTCACTTTTCCCTCGGTGGACAGCGCACCGAAGTCAGCGCCGCGCGCGTCCAGTTGCACCCGCTCAGGACCGCCGATGCAGGGGAGGGCGGCATCGATTCAGCGTCGTCGCGGCTGACGCTAACTCAATCACGGCGCCGCCTCCCCGGCCGTGCACGGCACGACAGCCTGCAAGCCGTGCACCGTCTCCCGGCGCGGCCGAGCCCATTGTGGCGCGGCGGCGGGCCGGCGCCGCGGGCGGTGGCAGTGGGACTGCGTCAGCTGGCCGCCCCGCCGAGCCGTTGCTCGCCGCGGCGCGCCAACATCGCCGCCGACGGCCCCGGCCGGCCCCGGGTTTAATTGCTGCAAGCCAGGCACCACCGATTCACGTGGCCGCTCTGAATGGCGCAGTGAACCGGCTCCGTCAGCTGACAAATCACGCCCATCAGCTGATCAAAGCGCCGGCTCCGCGCTAATTCAAATCTGTACTTAACACTGCCGCCGGCCGGCCCGGAGGCGCTTTGTGGCGCACTTTTCGGGCTGCAACAAAAGTCAACTTCCCCTCAGGGCATTGTGCGAGTGCTGTTGAAATGAAGAACGGCGATTTGCGCTGAGCAGAGGAGAAAGCGTGACAAATGGCCGCCGGGGCCGGCGGGATCGATCAATGATCGGGGCGCCGGACGGTCCGACTCAAACGACGGTGATTCAGGCCGGTCGCGGCTGCGGCGACCCTCCAGCGTACCGGCGCGGCCATGGCCGGCCTCTGCCGCACCCCGGAACCGCACAGAAGAGACGGAGACCGGCCGCACCGCAGCCGTAGCCCGGTGTTGAACCAGGCCTTTTGTGAATGTCTCAGGATCTGACCATTCGGCTGCCACGGCTGCACCGCAGCCTCTGTTGTGTAGAAACGGCTCGTTCAGTCTGGTTAAGCTATTAGGTATTCGATTCTGATCCAACCGTTACACCACTTTCAACTGACATGATAAGACTGTGTCTGCTATTTTTTTCTCATTATACCGCTGTAGGCTTTCCTATACAAAAAGCTGTTATGGCAAGTGAGTCTCGTTAAGAAGAAAACAGAACAAGGAGGAATGCACCCTCCTGGTCTGACGAATCCACGTATCCGTTGTAACGTGCAGGAGCGTAATAGATAAGCTTCATCAGGTCCGCAGCAGTTGACACAGATACAGCCTTTGCTCTACGACAGTTGTCACATCTGAACTGTTACAGGTAATCCCCCCAGGTTGTGCCAACTGTCGCAACTAAACTATTACGGTCATTCCCCACAGCCACTGCCAGCTGTCACAACTAAACTGTTGTAGACAGTATCCTTGACTGTTATAAGTTCAACTGTTCAAGACACACTCCTCAGTCTGTGGCAGCAGTCACAGCCAAATTGTTTCAGCCTTTCTCCTCAGTATGAGTTTGCTGTTAAAACTGCGCTTTTACACTCCTTTCTGTTACAGCCACCACAGATATGCTCTCCTCAGCCTGTGTTTGCTGTTACGTTTGCACTATTACATTCCTTTCAGTCTGTTACGGCTGCAACAGAGACACTCTCCGCGGTCTGAGTAAACTGACACATTTACATTATTGTAGGGGGGCTGCGCAAATTCTGAATGCGGTGTCGGCCGCCCTGGTGCCGGCCCCGGCGGCGTCGGTGACTGTGGGTAAACTTGCGACACATTTACATTGTGTGCAGCGTAGAGGTGTACGGCCGTACGGATTGCTGATATTGAACTCGGGCGCGGCGGACGTGATGTGTTCTGGAGAAGAATAAAAAATGTCTCGAGTCTTGAAGAAGTCTATGTGTTATAACGAAGACCACGCCTACATTATTACAGTCCCGGTTGCATCTGCACTGCATGGTCGTAGTCTGAGCGCTGGTCTTCTGAGACACACTTTCATCTTTGAATGTCTGGCAGCGTGCATGTTATAACCGTGCTATAGAGCGTGATCTCAACGTCAGATAAGGCTTAATAACAGATCCACAGCTACACCAATACCTTTATTATTTCCAATACCTTTGCTTATTTTTTTCGTTTTTTATGCTTCTCATTTTTTCCATTTCTTTGTTTTTCGCTTGCAAAAAAACAAAAAATAGTGACTTTATTGTTTCAGGTTTAAGAGCAGACTACTTTTTAAAGTTGGGCGTAATATAACTGTACTTGCAACCAACGTGAAGCAATGTAACATCTGTGTTGTGTAAGTGTGTTAGCTACGTATTCACGCCTTTATTTAACGCGAAATGGCAAACCAACCTTTTGGCGCCATGGGTTCCTTAAACACAACCATGTCTTGTTTTTTTCCGAAGACGTGCCTGGAAGACAAAGGAATTAATGCTCAAGATGTCAAAAGCCTTCTTTCACAAACCTTATCACGACGCAGTGCCTCGCTGTGGGAAAAATCCTCCGTCTTGTGGACATGCTGATACCATGCTAGTTGAAATACGTCATAAATGTAATATAAGGAAACGTTCAGTGGGATCACCGCCGGCTGCCATCTGTGCACGGACGATTTGTCGTGTCTGGAACAGAAACTTTCTCAAGCGATCGAAACATTATAGATAGCGGTACACAAAACCTGCTCACGTCTCAAACAGGGCGAAGATAATCGGTGGCAAGTCTTTATGATGGTTTGCTCTTCATTTTACACGCTCTGTCAGCCGTATGGTTTTTAAGGACTGATTGCAACTGTAAGACATTTCCACTTAAACGCACAAATAAAAATCTATGCAGATGGACATTTTCCTTAACGCGTGTAAAAACAGGGAACGGAGGGGTGATGACAGCTGAGCACTTACAAGACCAAGGCGAAAACGAGATTGGATTTTAATCGGAATAATAATTTACCAATGCAGCAACTTCTAATTTATGTGGAGAGTCCATAGACGGCAATTTCAATGCGGTAAAAGAATCACCGCCTCCCTGGATCGGTACTAAATTTGGATGGTGCGAAATGGTGGTTCGGCGATAAAGCTATTGCTCTGTGGTGAAATTTCGGGCCGTGTCGACCGGCCCGGAATGGGAAGTGTCATCCTTCAGAAAACCAAGTACACATGACACGTTAAAAGACGACTGAATGGGAGCCATTCGAGTCCAATAAGGGCATTTCGACATAATCCCGCTGGCGCTGCTTTTCGCTTTAACATTACGGACTTTTACGCGACTCATTTGATGAGATGATATTTGGGACCACAGCCAGTGCTAAAAAGAACTTGTCGCACTCAGACCTGTGCTTGGTTGTAACGGAATCAGAACCGAATCCGGATTCGCTGCCATCTGGACCAGCATTGGATTCGGAATCAATTCAACTGGAGGTTGTGTTGAGTCGGAACCGGAATTGGTTCAGCTAGTCTACAGTAACTCCGAAATCGGAAACGAATCAAAAGGCAAAATGTCTTATTTCGACTGTTATCCAGTTTAACCTACCACTTCTTTAGTATCCAAGAAATATATATATGTATATATACATATATATATATATATATATATATATATATATATATATATATATATATATAGCCGGTTGGTCATGCATGTATATGTATTATGTAAGACTTCACTTTGAGAGCAGTGTTGAGCAGCTTCATGTCTAATGGTCTGTTGGTGGTCTGGTGGCGTGGGCTGGACATTGCCAGTTAGGCAGGTAGGTAGGTAGGCAATGGCTGTGTGCCAAACTATGGAACTGTTAACAGTAGGTCAGAGGATCTCCAACTCAAGGCAAGACAAACAAGGAAGACAAAGATGCACAAGCAATTGTTACACCATTGCTCTCACCGCTTGATAGATATTTAACTGGTGACGAATGTTGATTGTTATTGATTGCAGATATGTCGCAAGGACACCAGTACCATTATAAATAGTGCGGAAACGCCTTGTTTATTATTCACGCATTTCGCATGGCATGCATATTTTCTTAGTTCGATTTCTTTAAGAAGTATATTTTATTAAAAGAGGTTAATTTATTTTTGCTAATGAAAGCAATTTGTATTAAAAGATTTCATGTTGCTGTCTGATTCTCATCCTTCCCACGGGCAAATCCGGCACAGAGCCAGACGCAGAACTTGAGACTCCTACTTTTTTCACCGGGACGGAAAACTCCAATTACTTCAAAACAGGTGCCAGCCATTCTCTCTGAAAGCGCAAGCGTCGCTGGTCACAAGATCCAACCTCAACTGACATATAACGGTAGATTTTTATTTGAACAAACCATTTTCCTCGGTTGGATTTCCAATGGAAACATATAATACTGGTATTTGCTAGGCATGGACTGCTGTGAGGCCCTCGCCCCAGCACTGCAGCTCCAGTTCAACTCATAAATGAATATTTTTTCATCTGCTTTAAATCTACTGATATCAACATTGCTTTCAGTTGTTTCTTTTCTCGATGTATACCATCAGAAAATGAATATTTAGAAACCTTAAAATCTGCTTCCAGAATGGATCAATATTCATGACAGGACGCAATTCAGAGGAATAATACGGAACTTTGCATGAAATTACAACTAAAGGCTTAATGCCACATTTCTGGAAAATAACATGATAACTCATAAAAAATGCCATGAAGCCTTGATTGCAACTCGGAAAACTGTGTCATTCCGCATCCATTTTCACGAATATTTTAACACCGGCGATGTGTGGCAAATGTTTGGCTATAACTATCTAATGTACCCAGCGATATATACATGATACATACGGGGAGTGGTTACAGTTGTAACACACAAAGCATATGAGTAACTACATATAAGTTTTTGTTAACATTCTTATGTTTAATTTGATGGTTATATTGTTTTTATAATATTCGTTGGAATCACATTCAGATTCGGAGCCATCTGCCCGGATACGGAACTGGAATCGATTCCAGTCAGGCGGAATCAAACACAAATCTGGTTACTCTGCCTTACGGCATCCCGATACCGGAGCTCTTCATCCGGGATACTGGCATCACCATCACCGGGACACTAGTATTACCGATTTTTCAGCCTTTTTTACGTAAAGGATGATGAAAATATAGAACATGGAATGAGTTATGTATACATGTTTTGAGGAGTGCCGGATTTTGCCTTCTCTGACAGTACGTTTTTGCGTTTTCGTTTTTCGTGCGATGTTACATTGACATCTTTTGCCTCGACACTTCCGCTAATAGAAATACCACGACGAGCGCCATGTCCTACAGAGGCCGCTTTGGACGACTCCCCCCGCACGAGGTGGCCCCGCCCCCGAGCGCGGCCTCTGGCGCCGTCAGCCGGTGCCGGCCACGTCCCCGCTCGCGGTGCGCCATGAATGGGGGCGCGCTTCTTTCAGCAGGCTGACTTCTTTTCAGGGGCGTATTTGATCCGGTGTTCGGTCCCCGAGCGATCTCTGTATCAATAACCGGGGGAACACCGCCGCCACCTGGTGCCAGTCAATATTGGCACAATGTCTATGGGAGTTTAACAGGGGAGACGGCGACAAAAATGGCGCCGGCCGGCCTGCTGCCGCCGCTCGGCGGCGGCGTTAATTGGCGCCTCGACACGGCCTCAGGGGGAACGGTGACCGCCAGCGTCCCACACCGCCTCAGGGGAGACTGTGACCGCCAGCGTCCCACACCGCTTCAGAGGAGACTGTGACCGCCAGCGTCCCACAGCGCCTCAGGGGAGACTGTGACCGCCAGTGGTCCATACCGCCTCAGGGGAGACTGTGACCGCCAGCGTCCCACACCGCTTCAGAGGAGACTGTGACCGCCAGTGGTCCATACTGCCTCAGGGGAGACTGTGACCGCCAGTGTCCCACAGCGCCTCAGGGGAGACTGTGACCGCCAGTGGTCCACACCGCTTCAGGGAGAACTGTGACCGCCAGTGGTCCACACCGCCTCAGGGAGAACTGTGACCGCCAGCGTCCCACACCGCCTCAGGGGAGACTGTGACCGCCAGTGGTCCACACCGCCTCGGGGGGGACTGTGACCGCCAGCGGTCCACACCACCTCAGGGGGGACTGTGACCGCCAGCGGCCCATACCGCCTCAGGAAATGGGGAAATGTGACCGCCAGCGGCCCATACCGTCTCAGAGGGGAACTGCTACCGCCAGCGGGGCTACACCGTCTCAGGGGAATTGTGACCGCCAGGCGCCGAAGCAGGGCTCCAATGACGCGGGGATTGGCTGACACCAAGGTCAAATGGGTTTGGGACCAGCTCGAGCAGAGGTCAGCTGGTGCACGAATTAGCTGGCGCGAAGATTAACTGGTGCAGGAAATAGCTGGCGTAATGATTAGCGGTGCAAGGGTCAGCCAGTACAGGCGTCAGCTGGCGCCGGGGTCAGCTGTTGCAGGAATAGCCGGTGCAGATGTCAACCAGTACAGAAATCACCAACGCAGAAGTCAGCTGGTACAAGATATAGCTCGCACTGAGGTCACCTGATACATAAATCAGCTCGAGAAGTGGTCAGCTGGCACAGAAATCAGTTAGGATTAGATGGGACAGGGATTAGTCGGGGCTAGTCAGCATTGCGGGGTTGAGTCGATGTAAAGACTGGTGGTCACGAGAATTGACTGACGCAGTGGCCTGTGAAATGTTTTTTTCTCGATTTGCTATCAACTTAAAGCACAATGCGGTAAGTTACGTGTGATGTTAAGTAAGCTAAAAGAAGTCATGCTTCCGTTTGGTTTCATTGTAGATTAGCCCGTAGGTAGGCAATATGCCCTTTATAAGAACAGTATTGACACAAAGAAACATTTTCTGTTATAAGATCCGAGCCTTTTCGAAGCAGACGGCGTTGGGAACGGCAGACGTCCACCCTAAGCAGGCAGAGTTCATACTAAGCGGAGCTTAACCCTATTCCCGGCAGGGAGGGCTGAATCTGTCCCCCTCGGGTTTTTTTGCATGCCAATTCCAGGGTTTTTGACGCAGTTTCACGAACCTTAGTGGCTTTTCCTAGCTGTTGTTTCTACGTACTGTGACACAATTTCGTAATTCTGTTTTGCTCAGGAGCAGAGCCAGGCAACGTTTTTGGGGGGCACCTCAGGCCATTTGTGGCCCGGTTGACGGTAAAAGAAAAATGACTGCCAAAAGTAGCGTTTTTAAGATACAACTTAAAGCTTTATTTTGGATGTGTAGGTAAATAGTTGGGCAACACACAAATAAAGTTGTGTTCATCTGAGGTCACTTCACAAGGTGAGGTCAAAGTCAAAAGTCAAAATTTGGTTTTAAAGCAAAAATTTCGGCGTTATTTTTCCAAATGCCAAACCTGGAATATATATGACAAGAGTGCTCTCTACTTGTGTACCCAATTTCAGCTTGATGTCAGGTCGGGTCACGGAGCTATGACCTAAAATGCCGGTGCGCGTACCCTATATCACAACAGCCGTAAAATGAAATTTCAGAATTAGAGTGAATTCAAACGATTGGAAACGTTTTCAGATAATATTAAATGCACACGAGATCATTTCAAGTGATCTAAGGTTACTGGAGGTCATTTAAGGTCAAAGGTCGTCAGCTGATCTGAAGAGCATGTGGCCATGACAGTCCCCCTTTTCATGCCCCTGGCACCGCCTATGCTAGCATTATACAAACATTGTGATACGATTTGTACTTCTTTAGCATAACATGACTAAAAGAAGCCAAAAAAGTGCTCTTACCTTTTTTATTAAATCAGTTTTTAAAAGATTAGTCCTCCTATTTTCAAAACCCTGTGAACGCCAATGAATTTTCTCAAAATTGCAAAAGTGTGGACCAATGTTAAAAGCCTCATCCATAATCTCTCGACTCATGCCAGTTTCATTAAAATCGGTCCATAAACAACGATGTTATAAGAAGTCTGAAAATTTGACCCCATTTGACTTTTTTGCCCCCTGTATCCACCACTTTTAAACTTTTGAAAACTTTTTTTATAAAGATGCAGTTTACGTCAGGGCAAATCGATTGCCGTTTGTTGCGATGAAATCGGACGAGTAGTTCTCGAGATTTCAGGAGGGCCGAATCCGTCCCCCCTGCCGGGGAATCGGCCGTACCTCTATGCCTCTGGGAATATGGCCAAGGTGCAGGTACTGGCACTTTTTCAGATGCATCTCCAGGGTAACAAGTAGCAACGTGGTATAGTTTGGCCTCGATAAACTGGTCCAGCTCGTCAAACCCCCTGACGCATGAAGTAGTAACCTCCGTGGCAAACTGCCTCTTATATCACAATTTGCTCATTTCAGCTATTTTTTCCCCTAATTTTGCATGTAAAAAGCGAATGGCAGATGCATTACGGCCCATGTTGATACTTTTGTTTAACGTTTAAGTATTGCCGACTTTTAAGTCGGCAAGTCAAAGCCAGCTGTGATCGGAGGTTGTAGAACAAATAAAATTTAAGGATGTTCGCAACGACTTAGCATTAGTTGAGAATAGTGTGAAATTAACATGTCCAAAAGACTGCTTACACGAATGATAATGCCAGAATCAAAAAGATATCCAACAAAACCTTCAGGGAAAGAATTTTAAAAAATAAAAAAAATTTTTTTTTTTATTTTTTTAAATTTTTTGTTTTTTTTTTTTTTTAATTTTTTTTTAATTTTTTTTTTTATTTTTTTTTTTTGGGGGGTTGAAAAATATTTTCAAAAAATATAAATTTTTTTTAACTGTTATAAGCCAAAATGCACCGCCGTCAAAATCGGCGACGAATTACTCAGAACGAGTAGGAAATGGCAGAACTGGCTCGCGCAGTTACGAGTAATACCAAAGAGTTCAAAAAGCCTTAAAAATCGCATTTTTCGGAAACAAACAGGCTCTCGCGAATAACGCCCGGCCAGTTGTGTAGATTGATAACTACTGAAATTTTTCAACATGTAAGGATGAAAAACCATCACAAAAACGAATAGGATCAAGAAATATTACATCGAAAGGCTTGTATCCCGAAAATAAGGAAACACTAAAATTGAGCCCCTTTAATTTCATGCCGCGTTCGGCTACGGCGCCTGCCGACAGTCCGCTCGAAAATCATCGTGTCTTTAACTCAACGTTTCGGCATATATATTAAACAAAAGAGAGAAAGTAAACGTGTCTCGGCATCCGTGGATTTTGGCCTGTTTGTTGTTGACCTTCCCTAGACTTTATTAAACACAGTCTTTGAGATCCAGGCCCTCGGTTTCATGCAATCGGCTGTGAGAAAACATAGATAGGGCGTAAATGCTTACATATTATCCAAAACGAAAAATGGGACCAGCTCCGAGTTTTTCTCATTTCCAACGATGTGTTTATTTTTTTCGTGCGACCAACCGTTCGTGAGTTGGAAGGGATAACCCCCAACTCACCCGACCCTCAGTCGGGCGTGGTTGGCGCCGACTGTCAGTCGGGCGCAGATTAAGCTAACAAACAGTATTGCAATGCCTGTATGATGTTGGCAAAGGTGGCGCCAGGGACATGAAAAGGTGAAACTGTCATGGCCACATGTTCATCACGTCAACGTGCGACCTTTTTACCTCAAATAATCTCAGATGATCTCAGATTCATATGAAGCTGTCTTGATTTTATTTTGATAGCGGCTGAAAACGTTTCCAGTTACATGAACTGACTATATTTCTGAAGTCCTATAAGTGGCCATCGCGATATAGGGTACGTGTGCGGACATTTTAGGTCATAGCTCCATGACCTAACGTGATATTGATCTGAAACTTAGAACACAAGTACAGAACACTATGCTGGGCCCTACGTATTCTGAAAATTATCGGGAAAAATATTTGCAGGAAACCAAATTTTTATTTCGGACCTTGACCTGGCCTTGTAAAATGATCTCAGATCAGTACAAATATTTGTTTTATATTTGATCACTTAATGCCTATACACGCATAAATATGTAGGTTCTATCTTAGAAACTTTGTTTTTGCCAGTCATTTTACTTTTGTCCTCAACAGTACCAAAAATAGTCCCAGGTACCTCACAAAAGCTTGGTCTGACTCCGTTCCCGAGCTCAGTGAAATTACGAAAATTTTGCAAAATAGTTAGGGTAGATTTTTAGGAAACGTCACCAAGGTGCAGGACGTTGCTTTAGAAATCCTAGAAATGACGAGTAAAAAAAAAAAAACAGAGGTGCTTCTGAACCCCCCCCCCCACATGCGGGAATAAGGGTAAGTCAACGCTGCATCGAATCGTTAACCTCACAATCATTGTTTCGTCAAAACATTGATGTGAAAAGAAGGCTCAACAGACAAGCATCACGACCAAAAACCAAAAAGAAAAATGTCAGGTCACGCAGGTCAAACCTTTGATACAAGGCGCAAAAATGATCAAGTTAAAGGTAAACAGAGTTTTGTGGCGCTACGTTCGTTTGTTGTCTCGCAATCTTGCAATAACCTGGGGGGAGGGGGGTGTAACCGCTTCCTCCCCTCAGTCAGGGACGGGCTAAAAAGCGAAAAGTTCAAAGTGATGTTTTTATTCTTGTGTTAATTTAGTGTAAAAAAATATTCCTCCCATTTTTCAGGCCCTGTGAACGCCTATGATTTCCTCCAAATTCCCCATGTACGGGCCAGTGGGCAAATTCCCATCGATTACCTCTCGGTCCACTGCATGTATATCAAAATTGCTCCATGAACACCCTTCATGGCTTTTGTAGCCCCTTGCATCTACCTCATTCAATATTTTCGAAACCTTTTCACATAAAAATGTAATCTGCGTCATGGCGAATCGATTGCCGTTTGTTGCGGCGAAATCGGGTGAGCAGTTCTCGAGATCTCCGGAAGGGGGTGAACGAATACGCCCCTTGAGGTACGGGAATGCGTCCTAGCATGTTTGAAAATGGCAGCAGTTACGCTGTAGAAGCATTTTAGTTGAATAATCCTTTCCGCACCACATTTTCAGTCAGCTCCTAGCCGAGCACCACCAAATATTAAGGTGGTTTTCGCTGAGAGTTGCGTGCTTTCAGCCTCATCCCTCCAAAAAGCATCCGAGCACATCATCACTGCTCCGCTCGCCGCTGACGATACGCCCGCCGGCGTGGGCTGCGTCCCAGCGTTTTCTTCTGCCGGCCGCAGGCCACCAAGGCGGCCTCCTCCGCGCCAGCGAGCGGACAAAGGGACAAGTCCGCTCCGAGCCGAGGCCCTCCTTCCAGCTCATTCACTTCGTCCCCTTTGGGAGAATCGCGTGTCTGCGGCGGAAGTCGCTCTTCGGCCGGCGTTTTGAGCCGCGTGTGTTTGGATACTGCTGACGTCAGCGGTCGGCCGCCGCGAGCTGCTCGCCTCTCGCCCAGGTGGCGGTGCGCGCCGGCCGGGCCCGGAAGCCGTAGCGGCCATTGTCGTCCGCCCATCTCCGCCCGGAGAACGGTGGGAATTCATTCTGTGCAAACACGGCCGACAAATAAAGACGGATGATGCCTGTCATGGATACCGTAAATAGGCGGGCAAATTTCTCGCCGTTTGCCGTGTTGGCGCTGGGCAAACAGAGCGTGGCTGACTGGACAGTAACCCTCTCCGTGCGGAGACAACAAGTCTGCGTGGCGGCATTCTTCCCTCGCACCCCGCCCCTCCCCAGCGCGCGGCAGGGGTTCCGATGTTCGCGGCCCCCCGGCGGTAAGGGTCGGAGGGCGGCAGGGCCGGCGTAACAGGACCCTGTCGGACGACCCTGGCGCGCGCCCGGGGCAATAAAGCGCCGGTAACGGAGCCGCCCGGCGCAGGCTCCACTGATTACGCCCTTTGACGGGGGAGACGATTTCATTAAGTCCTTTGATCGCGACACAACATCGTCGCCCCGCGCCGTCCGCCGTCGTCGACGCTTTATTTTGCCGGCGGCGGCGGCGGCCGTAATTTATCCTAATTTGAGAGCGGCTTGTTGACATCTTCATCGGCGTCGACGCGGCGGGAGGCGGCGCGCTGTCGACGTTTAGCGGCCGCAACAATGGCCCGAATGATGGATCGGCGACTAAATTAGCTTTTGGCTACCAGATAAGCGGGAGGTGGATTTAATTTGGCCGGCCGGGGCCGGTTCATAACACGGTGGCAGTTTTATCCGACGACCGGGCGGAGAGAGAGAAAGAGACCCTGGTAAGCTGGGTGTGACAGGCGTGGTAAGCCGTCTGCGTCGTGCCGGCTGAAAAGCAGCCCAAACAGCGGAAAAACAAGCAGGCGAATTCAGCAGGGCGTACGGCGAACGGCACGGAGTTCGGCCAGAAAGGCTGCTGATGACAAGCTGTGCAGGTGTCACAAGACAGAGCAGGATCGAGCACGCGAAATCATTCAGCTGCAGGCCATCCACTGAAAACCGTTCAAAAAGCATCTGCTTCGCGCCACAGAAGAAAAAACGACCATCGCGATTCATGAGAACAAACAGTTTCATTTGATCCAAAAGAGTGTTTTACCTAAGCAAATATCAGGCATCTCAGTATGATATTAGTTGCCAATCTACCCGTCGAAATCTTCAAGCCAAAAACGTTTTCTTCAAAGAGCATTTTGGAATTTGTGTACTCAGTAAACACAAAGAACGTAGCAATATAACTGTTGAAAAGACTGTGTGTTTCTCAACTGGCACATGGAAAAACCGAAAGACTGAGTGTCATTGACACAAAAACGTGGCTTAAAGCTGGAAAGTTTACTTGAATCCCAAACTGGGGCTGTGCTTTCTCCAACTGAGCCGTGATATGCATCAAACATTCATATCTGTTCTTTTAATTTGCCAGATGATCTGGCTTAAGACAATAAATGGTTGAAAGGCAGTCAGTGGTAAGTTGACCTAATGAGCGAAATGGTTTGTGCCAGTGATAACTGTTATGACAGCCATGCATAAGCATGGCTGGATATTCGCAAAAATTTTTGAGGTCGGGGTCGGAGGATGACTTGAATTGAATGTCAGACCGTTTCTTTTTAGACATTGTCATAAGCCTAATCTTAAAATTTCCGAAAAGTGGGGATCTAGATCTTCCCAGCCCCCAGAATCCCCAACCATGTTCATAAAATAAAGCTACGGCTCATTATTAAGTGTAATTATAATTCCTCTACTCAGATACGTTTTGCAGTCCAGTGCAAGTAGAAACCTGATACCATATTATTCAATGTTATCGACATCCACAACTAGACGTCACGCAACTAATCCCATCAAACAAAGCTGCACGACCTGAATCATCGGAAACTTTACGCTGACGAGCAGCAAGTGCCAGGTCTATGAAACTATCAGAACAGTACACCATCGCACTGATTTATAACCACAGGCAAGCAGCAACTTAGATATGTAATTTGTGGGACAATGGTTTGTGGCCGCACAAACGACATGCTCGCAGTTTACCAAACTATGCAATTATGTGGCAAACGAAGTCGCGACCAACAATAAGGGACGGCAACGTGATCCTGTCTGAGTAGCTATGATCAATAGGTCACGTCGGGCCTGCTGGCAAGGTGCCACGGCATCCGTCCACGTCGGCCGAGAGCGCGTTAATTCCGTGCTCCGCCCGGCGCAGGCGGCGCCGACCGCCTTCGCCGCGCCAACATGCCGGCAATAGCCGTCCGTGTCACCGGGTTCCGCGGGGGATTTACGGCGTCGAAACGTCACGCGTCGCAGCCGAATGGGCCGGCCGTCACGGGCGCCAGCCACAATCACGCCGCTGAGGACAATGACCAGGCGCCATCGGCCGCGCCGCCAATTCAGGCTCGGTTACGAGCGGGCCGCGCGCCGCGCCCGGACGCGCCGCACGCGGCTCGCGGCACGTGCTGTAATCGGGTGCACGTGCTGGCCGATCCAATTATTCCTCGCCGCGGGAGACGGCGCGGTCATGGCAGCCGGGGTGGCGCCGGCAGAGGGGTGAGACGGGGTGCGGGTGGAGGGGTGCCGACCGCAGCCCGACGGCCAAAACCGAGAGACCTGTCAGCTCAGCGTTGGCAGGACAGAGGTGAAGGTAAAACTGTGGTCAGCCGATGGTAGACGGAAAGGTGACGGACTGAACGTACACTGAGGACTGAGCGGTGGAGGACTGGAAGGCAGCTCGTCGGTAAGGGACTCGGACACCCTGAACGGTGATGGAATAAGGATGGAATGAGTAGCGGCGTACGCAGTGCATGCTGGACGATCAGGGACTAAGTTCACGACAACACACAATCGGCAAACCAACTCTGACGTGCAGCACCCTACGCACACCGGTAACATCAAGTACATTGACTGGCTTGCAAAGTAGGTCAATGAATGCTGGCATACGTGATGTCTCCAAGGCAGTCATAAGGCTTGCAACGATGAAACAATTTTGGCCGTCCGTTTCTGCACAGCGGTATCGCATCCATGCCATGCCAGAATGCTGCTGTCAGATTCCTTGGCTGATGACAGTTTTAGAGACTGGTAACTTTCTGGGGTCAAGCTAAGCAGCTCAAACAACGTCATCTGTGAGTCACAAATGGGTATGGTTTTCACTCACGAAATGTGAAGCACGAGCCGACCCACGAAAAATGGACTAGAAAGCCATTTAGCACAAATGAGGCCTTAGGGCACTTAGTCAAATGTCACCGTTGAAAGAAGTAATAAGATTAAAAGGGTACGGAGCGAGCCTGCGTCATTCCGCGATCGGTGACAGGAGCCCCGCCAAAGACCCTATCAATCCACCGACCTCAAAACGACTGGTGTAGATGGCTTGTGCTGAGTGACTAGCACAGCCCATTACGCGGCCAATGGGCAGCAAAGTACGGAGCACCTGAATGCGAGTGGACCACGAGCTTTCAGTTAACTTATGGATAAACGAGATCGAAGGCGGGGAGAAGGCTCATTTGCTTGCATGCAATGTCAAGAGGGTCATGCACAGGCTGAGGAGCTCGCAAAACGGCAAACTTTCCTGTACTTTCGGGAAAGACGTCACCTTAATGCAGAATCGAAAGCAGCTCGTTAAGTCTGCATGAGCCCATCTATGATTTTGGTCCTAAAATGGGAGCTACGGGATAAACGTTCTCGAAAGAGGCAGCGAATGAAAAAAAAAACAAACGAACCACATCCGCCACAAAATACTGCAAAATGAAGTCCATTCATTTTAAAAATACCATACCAGTAATAGATGCGGAACATGCAAATGCCGCTGATGAACACTTAACTTCACTGCTGAAACTCATCTGTTGTAACTGACATTAAAATATACCTAATTCGCAACAGTCATGAGACGCCAGACATTTGTCGGAAGATAATGTAACTATGGAGGAATATAATGCATTAATTTCCAGAATGAAACTTATGGAGACGCGGTTGCACAGTATCTCGCTCTGCATTCCAGAGCAAGACGTTTGTCGGAGAGCATGCTCGTAGCACCGGAATTTCTCGGAGTGCTGCCACTGAGCCTCCGCTTCTCTGTCTGTCTCCGGAGCTGTGCTGACTGACGCCGCCCTCCCCGCTCCGAGCCGCTCAGTTCGCCGCCAGTCTGTCAACACCCAATCGACGACAGCGCCACATCGCGGACTGCACAGTCGGCCCCTGTCGCGGCGCCACATGCTCGTGTTCAGCTCCGACGTCGCAGCGTCGCATGCACGTGTTCAGCTCCGACGCGACCGCGATCCGTCATCGTCCGCGGCACTGGCAGCCGTCGCCCGAGTCGCGCCTGGCCGCCGGCCGCTGCCCCCTGCCCTCTCGGGCGAGATGGCTGCGCCGCGCCGGGCAATCTGTCCGGCTGGCCTCGGTAAATCGCCCGGCGTCCGGCCCGACAATCAGCGAAATTACCGACTGCCAGCAATGAATTGGAAAATCCCCTGTCCGGCCGTCTAATAGATAAATAACGCAAATATGGCCGGCGTCCGCCTAAAAAGCCGGCCGTCTCAGGAAACATCACCGCCGGCTCGATGGATCGGAAGGCCGTAAATTGTGCCGCGTCCGCCGCCGCCGGCGGCGACGTCAGCCGTGTCCGCCCGGCCGACAGCATTATTCAGTCGCTGCCCGCCTGAGCGACGGCGGCGGCGGCGGCGGCGGCGGCGGACACGGGCAGCCCCCCCCCCCACCGCCGTCGACTGCCGCGCCTGCCGGTCTCCAGGTCTGCTGCTTGCCTGCACGCTTGTATTCAGCTGTCTGCATTCATGTCCGAGGCTGTTCATGCTCCCTGTTCGCCATTGGCGAGTGTTGATGTTTATAATCGCTAAGCGTATTTTTTCATCTGGGTGGTGATTCTTAAATCAACGCGTGACTTGTTTAACAAGGAGCTGTTGGCGGAGTAAATCTTGTTATGTTTAGGCGTGGGTTCTTCCATAGTGGAGTCAGCAGACATCGCAGAAGGTTCAATGATGAGCCAGCATGGACCAACGAGAACGAGCATAAACAAGATGACAAGTGACTTAAGAATTCTGAGCTCTCGGAAGAGCATTTCGAAGAAGGGCACGCTAAAACAGGCTACGCGCGAAATAGTATAAGATAAAAAAAGATACGAACTGGCGAGGTTTCGCATTCTACAAAGGCGGCGTACGCTGTAAAGGCACGAACACCAAATGCACAGGTTAAAACCTCTCCTTTTCATCCTGCGCTGTGTGAATGTGTGTACCCATACGCTTACGTGATGGTATTGATCGCTATTGTGGGGGACCCGAAAGAGCGTCGCCGGTGGTGCGGAGTGTGATTAATGACGCCAACACACCAGCCGGGAACAAACGGTCAGATCCATCATCTGGCCAGCTCTGGTGCACGCTCGGCGCGCCGGGAGGTAGAGGTTTGGACGCTCGTTAGTTGCTAAATATGGTGTGATCCATTGCCCGCCGTGCACACACAAAAACTCTTGCTGATGGGGTAATTCCACAGTGTGCCAAACGATGCAGCCCGGAGGTCCCAACAAAAATGCATTAGGTGTTTTAAAGCTTAGGATTGAGGAGAGCAGTTTGCATGTTTTCTCGGTACTGTTCCGTCTGATTTTGAATGATAATGAATTGATTAATCAGCTAATCAGCACGACATATGCTCTCCCCTTGCTGTATAACTGTCCACAAAAAATCGATGAATACCACTCCTAAATATAGCATTCTCCTTGCATTTCTCGAGAGTACCGTGAACGATAGTCCGTATCGTGGCCTTTATTTCGACTTTGAAATGATACCTGACTTCCTAAATGACAGTCACACTTCTGATGTAAAGAAATTCAGCTTCTTACGTGGTTCGCACGCAAGTGGAATTTAGCATTTCAGGAATGAATGACAAAAAAGACTTAGCTAATACGAATTACTTCATCGGTATATAAATCTGTTGTTAGCGGAAATGGTTTTACTAAAAATTGTTGTGAACTATCCCCAATCCATGATGGCTTTTTTATGTTGCCTGACCCTGGCAGCTAATTCTGTTGATATATATATATATATATATATATATATATATACATATATAGTTTTGTGCTCTGTTCTGTTCTCTCTCTTTATGTAATTCTGCTTTTGAACCACTGGCGCCTAATTCCATTTCATTTGCTTCGCATTTGGCGATTGATGTTAACAAACAAAGGAATTATGTTTTTACGTGCACCTGAATTATTTGTATATGTATAAATATATATAAATATATATATAAATATATATATATATATATATTTTATAAATATATATATATATATATATATATATATATGGTTTCGTGTCTGCCTTTGAACCACTGGCGCCTAATTTCATGTCATTTGTTTCGCATTTGGCGACTGATGTTAACAAACAAAGAAATTATGCTTTTACCTGTTCCTGAATTCCTTGGATGCAAAGTAGCTCTGAATATGTCATTGGTAGTATATTGAACCTATTCTTGTACATCTACACATCAAACAATCCTACGTCGCCTCTTGGCAGCTCAAAAACATACAGATGGGAGCTCGAAGATTTCCCTGGGGTGAAACACGTCTTCATGGGGCCACCTCTCAACTAGTCACAGACACAAACAACGGACACCGAGGCACCGGTAACATCCACAACCGCTGCATTATCGACTAGATCATTTCCAATAATATCTCGGGCTGCCAGATCCGCGACAGGGCATTAGACGATGAAGCGATCGGTGGCATTCCTTCGGCGAGGGTCGAATCTCCGACAGAGCCCCTGTCCGAGACGACGGCGGGGATTACGGGTGACGAGGACAATTTCATCTGGACCGGTTCGCGCTGTTTGGCTCCTAATGGAATGTTGGAATGTGTAACGCATGTCTCGGCATGTAACTTGTCTCGTCAGGATTCTCGTCTTGGGAAATGTGAAAACTTTCTTCCAGAACTGAAACCCGAAATATTTTAGGCTTAATATCACTTCGCAATTTACGCTCGGAGTTTGATGCGGTTTGTACTACAGGAAACATCTAGGAACCAGGGTTCTTCTAACAGAATAAGTGGTCCTACACATCGTGCACACAACAATACAAAGGCACTTTGCGTGTGCAGTGCCTAATGCCCTCGTCCGCCGATAAATACTCCACAAAGCTCTGAAAACTGAGTTCAACAAGACGGCCCGGGCCGAGACGCGGGCCTCGGCCGTCCGCCGCGCAGTCGACAGCGGCGCGGCGCGTCCATTCCGGTATCACAGAGGCGGCGCGGCCGGCTCCGGCGGCGGCGCGGCGGCGGCGGGCGGCGGCTCGCCGGCCGCCAGCTGCCGCCGCAGCCGCGCCCACTGCAGCGGCTGTCACCACCAGCGCGGCTGCATCAGCGGGTGCGAGTAGACGGGCAGCGCGGCCATCGACGCCATCACCGAGGTCGGCACGGAGACGGCCGAGAACGGCAGCAGGTCGAGCGCGCCGCCGAACGGCAGGCCGTACAGCTCGGGCTTGTAGCCGCCCGGCGAGCCGGCGCCGGACGGGCACGGCTTGCCGTCACGCACCAGCACCGGCACGGCCACGCGCCGCGGTGAGCCCAGCGGCAGCAGGCTCAGACCTTTCTCTTGGTGCGCCCGCTTCGTCTTGTAGCGGTGGTTCTGGAACCAGATCTTGACCTGGGTCGGTGTCAGCTGGATCAGTTGCGCCAGGTGCTCGCGCTCCGGCGCGGACAGATAGCGCTGCTGCCGGAAGCGCCGCTCCAGCTCGTACGTTTGCGCCTTGCTGAACAGCACGCGCCGCTTCCGCTTCTTGGCCGGCAGCGCCGCGTCGTCGGCGTCGCGCGCCGCCGCGTCGACGTCGACGTCCAGCTCGGCATCGTCGTCGTCGTCGTCGCGCTCTTCGCAGCCCGAGGCCGACGGGGAGGCGGCCGGCGGCGGCGGCTCGGACGGCGCTGGGCTGTGCGACCCGCCGACCGCCGCCGGCGACAAGGCCGGCCTGGCCGGCGGCGGAAACGCCGGGTCTGCTGATAGGTCGGCCACCCCTGCAACAAGCAGATGGACCATACTGATGCAAAGGATATGATAAAATATTGCGGTAGTTGAATTGTAATGTGTTTGCTGTTGCAACAAAGCTACGAGCTCTTACAATGGTTTGTTGTCATTCCAATGTAGGTGTGGGTGATTTTTTTGCAGTAAATGAAACTTTAGGTTGCTGGTCTATTTAAGCAGTCTGCTAATGTTTTACGCTGCTTTGATAACATTTCTGAATTTCTTCACAGCAAAAGAAACCGCTCCAAAGCCCGCGCAGGATGATGGTTGCAGTCAAGTAATCTCCAGCCTTGCGGTGTGTTCACAAAATTTCCATGGGTGGCACCCCATGAATTCGAGGATTTGTGGTCTTCAAACACCTAATAAAATTTACATAACTCCAGCGCCGCATGCTGCTGTGAGAAGCGGATTTCAGCAGGTCCAAAGGGATAATCAAATATTAGCTTATGCCTAAAGTCCACAGGATTTCAGCATTCCCATTGAAGCGGTTGCACTTCACCACCTCTCCCGCAATGACGACGTCTAATAAGGTCAACAGCGAGTGACCTGCCACCCCCCAGTCGCCACCCCCCGCGGCCATCGACCGCGGCCCAATCTGTGCCGGCCGGCGGCGGCGGGCCGGCAGCCGTCGGCTCCGACGGCTCAATTCGCGGCGTCGGCCGACGCTTTGTGCTGCCGCCGCCCGGCGTCCAGTCATTGTCGACGCATCAGCATTGTTCTGGCCGCGGCGAGCGCGGCTCATTAGTGGCGCACGTCGCCGGCCGGTGGCGCGCGCGCGACGTCCTACCTGCGCCCGTGACAAATCGACGCCACTATTAGGCCGGTCACGTGACGAATGGGGCCCACTGCAGCTAAAAATCGCCGGCCGCAATCGGCGCAAATTTATGGTCAACAGGCAATTTGGCCGGTCATGAAAAATGCAGCGGAACAGGCGTGAGAAAGCCTGCTCTCAATTTGCTTCAAATGAGCCACCGGCGGAGCTCGTAAAAGTTGCTCGGAACTGCCCGATCAAAATGGCCCGTTTGATAACGCTTGGCGGAAATAAACGAGGCTTTTCGATATTATGGGGCTTTTCGATATTACGTGTTAATAAAATCATGCAGCCATGTCGGTCGGCCGGGCGGGCCTCGGCTGGAGCAACAATGGATCAATTAGGGCGGCCTGGCACCGGACGGTCGCCCCAATTAGGCCAAATCACATTACCGGTGCGGCTAACGGCGCGCGGCGGCCGGCGCCGATGATGCCCGGCGTCTGATAGCCGCCGGCCGGGCGGGGCGCCCTGGTCCTGCCCAGCAGCAGCCAGACGCGTCCGACCAGTGACGGATGGGCCGGCGGCCGGCCCCGACAGCTGACCTGCCGACTGCCGTTGCCCGCGCGGTGGGGACAGAAGACGGGCAGGGCGGTCACACATGCGCTCCTTAAGGCGGAACTGGCGTGGAGTGGAATGCCCCACTACCGGCCCATGGACTTAGAACAGCAAGCATTTTTGCTGGCCTGCGTCAAGCAATACCCGTCGACATAATTTTGCGGCGGAAAAAGCTGAGGGACTCGTGCCCCAGTTGCCATGCTATGGTGGAGCTCATTTGCGAACCGTACTGGTGTTACAGCGCCCCGGCGCCTTTTCAGTTACCTGTTTCAAAGGCGTCACCTCGGGCAGTAAATCTGTTTTCTGGTACAGACGAGAATGTAAAGGGGTTCCCTATGCTCCGAAACACAGTGCATAGTCACCGTTGGCCAGAAAATTGCTCTGCAAGGAATTCGGAGCAAACATAACTCGCTTTACAGCCAGCCATACTCTATAGCTGTTACCAAAAGAATCAAATTATCAGCGCGTGGCTTTGAAATGCGAAAATCATTGCTAGAAGGGGTACTTTCTGCTGTAGCTCCGACAACGCCGCAATACACAGTATCCTGGGTTTTAAGTTTGATAGCTACAGTGGACAGGGGTGTCGATTTCTGCAAATGATTTGGGGGGGGGGGCGAGCCGAAGGCCCAACGACCAATCCTCCCCCAAATGTGGGTTTTTCAACGGATGTTGCCCACTCTAATTTGACCAACGAAAATTTATAAGTTTGTTGTTATCATTCATCAATTCAAGATTTCATTTATCTCCATGTATGTAGGCATATATACATATATATATATGTGTATATATATGTATATGTATAGAAGATAGCAAGATACATAGGTACATCGGTTTAAAATTTATTCTTTACTTTCTGCCTATTTCCCATTTACTGCGGCCGTTCTGGTGTTATTATTACTCATTTCCCTTTAAAACCGGCGGAAAATATTGGAGGGGCCCAAAGCAACACTGGGGGCCCAAATCAACACTGAGTAGGCCAGGGCCCTCTCAAAGAATATAAATGGACACCCCTGACAGTGGAAGAAAGGGAGGGGGAATAACTTGTCATGGCATTGTTTAAGCTGTCATTTTAGTGATGTCAAACTGACAGCTGTGGGCGGGAATCGATGATGTCCGAGATCAGAGACAACCAGATTTGGAGTGTCGCCGCTACCGACATTTGTTTTAGCCTTTGTCCGAGGCGTCGCAAGTTATACGTAGCAAAAATCATACCACTCCGTGTTTAGAAATTGAGTACGCGCAGATGTTTGTTACCACAGCACACACAGGATTAAATCCATCAAAACCAATCGTATGTCAGTTCCAAATGGCTAATTGTAATAAAACTTTCTGTAGTGAACTGTATCAGCATTCGATTTTGCTAATCTATAGCCTTATTTTGTGTCAAGCATTGGACATAAATATTTCAAGGCCTGGGTTACGTCACAGAGGCTGGGGTGTCTGCCTGATATACAGGACGTACATAGACTTGTCGCTCCATAGAACGGGGACTCAAGTCACACAGAATTCACCGCAGTTTTTCTGGACGCCCGTATCACGTATCATTCTGATAATGCGGACACATGTGTATACCCACCGTGACATGAGAGTGGTTTGACGTACTACGGGAATTTATTTTATATTGCTCTATCCCGCCGGTGAAATGCATTCCGCTAAAAAAACAGCACAGCGGCGACCATGCATGAAGGACACGGCAAAACCCGATGCAATTAATGCTAAGTGACAGTTATTGCTAACAGTTTGTTTCGCATGGCAAAAGGTGAAAATTATTCGAAACGCTGAAGTTTGGAAAGTGTCGGCTTCGAATGATGACAGTAAAATCTGCACTCTATTTTCCCATTTTGAAACGAACGTTCAAACTTAAAACATCAAACCACGAATCAACCGCTGTCTGGAATTTCTCCATCAGGTGAAGGGGTCGGATCCTACGCAACAGGCTATACCTGGCACAGGGTTCGATTTCTAACATCGCCACAGCAACCGTTCAAGTCAAGTTAGATCACAAATTGTGAAGTTGCGTGTGAGACCTTCGCGACGAACGTATTTAGGCTCATTTTAGCTTGCACCGTGACCCGAGTTAAAACCCACATTGATTGCAAATTTCCATCGTTGTTTCTTATTTGACCACCAAATAGACGTGACAGCAAATTTGTAGCATAATTGACCTTCATGCGTTAATGTGATCACATCGGCGCCATGCAAAACATGTGTCCGCTAGCTCGTGCTACATATCATCGCGACTGCACAGTAATGGCATGCTTTTAAAGCTGTTCCACGTCTGACCCAAATAATCCACTATCGCGATGTTTGCGACCAAATCTTGTGTTAATCAGAGTGTTTGTATATACCCTGAATTCAACACCCTATCATGCAATTCCAGGCAACAGCTGATTTTGTAGCGAAAGCCTAACGTTTTGCAAATGATGTCAGATGGACATGTGGCAGTCGCCAGTATGACCATCTACTGCCCGTTTGCTAGCTGGCCTTCAAGCCACGCGTCGAACTTCGAAGTAGTTTGAACCCGCTTTGCCAGGAAGAGACACCAGCCCTCTCCCACTTGAGCTATGGACAACGACGCAGTATGCTTTTGACTAACACCGGGGCTGTTTTGTAAATTAGCCCGATAGATATGTACTATGCATCTGTGTGACACATAGATGCATAAATTGGATATAGAAATACAAAATTCGGAATTTGGTACGAAAAAATGGAGGCTGAAGATTTTCACCTTTTTTTGAACCATGCTATCCAAACAACGAGTGGCTGCATTCAAGAAACTCAACGCATTAGAGGAATCAGATGTGTGCGTGTGTCTAGATGTGTAATCGATTCAAGTTGGTAATACTTAGTTGGCCTATGTGTACTTGTTGTTGGTAAGCCTATGTGTTACAGGAAAGAGGCAGAGGCTTATTCTGTGTGTCTGATATACATTGCTTGTAGACATGGATAAAAGAATAATGAGGAAACCATGAAAGAACTTAAAGATTTAAATGTACTTTTTGTATCCAGCGCCATTATGTACGGATTGGAAACTGAAAAAAGATGAGAGTCATGGCTCTAGCCCTTCCCCATTTCTATGCCTGCGTCTGGTGGCAGCATTAGACCAAATGAGCCAAGCAGTAAAACTGTCTTCCACTTACAGTTGTTCATACGCAAATTGCATTTAAGTACGCATGTTGCCAACAATTTAGATCGATGCAAAGGTTATTTCGAAAACTCCGAAAATGGCATAGGGCAAGATTCCCTGGCCTCGTGTTGAAAATAACTTCATACCCACTAGACACATCAATGATTGCCTATGGCCCAGCAAATATGAAGTGTAATCTAGTCCAAATGAAAAGCAGCACGTCATGTCCTGCAGTCCAGCTCCATTTTGCTCCGAGGTGGTGCCACTGTCGGGCGGACCGGAAGCACCAACCCGACGCCTGGGTAGCGTGAGCGGAAACGTTGCCTACCTGAGACGTCGTCGACTGTGGTCGTCGTCGCCACTGTCGCCGTCGCCGCCGCCGACCCTCGTTCCGTGCAGCTGGTTTCGCGCAGGTTCAGGATGTCCCGCACGGAGAATCTGAAGGCGTTCCCGCCGGGAAGCGACATCCTGGCAGGCCGCCGGTGTCCTGTGGACCAGCCCCGCTGTCAGAGGGGAGACAGGACCGGGTGTCCTCTGGACCAGCCCCGCTGTCAGAGGGGAGACAGGACCGAGTGTCCTGTGGATCAGGAGACACGACCGGGTGTCCTGTGGAGCAGCACCGCTCTCAGAGGGAGACAGGATCGGGTGTCCTCTGGACCAGCCCCGCTGTCAGAGGGGAGACAGGACCGAGTGTCTCGCGACCGAGCAGGACTTCAGGGTCAGGCCCAGTCTGTGGATGACGGGGCAGATGCACTGTCTGGTGCGTTGGTCTATGACTAAAAACTGCATACAGGCAACAGCGATGCGATTCTTTTTTGCTCCGTATTTTTGGTACGTTACATATTGGTGGAGGTTCAGCTGAATTTGAAAAGTACATTGTTTTCTTCCAGTGATCGCTTCCAGATATCCTCTACACGAAGAGGTAAGGTGTCCTTATTCAGCACACAACATCATGCAGGACGATGATTGGTTTCCTTCTTTGTTCTAACAATTCCTGTAATGTTTCTGTAGGCCGCAAACATTCGAAAACCCCACTGCGCACAGAAAACAAAACAAAATAGAAAGCTGCCGTTATTCATTAACGATCTGCTATGGCAAATGTCATAAAGAGTGATAGTGTCATTACTGAAAAACGTTTTGAACATTGCCGTTAATACTTTGACGCTGAATAACACATTGCACAACAAAACAAAGAACATCCTCTTAAGCGTTAAATACTCATTCAAAACTGACATATTTCACGATCAGCAGTTAAGGAGCGCTCGAGAACAAATACCTAATGCAGACTCACACAGACGTGGCTGCTGCACACAACTGCTTAAGTATCAGTGAATGAACTAAACATAAAATTGCGTTGCAACATATTTCATTCCTATATTCATTCCAACCTGCATCTCATCCCATGTTTGCAATACATTCGCACATATGATATGCTCACGTATTTTAGTCATGTTTTAGCAAATTCTAGGTAAAGGTTCCTGGCGGTTGCAACGGCCAGGACGGACTGAATTGCTAGATTTTCTAATGGGATTTTAATGGCGTAATGCTACTAAAGCGTAGTGTGGGAAGAATGGTCCAAGTACTAATAAATTCTCTACAGAAGTTTTCGGAAGTCTGAATCCATGTAATTGACTAACTTTGCGTTGTTTCCGCTCATAGCCATAACGAAAGTTTTCTATAACATAGTTCTAACAATCGTTTTCGCAGAGAATTTTGTTGAAGTCTACATCATAGTGCGGTTATCTAAGTTAGGCAAATATCAAAGTAGATTTCTAGCAAAGAATCATGTGTCACTGTCTAAAGACCTGTGAGGCACACTGTCATGCTTATTCGGAAGGGTTGTGGTATTACGCAAATGAGCATTTCAAATTCGCTGGGTACCCCAAATAAAGGGCAAAATATGATACTCATCAGCATGGTGAGACTTAGCAAGTGCTTTATACGCATGTCAATACTTAAGAACAACAAAATTTGTTCCTGCGGGTGGTTTCAGTTGTCTGGAAGTACATCAAATAAGCATGTGATAAGGCTGTGACCATTTGCATGCGATTTTGTCGCATAGCCACTTCTAGCATTGCCGAATAAATGAAGCAAAATATTCTCCATCATTTCAGTTTTATGTAATCACACTTCCAAAGACCCTTGGACAATGGTAAGTTAGTGCGTTTTGAGCCGAGAAGCCGAGCAAATTTGCTTACATCAGTTCATGACTGGTACGGACAGCACACAATTCCATGAAAACTGGAATAACTATAGACTGTACTGGTTTTAGCTACCTTTTCAACAGATTTTATGGAGCAACTTGTGCCACTTCTAAGTGTTCATCAGTCGTATCATTCATCTTGTGGTCCCATTCCACGTTTATAATTACTGACAATGGAATTTGTTCTCAGGGAATTCTTCCCTAGTTATGATTTCCAGAGCATAACTTCAAAATACCCCGAAAAAGACCAATAAGGGCTGTGCTGCATCGTCAGTTTTCTTCAAACGAACCCAAATCAATGTAATTTCACCATGATTATCAATGCTCCCGATGAGCTCTTACCGGCACAGTCCTGACAACAAGCCCGTTGACGCCGGCCGGAACCGGCTGAATCCCTTGACTTTGGGGTTCGACTGCTCTCTCGTCTTGAGCTGCACGCCACTCTGCTCTGGATATGGACGCCACTCTGTTCTGGAGTCGGACGTTATCTTGGGCCGGAGCTGAGCGTCTCGCAGCCGCGGTAAAACCGGCGGCGGCTCAACGGGCTGCACTCAGTCCGCGCCTCAGCAGCTCCGCGCACGGCACAAGCTCTGGGCAAACTCCACTCGAAGCAGGCACTCGGCGTCGCGGGGGCACCCCTTTCCAAATACAACAAAACCTCTCACGGCGTCTAGCCGGGCCGCTCTCATGGTGAAGAGCGTTCGAGGGCCGCGGAAAGAGGCGGAGTGAACTTGCCAAGTGGCTGCCATACAGGCGGGGGGCGGAGCCTGATTGGCTCTCGACCAATCAGCGCGCGGCCGCGCCGACGTGAGGGTCTCTTGTGACGTGAAAGGCCGCGCATGTAAAATGAAACTATCTAGAGTGCGCTGAAAGTGGATGTTGGGAGGCGTAAGGTGTTTTACGATACTAATTAATTCAGCGCCGGCCGAATAATATAGCAGCGGCGGTAGATTTACGGCCGGGGCCGGGCCTCATCACAGGCGTCGGGCGGCGCTTAGGAGGCGAACGGCGGCGCGTCGGCTCAGCCGCGCAGTTAAACGGGCCTCACTTTACGACGCACCAAAATAATGTCGGGATCGGGCTGGTTGCCATGGAAATTTGCTCGGTCCGCGGAGTTTGAACAGGCGCGAATCATAAAGTGGGCTTTACGGCGGGCCCGTCCTTGGATCTGGCGGCCGGCAGTGGCGGCGGTGTCGGCGGCAGCGGCGGGACCAGCGGCGGCGGCGGTGGTGGGCAAACACCGGCTGGAGCCGCGCTTCACCGCGTTTTTGTGTTTCTTGGAATCAGACATGGATGTTCATTTGCTAAACGCCAGTATTTGTCTAGGACAGTTCAAGAAACACCCAGTTTAAGTCATTTTGGTGCATTATCTGAAAGGCTCAGAAAACCTTCTTGGGCCTGAAAAGTAACCCAAACTTTATTCGGGATCTAAATTGATAATCCGTCTAAGAGAGAAGAATGAATGTTACACGCACTTTGCTTGCAAATGCTAAGAGCAATAAGCCTTTTCGGAAATCTTAGTAATCCAAAAAATTCAGAAAAACATTGGATATTTTAACACGGCAGACAACGATTATTTATCATAGCTGTCGGGCATTCCTCCAAAGCATAAAATCTACTATGCACATTTCAGAGTGTTATTGTTCGGTTTGCATCGAAGTTTCTGCCAAGCGGAACAGCATCAAGTACCGCGAGGAGTGCAACTCACCACAGCACACAAACACTGAGGCTGCTCAAGAGACACGAGTCGAGAGCCGGTTTGAACGTGAGTCGGCTTTTTAACGGCGCAGTTCGGCACGTCATCGCGCCATTGACGCAAGGCCTAAAGACTCTGGGCTGAATGGTCGGAGCTGAGCGTTTGGCCAAGGCGAGGCGTGTCGGCGGCAATGGATGTGAAGCGGGGCAGCCACGGCAAAGGGCTGGAACAAAGCCCGGCCAGGTCGGCGTTTGTGATGTGTGTGCTCAGCGGATTAGCGTGTTTTATGCGACTGGGTCGGTTGTTCGGAAGAGGTGCGACAATCGCAGAAGAAGTTAGGGTGAATCGAATTAGGCCTGCGCCGCGCCGAACGGCACAAACGGATGACTTTACGTAGAGTAAGAACGCTGCTTCGTGCTGCGGCTGTTGCCAGCTTTCAGTGCAAACAGGCACAGCTTTGAAAACTGGCCTCTGGAACCCAGACTCAAACGCCTTACTTGTTTTGTCGTTCCTCAATATTTTTTTTCGCACGATCATCCTCAGGTTTACCTCTAAAGAAGTGAACAGAACCGAGTCAAATCCCGTCGTAATCTGGTGACATTTTGGTAGGAATGGAAAATGTGCATTGTCTAAGATACACAAATGCAACAAATGTCTGCATCTGAGGGAAAGAACCTGAAACATAAACAAATAAATCTGGATTAAAACCTTGACGAATGAATGCAGGGCAAACTTAAGTCTGACTGATTCCCTGCAGTTTTCCTCAAAAGAAATCGCTTTCTTCCAATGCGGGTCAAATCAACTGTTTCTCCAGTAATTAATGACATAAATATGCATAAAATCGAAAAATCAGCGCTGCTAGGCATTCACAATCCATCAGTTATGCCCCATCGTCGTCTTATATTTGTCGGGTGAAATCATATCACAAAAGCGTTCATCGCTACATGTTTGTCCTCCTACAGCTCAATTAGGACAGGCAAAGAGGTTACTCTGACTATGGTTCCATGAAAGAACACGTGTTTACTGAATCCTTGTCCCTTGATAATTGAATGAAACGGACATCAGATTATGGACATGGCTTAGATCTAAAATGATACTGACATAATCCACAGCCTTCTCACTCCCCAGCCGTCCCTCTTCTGTAACATCCACGCATTTGCAAGTCACGAGCACATCCGACAACCTCCTGCACCACGAAACCCATCTGGCTAATAGCTAAGCAATTGTGTCCGTCAGCCTTTGGAGTGGAGCTCTCTGAGAGGGCTGGAGCTAAAGCACACCGTCTGGAGCCGCACCATCCGGCAGCGTGTTGACACTCGGACGGCGCAGTGACAGGGCACTCCGGCGGCCGCGGCGGGCGCAGTAATGGCCGCCCTGTGTACCCAGGCCGGCCTCTGCTGTCGCCGGCAGCCGGCCGCAGACGGATCGGGCCGCCGGCAGCGGGGTCGCCGGTCCTACCTCAACGGCGCGGACCTGGCGGGCTGGCGCGGCGGACGGCGGCCGAAGTCATGCCGCCGCCGCCGCGGGCGAGGGCTCGATAACTGGAGAACGGCTGAGGTTGGCCGTGTGAGGAAGCTGCAGCTCGGTCTGGGGAGGCTGTCCCCCGGTTACCGAGGGCCCGACAGCTGGCGACAATGGTACTGCGATTTCCACTGGTGATCATGAGCCCTACTGTCACAGCGATCTTACGCCAACCGCTGGTCTCATGCCAGAGCTATAGCAATTTGCATTTCTAAACTCATGCTTAATTTTGAAGTTGTGACAGTTACGCAGAGTTCAGGTCTGTGCGCCCTGAAGGCTACACCCAGTGCTTTAAGAAACGTTTTGTTAAAAATGCATGAAACCCGGACGAAATGAGGCGCTTTTTCACATGTCAAAGACAGCAAGAGGCATTAGCACATGCCGTGTAGCTGAAAGTAGGTTAAGATTTTTGCCCCGTCGCTTTATCCATTAAGTGAAGAAAAAAACCAGCGGCCAAAACATTAATCTGGAAATGCTGAACCATACCCTCAGAGAGTTCAATAAGTTTCATTCTCTATGGATATTAACTTTGACGCTAATTATTTCATTTCAAGTTTGATGTGTATAGTCGGGGAAGGGCCTAATCATAATTCTGACCCATAGTTTGACACATGTTCGCTGTATTTTTGGCTGAAAGGAAAAAGGAAGAAGAAATGCACTGAATTTGCACAAACGACACGTTCGTTGCAGTCAGACAACAGTGAACAGACTATGATGGCCAGCACTAGGAGTTGTCAATGGTGACGTAGCGGCAGCCGCTGATGTTAAGCACTAGTGGTGACGATAGTGATGACTCGATTGGTGACGACTCGAAATGTAAATCTGATGGTCCCAGCGAACTGGACTCCCCATGCCCCACCCTCCCCACCCCTCACAAGCAAACACCTTAACAGAATCGCAGCTGTAACGGTACTCTGCAGTTGTACCATACTCCGCCGGCAATATATATTTATTTTTTACGTTTCCGATCTCTTTGACTTTGACCTTGCGCTCGGTCAAAAAACCAAGCCATCGCCTCGGTTTTTTTTTAATTATTAAGCCGGCCTCATAGCCTTTTTTAAGCCCTGATTAAAGATTTGCACGTTATTATCAGCGAACATAATTAGTTTCTGTTAGGGTTTCCTCTTCACGCCTGTGGCCTTGTGCCCTATGACACGTAAGATGTTCGTGGTTTAAGCTGTGCGCAGAGTTTTCCAGTAGGCTAAGCCTTTAGATAAGAAGTAAATACTTAAAGAACGCAAGATTAAAAACCGGAAACCAGAGCAACATTGGTTTAATTGAACAAAGACAACCGAAGCTTTTGGAAGGCTTTCTTGCTAGTATTGGTACTGCGAGTTAAAAAGGGATACTAATCCGACATCGGATGACACTCGATCTATTTCAATGCGTTAATTAAAACATACACATCTTATCTGCAACAAGCATAGTGCTCTGACAGCTTTGGAATCGTAACGAAAGTCAAAGCAATATTTCATCCATTACATACAAAATACCATGGATTCGATATCGCCAAAGGGCGCCTTGAAGTCAAACTAATTTAGAGCACAAGCAAACGAATGCAGAAATGGAAAATTGCGTTGGTCTTGTTAAAACCGCGATTAATGCGCCGGCGATTACATAACAATTTTGAATGCGTTAAGAACAGAAATAGTCCATTAAAGAAAATATGTCGCTTTGCAAGAAATCGGAATTAGGGAAACTGCATCAATTGTTTTAAAACAGGTCCAGGTCTTTTAATCCTAAAACCCCTGGCACGATAAGCAGACGTAATTATGTGTTATCGCATGGCGAAGGCAATGATAATCCACTGAGTACGTGTATTTTCTCAGGCTGACGATTATGAGATGCCATAATCACCAGCTCTACTCATAAGGCATGACCTCCGCGTTAATACGAATTTTCATTCCATATTTTCTTGTCTGTCGAATGTACTACAGAACATGTGCTGGTAGCTGTAACATGGAATATTACTACCGATGGTGGCTTAGGAATTTGGATTAAAGGTGGCCTCGGCTCGTTCGATGCCATTGTCCTCCCATAGGAAGAAGGCAAATATGTAAGTCACATTCAGATTGTATTCCAGCAAGGTCAGCGCAACAAAACTCAATCAGGTATCATTTTGGAATGTTGATTGTCCATTTCTCCGAGTAATGTGGTGTTAACACCTTTCGTCCCCAGAAATGCAACGAACTTCTTGAAGTCGGAATCACGTTTCATTTCTTGCTCCTTGAAACTGTGCCGGGTATAAAAATAGCTCCCGACTTTTCAGTCGCGCCAATAAAACTTGTTGGATCGAAATTGTGGCCTAGCATTCATTTTACTCACAAATCACGCATGGCGAAATTCACTTAAAAATTTCGAAAATTTTAAGTCGCGTGAGCGTCATGCAATAAATGTATTTATGCTCCAATCATAAACGAGCGGAAGGCTAGTTGATTGTGGGAATTCTTACCTGACGAGCGCATTAATATTTTTGTCCACATGGCGTGAGAGACCGAACATTTTTTTTGCTGAGCATGTCCATTTGACCAAGCCAGGCAATTTCTTGGCAGCTACTGCCACATTTTCAACAGATACCGCAGTCGGTAGTCAGTTTCAGTTGGAAGTATATTAACCTGGTCAAAGCTAGCTCCTGCTGCAGTAAAACATGGACGGGAAAAATAAGCCATGCTTAGAGTTAGGTGGTCCATTCGAGTTAGGGCAAGACCACGTAGAGAAAAATTTGCGCGTCAAGTGTTCACATCATCGACAATACTAAAAACCGCGCAGTCAGAAGCAAGTCAAGCTTGACCAGATTTTTGACATTCCTGAGACATTCGCCCGGTGATGGGCAACAAATAAACAAACTCATCACGTAGCCGTCCCTATCAAAACGTCGTACTGGGGTGTCACCAATGACGTCACGATTCCCGACCAATGGCAGGTCGGGTGGGTAGGCCGTCAGCTGGCTAGCTGGTTATGCCAGCTGTTTGTTTACGACCGGCTTTAACGGGGGCGTGAATGGCACATTATCTGCTTCTTTTTTGCATTTCTTTATATCATAACATGCAGTCTTATATTTTCGTGGATCCTTTTAGTCTGGTTATGGCATGGAGTTAAAAATTCAACAAAGGCCTTGGGCATGGCTGGCTGTCAGGGGGGGAAGAGGTCCGGACCCTGATATTCAGGGATTTTAACATTAAGCGTATAACAATGACTGGAAAGAAACGGATTGGAAATCTCCAATCATGGTTTTGGGGACTGAGACAATTTCAGGGGTTTGGAGCCTTGCCAGGAGACCGAGTCTTGTCAGGATGGGTTAGATGGTAGACCGTCAACAGCTATTAACTTTAGACTAGGCTAATTTTCCGTGTCGTTGGCTTTTATTGTACGTTTTTCATTATGGCGATTAACAATAACGTAATAAATAACGTATACGTGCTCTGGTTTAGCACTGTCTGTATGCTGGGTGAACGGCGACATGGCGACTGTGACGTCAAGTTTTCTTAGTGTCCACGAATCGAAAATGCACGCCCGCCGAATGACAACAGACATTATACCATACACTTGTCCATCTAATCATATGAAACTCCTAAGCGATATGTCCACGCCACATAACCCTCAGGCTTTGAAATTACATTTAGCGTTCCTCATTACTGAGTTTATCTTTTTATCTTTGTTTTTTAACCAGGATATTTTTTTTTGTTTTTGTGGTGACGACTACACCAAGCCGGTGAACGGTTTTATTACTGTACACAAATTATTAAATTGCCGTATCGTGCCGCCGTTTTAGCAACTCTTACACTTTCGATGGAGTTTTTCCTATATATGTACCCATATATATATATTACATATATTATATATCTATCTCTATATATTCCTATATATGTATATGCCTTCAACTCTTTACGCTACCTCCGTCTGGGACGGGATACATTTAGTCCGGATATTCTCCCCCACTGACGCTATCCAGAACAAATCTGAGCATCCATACAGCACCAGCGGAGTCTCTGTCAGTCGTGACGAAACCACGCCCGCGCGGCGACGTGGCCCCGAGCCACGCCCCCTCTCCCAACCAGCGAGCTGCGCTGGTGGCGGCCACACGGACCTCAGGGTCTTCAGCTGCCGCCGACCTCACGCCCCGCTGCTAGCTGTGACACCGGCAGGCATTCATGCAGTCAGTCATCATTACCGCGGATGTAAATTCCGCCGCCAGACGAGGGATTCATAAACAGCGACCTCCGGACGTGACCAGTTTTTGCCACCGGTTTTTGCCGCGCTCAAGATGAAAGGCAAACATGGCGGCAGAAGACAGTCGTCGTCAGTGGTGCCTGAGGTGTGTCCGAAACATTTTCGAGGTCGCTGGTGCTTCAGGAAACACGGTCCGTTTGAACTGCGTAAATGGAGGTTGTATCTATCTGAGTTGTATCTAACATCTATTTAAGTGTATGTGAGATTTCCATTGGAAAAAATAAGCCGCATATGTTTTTTTCAGAAGTCGATCCACGTTTTTTGCCGGTAATAAGTGCCTGAGCAGAGAACGTGTCAAAGCGTTCTTGTGGATTACTATGACGTTATCTTTTTCTTTTTGGTGTTTTTGTTATCTTTTATTAACCATATTTCTATTTTCTTGTATTTCACCAGGGACAGTTAAGTATCTTGAAAATAAGAATAATATACAGCCTGTGTCTTACTCTTAATTAAAAACTCAGCAGTCTGGTGCCATGACGACCTTATCGACGGGGGTCAAACTTCCTTTCAAGTAACTGTGCTCATGTTAGTCTAACATTAGATTGAGGACCCTTAACTTCTAGATGTGCAAACATTGCTTTTGGTTAAGAATCCCAACGCTTTCTTGATCACTTCTGACATTTTCAATGATCTTATATTACCGGAGAATGAATGACTTCACAGGACCTGCTGCCTTTCAACAGATTTTAGAACAAATAGGGAACCAGTTTTTCTCCAGTGAAATAATCCGCTAATTTCGTATACGTTATATTTGTAATAAAAAGGAACAATACTTAGCGCCATGAGGTTATTGGATGCATCCTGCGCACTAACGGCTCAGACACACATCATTGCCAGTCAAGAAAGTTGCTACTCTGTGTTATAAAGAAGTGTCTGAATTCCAAGGCCATGGACATGATATTATATGCGGCATAGTTCCGATTACGCCGGGCAATGCTTGTTTGAGGAACAACTAGCAATACACAATATGCTACACAAGTCGTCAGTGCCAGCTCCAGCTAAGTGTCGGAAGTAGCTCAAGCTGAAGACTTCCTTCACGTGTGGTTTAGGTGTGGTCATCATTTCAAGCATGATGATGGCTGCGCCGCTCTTCTGATCAATGGTAAGCTGGTCACATTCGAGTACAGTTTAACGCTTTACAGACAACGTGACAAGACAACAGAGAACTGGAGCATATTTCTTCCAACGTCGCGGGTACTGGATGAACTTAGTGACCGTGGAACTATGTAGGTTGGGCCAGCCAGATGAGTAGTTTAAACCAGATTAGATGAACAAGCGAGATGATCATGGCCAGATGATCCGTCACTTCCTGCAAGCCTGCTACTGGCATCTTACATGGCTGAGACATCTTGCTGTAATGTAAAACGCTCAAATTGTGAAGAACGCCATGCTGTGATCTCAGAGAAGACTTTAAATAAGTACCAAGAACCTATTTGTATAAGCAATTTGAAGAGCGATCCTTAGCACCACTTTCATTGAAGAATAATATTTAAAACACGATTTCGAGTTTTAAGAGAAAACTAAGCGGAATGCCGGGACTTCAAGCAGCTTTAAAATCCAGTCAGGCTTTTATTGTCTAGCATCTGACGTTTCAAATGCTGCACGACCTGAAAACTAGGACCGTGCTGTCAGAAGTTTTGTGAGTGTGTGGACATACCCCAAGTGAAACACCACATGCATTCACCGTCTTCAAAACGCAACATAGCGTGAGAGGTTTTTCAGAAGTGCTTGTAATGTCAACAGACCTTCGTCTTCAGAGTGATAAGTAAATAAACAATTAAAACCCAAGTAAAAGCACATGTTAACGTAAGTCGGAAACTTGAATCTTAGATGGTGCACTGGCTTCAGGCATTGGTGTTTCACTAAAGATGCCTCTTTTGGTCAAATCTGCATGCATGCCTAAAAATGCCAACCGCTGGTGGTTTCAGTGAGGTGTCTTCAGGCGGCTATGTACACTGCCGACTTCAAAGGTTTCTTGTTTAGAGTAAAGAAGCCCTGAATGTATTCCAGCCACTTGCAGAGCCATGAGAAGTAAATAAGTCAAAATCCGCTAAAGGCGAAAAAACGTTATCTGTCAAGCAAATGCCAAGGATAGCAAAAAACGATATTCCAAGCGATGATGTAGCTGGTCACGTAAGCGCCTGGTGGAGAACATGACCCCAAAAGTTACCTGCTGATCCATAGTCTATCCATAGATCATAAACCACCCTGTGCTGCTGAGGTACTGGTCGGTCTTAATATTAACCCGCAAAACTGCTTAACTGCATGGTGTCACAGCAGTGAAGTCTCGAACATGCTCCACGTTCCGCGAAGATAATCCCCATTTTTTTCGGCCGCTTCCAATTAGTTCGACTGGCATTAGTTTTAAGATGTTCTGTATTGATTAGATATATGCGTGATGGTGCTGCAGCCAATGCTCTGATTAATCATCAAACCAAGACATTTCAACCAATGCGAAATCATCTTGTCAACCTGTTGGGAATTATTGCGTACCCAGAATACGACATCCAGTGAAGGCAGATCATAACACTTTGAGCGACGGGCTGATTCAAGACCGTTTACTTCGCCTTCAATCTCATCTAAACAATTGTTTTTTGTTTTCAAAACCGTCGCACAGAGCAGGTGATTAGATATTGCAAAATGCATGCATGAGGTAGGGCTCATCCCTCCGATGATTGGCTCGGTCATACGGCATTGCAGGCTCTCGCGTGGGCTGCCGTGGAGATGGCAGACTTCTTCGGGTAGCAACCCAATGCGCTTCTTGTTAACATTGGCATATAGCTAACAACATAGGGACAGGCATAGGGGATAAGAAAAAGGACTCATTCAGGCCCTTCGGGTCTCAACAAGATGCTTGGCTGTTCTGAATTCTTCTAAACAGTTTCTCATCGATCAGAACTGGATGCTGCCATTCCGTACCCCGAGGCCGTGCCAGTGCTGTCTTCAAATATGACTCCTAATCATGCGCTACATCCCTATCAGACACGATTCCTTACATAGGTTAAAAGGAAAAGGTATAGACCATGTTATGTGCCTTACGGCTGTTCTAAATAGGTTGATCGAACGATCCCAGAAGGTTGAAATACATAGGCGCGACGATTGACTGGTCAATGTACCGAAAATCGCAGACAAAGACCGAATAATAAATACAGTATTTATTACTCTATATATATAACATAGTATAAAATAAAAAAAAACAATAAATGAGAACCAGTTACAGGCGGAACAATATGACAAGGTGAAAAGAGGGATTTTCGTCGTCGTAGCATACGTTTGAGCGGAACTGGGATTTCACTGTCATACCAGTGAAATCATACAATTAACGCGACACAGGCATCATGTTAATAACGCGACACTCATTGGGGGTATTTCGCCACCTTCCAATTCCTGGAAAGGCAGGGGATGAGCATTTCTGGTCCTCTTGTCCTGCCTGGAAAACAAATGACTTGATTTTGATGATTCAAACGGCAATTGATAGTTTGGCGCCCTGAGGCCCCAAATATTTCCCATTTGCTGGCCGTGATGCTACTGATACCGTTACACATTAGGCCAAAGCCTTCAATTTGACGAGCATCTGTTGACCGGCTCAGAAGCAGATTAACAGTACAATGATGGTTGGAACTGGTAATATGTGGCATGGTATTGACTCGTTTAAAAGGAAAGACTAACAATATAATCACAAAAAAGTACCTCGAGGTCAAGCGACGAATCAAATTACATCATGACCTGAACTTTGATCGTTTACATGTTAGGAAACCGCATTTGGTTTTCCGTATCTGCAATAATGTGGTCGGTAGAACTAGATTTGTCCACAGAAAGGCCAAATCGACACGCACGAAGCCGACTAATGACCTTCGATCATCTCACTAAAGATCACATATGGCTTGGAGGACATCATGCTTGGTCTTCAAGTCATCCTTGGCGAGCTTCTTGCTAGCCATGCCTCAAGGAAAAGACAATCATCAAAATTTTAGCGGAATGAAAAAAACCACGTTTACAATTTAGTTTATGATGTGATATGATGTGATTTATTGTGACTAGATCAAATACATTTTTTCTGTTGGCAGAAGGTGGCTGTGTGGTTTAGGCAAGGATGCCAAAAATTTGGAGTCGCCGACTTTTGTCGTTTGGGATTCCACCGTTTCCACCGCCCGGTCCATCCGCTGCTCAGTCCACCCACCACTTAGTCCGTCCACTGCTCGGTCCCTCCACCGCTCGGCCTATCCACCGCTGGGTCGATCCGCCGCCGCCCGACCGGGCCGACCTGTCGGGCCGCTCCATTTCTCACGAGGATTTAGCGCCGTCAATTACCGCGTCTAGTGATGGTCAGAAAAGCCGGCCGATATCTCCACCACTACTTATCCCCGGCCGGGCTGCTGGCGGCGCGGCCAATCGCGGCGCCCGGCGCGACGGCCCGGAATTCGGATAAACACCGTAAGTCGGTGAGAAATAGAAATGTGCAATAAACTGGAGAGCGGCGCGTCCATTTGTCAGGATTTGTTGCGCGGCCCGGCCGGCCGGGACGTGGTCGAGACAGCGCCGGCCGCACGGCGCGCTTTGTAGCGATGCCGGCAAAAAGCCTGAGCGGATTACCCGGGCGGCCATCTCCCGAGCGTTCGGCGTGTGAACGTCGTCCGCGACTACACAGCGGGAGCTGTAGCGGTCTCATCCAGCCGACTACGCACCAGAGATAAACGGCCTAAACACCTTTTGTCCGCTACTCGGAGCGCATCCGGGCACACGTAATAAATAGTCGGCCGTACTAAATGTTGTGATTCATCTAAAAGCTTTGCTTAGATATCCTCGACGATTAAATAAGCTGAAAGCTGTTTAATGCCGAGGCCCAAAGTGTAAGCTGAGCGGACGACGATGAAGCCCTAATCTTTGATTTATAGAGTATTGTGGTTTACAATGGCGTCAGAAATGTACTTTGTTCAGGATACCTGGCTTTTGGTTGCGAGCTTTGAAGAAGCCATTTCCATTTCAGCATAGACGGTGGAATGATGGGCTGCTCTAAATGGGAAATAAACCTATTTGGGCGGAGAAACTGGAATGACCACTTAAATTAGTTATGCCGAGTTTTATACAACACAAACATACTGGGCATAAAAGACACATTTCGCAACGATTTGCCTTGGTTATAACTGCGCGTGGCTTTATATGTCATCAGTATCGATCTCTCTTATTTTACCTTAGAGGGCGAAGAAAGAATGCTTGAAGTGTTTTTTTTTTTTAATACCAGGCACGAGTTGTCAGAAGCAGATTTTTGGCAACAACATGGTTTACATAAATCAGTTCCGATGGCACGTACAGTTCATTGACTATGACATGCTTATGTTCGTTAAATCATTTTCGGTAACTTTTCGCCAGAATAATGGCCAGTATAACTCGAGATCCCAAGCGCCATTTGTCACAGGTACCAACGAACATTTTTCTTAACGATGGAAGATTATGTCCTTTTTTCTCTGTCCATCTTTGCACAAACGATAGTCAGTAATATCAATGTTTTCTCCTGTGCCAGTGGAGTTTCCGTGGTTGCGAGTTGAGCCAAAGACATTGCGAAGCGTCTCACACTTTCAGCTCTGAAAAAAAAACGCTCTACTACTTTCGAGTGACAATGTAATGTGTGCACGTAAAGAGACCCTGAAAGTTTACTGGCCAAACACTTAGTTTGCCACTGACAATGTTTGCAGCAGCCGTGACCCCTGGCCGGGTCAGAGGGAATCATGTTCCTTCTCAGACCCCAGGCTAGAGGACCGCGCCACTCTGATGGGTCAGCCCTTTGCGGCGCGGGCAGACGTGCAGACGGACAGACGGACCGGAGGACGCAGCGGCAGGTGGCGCGTGGAGCGGCCCCGTGTCCTACGCCGTCGCCGCCCGGCCCGGCCATTAAACGTGAGTCAGTCGGCTCCCTTTACTTCCTGTCCTTTGGAGGCGAGCGGGGCCGGCCGCGGCGCCGGCGGCGCGCCGACAAGCGGCAGCATTCAGCGTCGGCGGCGGCACAAAAGGCGGCCGCCGGCGCGGCCAGGCCTCGGTCGGCCGGCGGAGGGTGGGCGGCGCCCGGAGCGGCCGCGGCCGGCCGGAATTAAAGCGGTGATCCACGGAGGAGGTGTGACCGGCCGCGGCCGCTTCCTGCCGCTCGGGCACCGCCCGCAGACGGACATACAGACAGACAGACGGACGGACGGACAGGCGGACAGACGGACAGTGAAGGAAAACGGCGACGAGCAGACTTCAGAATAACGAATACATGGATCAATGATTAGGACACACGGACAGACAGGCATACAGACGGACCGACGAACGGATGAAGGTACGGCGTGACAGACAGGCGAAATGGCATGGACAAAGATACAGACAGCCGCACGCGCAGGCGGACTATTGAAGGGACACAGAGCTCAAAATACGGAAAGACTGATAGACAGGTGAATGAGCGTACGATCGGCAGAACAGACGGATAAACAAATATAAACAAACAAACAAACTGACTCACGAATAGAAGGACAGTCATTCGGACGAGTAGACCGATGGACACTCGGAAAGTTAAACCGGCGGATGGATTCACAGACTAGCGACATACAACAAGCGAAACTGATTCTATGGAGCACGGGAGGGCGGCCAGATGAATGAACAGACAAACGAGCAATGAGGACAGACAAACGAGCAAACATACCTGCAGGCAGACAGGAAGGAGTACAAGTTCTCGTGATCCAGAACTGGGTTAAATTGGTTATTGCCAGAGACCCCCTCCGAACGATAAAGTAATTGATTTCTATGTATGGGCACGAAATTGGTTTAGTGGCTCTATGCTCCCTTGTCTAGGTGTAGACGACACCTCGAAGGAGCATGCCCACCGTTCCGTGCTACACTAGGCAGTCATAGTAGGCGGTTATCCGCTCAGTCAAGGTTATCCGCCTCAGCCCTCCGAGTCATAGTACTTTGCCATCCGCGAGGCACGTTATTCCACATACTACGGCACCCAGTTGTCTGGGAGGTTCGCTGTTTACCATGGACCAAAGGGGGCATCCTTCGATTTTCGGCCTCCCGTCGTCCGTTCCGATGTTACAGGTCTTGGAAGAGCCATTGGCGGATAGAAAGCTGCCGGATTCTCATCCAATGTGACCTGAAGTGACCTTGATGAGTGCGGTTCTGGACATCTGCGCCTGGACGTCTCCCGCCGAGGGGTTCACATCAGCTGGCCAGGCCCGCCGGGTGTCCGGCGTGTCCCGCTGCGCGATGAACTGACCGAGACGGCCGCTGCCGGACGCCGTCCTCCGCCGCCGTTGTGTCCGGTGTTCGGGGGGCGCGTGTCCGGCCGGGCGGCGCGGTGGGTGGCGGCCTCTGTTTGTCCTATCGTCGCCCGTACAGAGGCCCACTTATTTACGGCCGCCCTGTGGGGCCGGCGGCGCGCCGTGAACGCCGCCTGCGCCGGATTACCGACTCAAGGATGCCGCCCCCGCCTCGACCGGACCCCACGGGACGCCGCTGACTGGGGGGGGGGGGGCTCTTGGCCCGGGCCGCCTCCGCCCACGGGCAGAGGTGTGCCGGTACCGGCCGGCCGTCTCCTACACACTGAGTCGTCACGGCCTTTAGCTCCGGCCGGGGAGCCTGTGTTGAGGTGGCTCGCACGGAAACGCGTCCACCGTTGGGGATCTAATCTGATTTGCCGGATTAGCGTGGATAATGGCGGAGGCATACTGGGCAGTAATGCGTCAGAGCCGAGGCTAATTTGTTGTGAATCTAAGCCCGAACTGAACATGTACGTTGATAAGAAACTTACAATAACACAAGCTTCGGTGTGGTGTGCATTGGTGTTCACCAAACCAGTGGGATGATTGTCCTTATTTTCGACTCAGTCGTTTGGTCCTGCATATTGCTTTTAAACTTTCAACGTTTTTCATACTGCGACATTCTAGGACTGGTGACACTGGAGAAATCTTTTGCATTAACGTCGCCAAGTTGGCTAAGAGTCCAGGCATTTATTTCGTATGTGCAGTTTGCTAAGTGATGTAACGCTCTTGTAATTTTTCTGTAACTGGCGCTTTTGCTGCGGCCTCTTTGGACTTAGCTATTGCCTGAACTGATGTGAACTGGCATACCGAGTACGCATTCTGAACGAGGTTGTGTAAGCAGCAACACGCAACGCAAAACGAGACGAAGTCGAGATTATTAGCAGCGAACCTTTCATTAATCAAACTAATCAAATAACCAACCATTTAGAAAATCGGGCCAACAGCCACTTTTATAATGACTTTATCAATGCTACCTCACATGTGACCCGAAATGACCCGTCAAGTTTATGTCTAGCCGTCAATTAACGTCAGCTTAACAATGAAGCTTTAAATGCAACAACGCAAGACCAACTACAATGCTGTGGTCTTTTGGGAAATTTTCATTTGCACTGTAAATATTAAATATTTATGGGGCCATATCGAGACACATCCGTAGCTCCACCTTTGTTAAGACGGTTCATGAGTTAACAGCTGATGCTTTTGAGTGTCGGCACCCCCGCACAGACCGTGGCTCGAACACGAAGGACTTAGTTCCAACACACTGCACTGGGGGCAAATGCATCGCATTACTGTTCAAAGAAACAGCAAATACCAGTGGCGAATACAAACAGTCGATGTTGTCCCACCAGTACGTTCAGAAACAAAGCGCTGCTGTGCTGCCCAACAGGCCGGGTGTCTGAATCTGGCCGGGAATCTCGGGTTTGATATTGCCTAGCCGCGCCGGTCCGGTGGTCCTCGACCGGCGTAAATATTAATAAAATGGTACCAAGCAAATCGACCTGCGTAAGCACGTAGTTCGCCGCTGAATATCCAGAAAATGAATTCAGCATATCGGAAAGAAACCAATCACGGCTGGAGTTCTTGGAGATGGCGAAAAAGGGGGGAGAGGGGGAGAGGTCGGGAGGTCTAGGCACCACGCCCTTCAAATATTTGAAAGTTAGGACTACGGCAATGACTGGAAATAAACGGCCGGAAGTCCCGCTCGGACCACGACTAATTAAAAGAGTAAGTCTTTCTACCACTTTATGGGTCATGATTAGCCGTCTGGTGGCATTGGTGCCCGAGGTAAGACCAATGATAGGCCGGGCTTCACCACGTTCGGGTACGTTCTGAATGGCGAGGTCCGCCTCTGACCCACCGCACCTGGGGGCTCAGACAGAAGAATCTGTCCATGGTGCCGACAAACAGACAGCCTGGCGCGTCGAGCGGGACAGCCCTGCCGGAAACGCACACTGGCGATTGTGCGCTCCGCTCGCCGGACCCAGTCGACGCTATTTGCCCATTCTGTTGGGCCATTTTGGCGCACTCAGCGCGAGGGACCGGGTAATTGAGATCTTCTCCATACGCCAATATCACGCCCCGCGGCCGCCGCTGCGTGTGCGGAAGCGGTCGAGCATCGTTTACCGTGATTAATCATGGGGTCCGTCAGCTGGCCTGAATGCCGCCGCCGAAAACAGCGCCGCTCGCGCCCCGCCCGCGAGCCGGCGGCCGGCGGTCGGGCGCGCCGGCGGCCGGCGCACAATGCCCGGCCGGCCAGACGCGCTGGCACCGCTGCAAATAGCCGGGCTCCGGCCGGCCGGCCAGGTGCGTGTCTGGCGGTCCGGCGGCCGCTCAAGTGGCCGTCCGGCCGGCCTGCGGGCCGCCTACCGCCGGCCGTCAAAGCGCCGGCCGTCAGAACATGCTCACCGCCCGGCTAATTGAGCGCGCCATAATGGACGGAAACGGCGCGGCGAGCGCGGCGCGCGCAGAATGGCCGCGCCGCCGCGCCCGACAGGTGGCACAAAGCCCGCTTGGAGACGGCCCGGCGAGCGGCGGCGGCCGCGGCGCGCCCACGTGCGCCGCCGCCGCCGCGCCGCGCCACAATGACGCCGCTGACGGATGATGGCGCGGCCAGCTGCCGCCGCGCTAAATGCGCGTCGATGACGGCTAAATGGGCCGGCGCGGATCATATTTTCGTCACCGGCCGTTGTTTGCCCGTGACCGAGGCTGGTAAGCAAATCAGTTGACTCGGGCTGGAGCGCGGAGGGCTCGTCGCCGGGCGTGTTTGCAGTTGGGTAGCGGTTACAGTGTTTGTCCGTCGACAAATTGGACAAACAAGCGTCCCTGGGGCAGCCTGGTCTTACGCAGCAGGTGAGGGAAGGCAGGAAGGCGTCTGATGATGTACCGAGTATGGCGAATCGGAACTTTTTTGCCATTCCATGGTTTTATGCTCTTTGTGTTTACCAGATGGGCTATGGAGCGCACGTAGGCCATTTGTTTGTCAACTTCACTATGTACGCCCTTCATGGGAACAATCTGGCGATTGCTACCAGTTTCAGTTTTTTTTAGTACCAGTTTCAGCATGTTTCACAAAAACATCGACAGTGAAAAATATCGACAGAAACAAATAAAGTTGCCTTTTACTGCTAAAAATTTTCCATTGCTGGGACAAAAACTCAGCATTAGGTTGCGTTTGGCTGGCCACCGTATTAGTTATTCGCTTTAAGGGAAATGTTCGACTTCCGTCGACATTTCATGACTGGACTCAGTTTTCTGCGGATTGGACGTAGTGTGTGCCTGCGCTGGCCATTGAACATAGCGATGGGCTGGATTTAACTCAAATGACCAAAGAATGCAGAGGTTTATTGACCTGCGCCCGCTCTTGACGTCAAACTTCAGCCGTAAGTAGGACACGGGCGAGAAGGACGCACGGAAAAGCGGTCAGGAATCGTTTTAGAACTCCGGAATTGTTTTTTTTTTGGGACGTATTATATATTGCGGATTGCCCTTTAAGACTTTAGGCTTGCGCTTTGCTATCTCAGTTCAACGCATGTGTTAACACGTGCACTGGAAGGGTGGGAAGGGGGAAGACTTTTGTATCCTCCGATCTGTTTTTCTTGAAAATTTATGGCAATTTAACGTCTCTTCGATTGACGCAAAAAATCGAAAATCGGCCGAAGCTGTTTGAAGTTTGGATCTTTTGAAGTGAAGCAAACATAACGAAAATAACGTTGGTCGCTGACAAATGAAGTTTCGCGAAAGGACTCGTGTTCTACGGAAGATTACCGTTTGAACATTATCAGTCGATATCATTTGGGGATAACTGATGGGTGTGCCAAGACCAAAGCCAGAATTAGTGAGGGTCAAGGTCACCAAAGGTTAAAATCAATCAGCTTGTGACCTGATCCAGATTTGCTTTGCAACATGTCGGTTTTTATGAAAAGTGTATTCAAAGACCCTAATAAAAGCACGTTTGCGCACATTGATACACTTATACATACCAGGGTCAGTGAAAGTCAAGGTCATCAAAGGTCACGATCAGCCAGCTTGTGGCCTGATTCAGATTTGCTTTGCAACATGTCGGTTTGTATGAAATATTTATTCAAAGACCCCAATAAAACCTTTGTGTTTGTGATCATTGATGTGCAACGTTTGTGCACATTGATGCGCTTACATGTACCAAGGGCAGTGAAGGTCAATGTCATCAAAAGTCAAAATCAACTACCTTGTGACCTCGTCCAGATTTTCATTTATATATATATATATATATATATGAATATATATATATATATATGAATATTTTGGCAGAAGTTTTTTATTTATGCAAGTCTTATTAACGCAGGGGCGTACCGCCGTTCATAAGCTTTGCCTGTTGGATGCCTCGGATTAGGTTTCTTTCTATCTCTGGTGGAGAAAGTAATAATTCTCCAGTATTTAAAGTATTGCATTTTTTATATTTTATTTACGTTTCGGATCTACCTGATCCATTTTCAAAAGTCCTTCTTTCTGTCATGTTTCTGCCTGGATTGAAATACCAATATAGAAATATCGCATACGGTCACAACTAAAACACGATCACCCAGAAGATATTTCAGGAGTTGCATTTCTAACGAGACACACTATTAGGATGACATTGTTCACAGTATGTCACAGCTGCTCGTGTTCATGTAATCGTCATCTGGAACAGTTCCGAAGTGATACATGAACGAAGATGTTTGTTTAGAGCAGGCTGCTGCTCACGTATGGAATGCGAGTCCGTGATAGGAGGCCTTTTTTTGCCATTGACTCGTTTCAGTATATTGGTGTTCCGCGTCAGATCCTCGCGGTTGTCAGTGGTGAATTTGGAGCATGTATTGCCTACATGCTCCCTCGTGCAGATGCATCGTGAGGCGTCGTGACAGGGTCGTGGATGTCATACCAATTTAGTCTTCGCAGACGAAACTGACATTCTTCGTGTGGGCATTGGAACTGGTGGACGACATTAGTGCTCTTTAGGAGGTTCGAGTCCTGAGAGATTTTGTTTCTCATGGTGAGACCGTTCACCTTGGAATTTCGGCAATAGATGCTCGGGCTAAGTCCGTCGTTGGTTTCCGTGCAATGGACATAAGTAGTGATGATCTGGCGCAGTACTCTCTCGTCGACTGTGTAGGATGGTGACATTTGATTTTTGTAGTAGAGAGGTACGCCGTGGTGTTGCTTCTTTCTGCGGTGGAGGTGTTGATTTTGGCAGATCAGGTTTTTGACCTCCAAGTCTACATCGGTGTTGGTGTAGCCGTTGTTAATGATAATTTGCTTGCAGCGTTACAGTTCTTGGTGCGTGGAGGTCTAGTCAGAGCACTACCTGAGAGCTCTACGGATGAAGGAGTTGATGGCACTGCTGCGTTATCGCTGATATATATATATATATATATATATATATATATATATATATATACATTTTAAAACAATCAAATGACGTAATTATTTAGATGAAATAACTTGAAATAACTTGCGCGAACAGTTGACATAAAACTTAATTTTGGTCAAAAACCTCCTCCAAGGTCACTTCACTTTTTCTGACCTTGCCGAGGGCAGTAAACACTGGAAGTGATCAGCTGTAACGATGTCGTCTATCTTCACTGAAAATACGCTAAAAGATGCGTTTAGCGCCCATATTTACACTCAAACTGCAACAGTATCCCGTGTTGCGCGAGACCTGATGTGCAAAAAAATACAGAGAAAATGACGCCATAAGTCATCGACCCGATATCACCTCGATCCAAAAGCCTCAAAGCACCAAATGCCACTATTTGCCGCTCTAACACACGCCCTTTTCCCGTTTCGCTCGAAAATTCGTACGAAATTGCCTGAACGGGCCGAGAAAATGTCCAAAGCTGGCCTTTCGACCCCATTTGACCCTGGAGATAGTGACCTAGGGCCATGAAAATAGCACACTACGTAACTGCTTATAGCCCTATCTTATTCGTCAAATTTCCTGTCTCTAGCTCTCTCCGTTTCCGAGATCAGAGATGGCACTTTTGTGCCCTTTTCCAATGCGCGTGAGCGCGAAACCGTCTTCCACTGCGCGTGTTAAGGTGGAAAATTTCCTTGATTAAAACCCAAGGAAACAACTAGGTTTTAATGCATTTTTTCAGCGTAGAAAAGAAAAACCCTACAGTGAGCAGCCTTTTCACGTGGGTTGAAGAAAGACCACAAAACCCCCGCGGATAACCGGTCTCTAGCCTGAGTTCCCGACCAGAAGCCTGACGCTCCGACTAGTTAGCTTCCTTACCCTTCATAGTCTTGTCCCAATATTTATCATCATGTCATTAACTCTCACTCAGAGACATTGATCAAATGTTGTGTTCTGAAACGTGGTAAGATCTGAAACTCAGAAAAACGCACTTACTGAGGCATGCTATTTTTTGTCACTCGCAATAATCAATCTGCGTTTCGTAGAAAATTCATGTCCGGCTTGGAAGCCAAGCGGCTGAATAACTGGCGGGGTTCCTGTGAGGTCGAGCGAGCGCCACACACCGACGGACACAGACACAAACACGTTTTACCGTTCAATTTCCGGAGTCTCATTTGCATACGTCATAAATCTGCCCGACTAAAAGGGGCGAATTCATACACGTCACCGCAAACTGCCAGACTAATCAGATAGGGAGAATACATGATGTTAAATGGAGCGATTAAGCCGCAAAAATGCGCCTCACATAATATTCTCCGCATTAAACGGCGGGCGTTTGGCGGCGCTGGACTGGACCACCTTTGCTATGCCGACTTTGTGGGCACGCTTGGTAAAAGGTTTTTGCGAACGCCGTGATTGTTTGTCGAGACATCCCGCCCCCAGAGCTCGCTGACAGCCTAGTTTGTTGTGCTCAGGAAGGCATGCCACGGCTGTCAGTCAAGCTGAATGTCTAAAAATGAGGCGACGCGTATTCTTGGATAGGCTTTGCTTGGTTTAACGTCTGTTATTGATAAGCGTTGCCAGAATATGCCTCAGAGCCAGGAAACGCAAGCACCATTGGCATTATCAATAATTTTCAACACGGGAAATTACGAAATGAGACCCTGAACATCTGATTACGAAGACGTGCATACGACACATTAGTTTATCCAGACTGTGCGACAGGAGGACAGCGCACACAGTTGAGAATGGGCCCGTCGCCGAGTGAGTTTTACTTGAACTGGCAGAAAATGAAATTGTGTGAACGGTCTGGTCATAACGCTTATCGCAGGCTGATGAATCCTCAACAGTTTGGTATAAAACTGGGCAGTTATTACCGAGAGATAGCACAAGTCTCTTAGGGTTTTGCGTTTTTATCCAAAGTGCGTGAACTTGTGAGACTTTTGGTCCACGTACCTCTTCCGAGACTGATATTGTTTTTCAACATTTCTTACATAGCTTTGAACAATTTTGTAATGAAAGCAAACAATATGGTATTTAAACTTGCAATTTTTGGGGCCTGAGTTAGTGAAGTATGTTTTTCAGACAAACAAATTAAGCACTATTAAAATATATTACAGGAATTACATAAAAGATGCAGTAGGTCTCGCTTTCAATGCGCCTAGCAAGACGTGTGACTGATAACATGAGTGATGGAAATGGGACTCTGGCCTAACTGGATTCTTTCCTCAAAAGCAAATGCAAATACACAGATGTGTCTTGTATATGTAACGCTGATTTCACCCAGATTTGTGTGCATCCAGAGGCATGCTGTAAAACCGCTCCTTGTTTAGGCCAATGCAAACCACATGCCTGAATACGTTATTAGCACTCTCGCAGGCGGTTTATTGGTTCTTGCTCGTCGTTCTGGTGCTCTGGTGCTCCCTTGTAATATGGGGAGCTAATGTAGGCACATTGTGGGAAGTGAAAAATTATTTTGGAGTCAATGTAAAATGTCTGAACTTACATATGTTATGAGAAGAGAACTAGAAAACTTATGTAAGAACGAATAAACTTCCATCAGCCACTCAATCAGCCACAGAATAAACTTCCTCAACGAACGATTCTAACTTCTATGAATGACACTTTAACATATTTTGATGAGGTTCAGAGATGTCTTACCACAATGTAAACTTGGGGTTTTATATTACGTCAGGCTAGTGCAACATGCTTAGAAACATAGTGTTACTTCCCGCCGACAAATGCAAGATAGGCTCCAAATGGTCACTACGCTGTGAATATCCTGCATTCCAATGACTATAAATTATTTCTCAAACACCAGTAGCGATAACTTCAGGTCACATTAAGGCCTGTTTAGTCCTGGCCATCAGATTGTTTCAATCCAAGACCTACAATTACTGACAGACTTCCGCACATGGGAATGTGATATACTGCGACAATTTGAAAGGAAACGGCACTTTGTGAGACAGCCCTTCTGTGTTTCCTCTGGGGAAAGCTACTGCAGTAAAGACATTTTGTGATTTGTGTTAATCTTATACTGCGTGTCTGCACAAAGGTCTTAGCCTTGTTTTGTGTGTTTTTTAACGTAATTTCACAAAACCCTGAAAAGGTTTAATTAATCTGAGCATACTGCCAAATGAACCAATGAGGGCACATTTGACTGCTATTTGCGCCTGTTGTGCTCCCCATTGCCCAACACGTCTCGGATAAAGAGTTGCGGAAGAAGTAGCCGTGAAAACGGTTTTCCTGCAAGTCACAAAGATGTTGGACAAGCACTGCCGCAATAAATTTCGACCCCTTTCGAATCCAGACAAAACCTTGGGCGTGGTTGATACCATAGGTACCATGGTTCCCATAGGAGTTTAGTAGTTTACACGTTTAGTAGCGTTTTAAGTTAGTTTGTATATTCCATTCATATGTTAGATGCCAGACACACATTTTGAGGGTGCGCTTTGGAATCGATACAAGTCGACGGTATAAATACAAAACGAACCTGAGACTGTTCGTTGCAACATCCAAACTATTTTTTAACCCTAGCGATGAGGCGACTCAAAATTCAATAAATCGTTTACATGCGCGCTTCTGATTTCTCTGTTATGAGGAAACTGGACCACGAGACAATCCAGAAACGGTTTCTGGAGTCCAACGACCACTTGCTTTCAAATTCAACAATTCAATGAAATGTGTACAGCCAGTCTCTTAGGTTACGGAGAATCTAGATTTTAGTAAATCTTTTGGCACAGTTTATTTCGGAAATACTTCTTTGGAGAAATGATATCCAGAACATGTAGCTAATAATCAGAAAGTCAAAGTCAGCGAAATAAAGAAGCACACAGCTAGCGCTTCTCAATGGCCACGTGCAGATGGCAGTCGGATCAGAGCTGTGACGATGGTGGAATTTGAAATGTATCGTTACGAGCGGCGTCCGGACCGGAATTTATGGAACTTTGAAATGAAACTTAAAAATGGGAAATTAAAATGCAGATGACGGCCCAGTGCAACGCACTGCCCTATACATTCCGTTCAAAGTGAGGTGATTTTCCCTAACCCTTGCCCAACCGGCACCCTGACGTGGGCGGCCGGTATGGGGGGGGGGCATTTCGATGCCCCCTCTTTCTCGCGAACGGATGGTCGGAGAAAATGGAACCTATATCATCAGAAAGCTCGTTTTGATAACGTTCTGAGGATGCCAAAAATGTCTGAAAGGTTTGAAACATTTTCCAGTTTTTTTTTTTAACTGTATATGTAAAAATAAGAATTTCTAAGAAGTGCTCTAGCTCTGCTCGCTGATATCGCTAAAGTAATTCTGACTATGGCAAAGGAAAGCCATCAGAATGTACATTACGTTGATATAAATTCGTAGCAAGCGTGTGATCACATATTACATCAGGCGACCTGATATAATGCCTTTATTTTTTTGCCTATATATATCTCGCTATATTTGAGGGGTTTATGAAAGGCGCTGGCGAATTGTTCTTCAAATACGCTTCCAAAACAGTAGAAATAGCTTGTACAAACATTTTTGGAATGCTAACGGACTAGAACGCCCCTGATCCGGCGTGACCTGACCTGACCTTGCGACTCGACCTAATATTCATCCGTTTTCTTTGCTTCATTCTGTGTTCTGTCGAGAATCAATAACAATGCACACAAAAAGGCAAGATGTACCTTTGGACTGAAACTCCTTTGGTTCCACAACCGTAATCAATAGGGTGCTGTATGAGGTCGATCATATGACCTGACCTGACGTAGGATCATGACCTGATTTAAACCCCGCTTGGGTTTCATCTTTTAAACTTAGATCTGACATTGTTTCACGAAATAAACCGGAAGGATAATGCTGGGCGTCTGGATATGAACTCAGCTTTTTTCTCGTTCACCTCACATAACTTCATGTATTCTAAGGTCATTTCACAGTTTGGAAGGATCCTGGAGCATTTCTTGACTACGAAATCGACTGCAGTGCCTATTTCTGCCCCAGGGATCACCAATACGGGGTTTCAGACTCTTTTTTGCGAGTTCACCCCAAATGTGACCTAACCTGACCTCATAACCCTTGATGTGGGTTAGCACTATTAGTGGCCTCTTTGTCCCAAGAATGCATTTCAGGCACCAAAAGCCAAAGAAACGGTTCAAAATCGTTGCAGATAGGGAAATAGGGCGGAAATTGGGCTGACCTCAGGCCACTGACCTTAACCTTGGCAATAAATTCGAGATAGCAGAATTCTTAAAAATGTCCTGTTCCCGAAAGTTTCATGATGATTGATCGCGGGGCATGGTTCTTAGAAGACTTAACAATTCGGAGGCTGACCTCTTTTACGTGACCTGGGTTAGTGACCGGACATGACCGGAAGTTGAAAATTCTACGGTACATGCGTAAGAGATGTAGAAAAACATACTGAAAATTTCAGGGCGCTATGCTCTGTTTTCTTTGTTATTACCAAAATTCCTTAGGGTGGGAAAGGGGGGGGGGGCGTCGAATCGTCCTCCCCGGCTGGATGGAGGTTAACGTAAATGTATTGCGTTATGTCACATTCTTCGCTCCTGAGGATAAAGCACATTTAAAAAAACGCCATGAACATCTTTTCTGATTACCCACGATTGCCCATACTCAATGCCACTTCACGCGTCAGTTGGAATGGAAAATATTTCGCCTCATGTTGCATCAGAGGCTCCGAACGGCCACTCTGCGCCTGAATGACGCTTGTCCGGATGGGCGAATTCAAAAGAGTTTTCACGTATTCATTTTACTCACACACGTATTCACTTTACTTAGGGTAGGTATACGGCAAATGACGCTGCACACGGTCTCCGAGCTCCCGCCCATGATCACTTTTTAGTCTCGTATTACTCTTAGTCTGTAGACAATGGGAAATTGCCCAGAACTGCATTTTTCCTCGTGATTTGCATCAGAAGGCAGTTCACTGTCGTAAACAGGAGTTCGATCGTCAACTGTCACTGGCTTCTGCAGAGCAGAAGAAACTGCGGGGCACCTGCCATCTACCGGCAAATCTTTGTAGCTGTAGTTCATTCGGGGAATAACACGGTTGTCATCCTTGCACGGAGCTTGTCACCAGACAGATGCGACTGGCGATAAGCCCGAACCAGGGGCGCAGCAGGATTTCATTAAGGCGGGGCGGAACTCAATGTAAACTGAAATAATTCGAAAACCGCCTGCTGAGAAGATGATGTGCAACGGTTTTCACAAAAAAATGTGAGCCCAAGGGGGAGGGGTGGGCCACCGGTGGCCCGAACTCCCTATGCCTCTTCAGCCGAGAGGGATGGGCAGTCGGAGTGTACCATTCAGAGGTGCCGTTTTTAATTGCCAGTGCGAAATTGAAGTGGCATAGTTCAAACTGCCGGCTATGGCGTTACATCCTTCTCGTAATTCCCCATCAAAAGCATTTTCGAACATGATTTCAGACCACCAAGCTACGACGTCGTTTTCAACACCATGTTTGGTGACCCTCAAAGTTTTCAAAGCTGTTGTAGCCATATCCATTTTGGGGGAATTTTTGTCACGCAATGCCATATGCTAAAATTCCACAGACATTGGTAGGGGCTCTGCTAAACACGCTTTATGGTCTGTTATACCAACTGTTTTTGTTCGTATTTGGGCCACTTTTTTGTCATGCAGCAACAGATAGTTAAACAATCATCACGCTTTAACACAAGCACTGGAAGGGGCGGGGGCACAAAAGTGCCCCCCGGCTGCTTTTCTTGAAAATCTCGAGAACGGGTCGGAGCTGGTCGCTGCTACTGTGTAACATTTATGGCAATTCAATGATTCGTCGATCGACGCAAAAAAATCGAAAATCGGTCGGAAATTTTTGAAGTCTGAATCATTTGAAATCAAACAAACAGATCGAAAATAACGGTTGTCGCTGACAAATAGGAACTTTGCGAAAGGACTAGCGTTCTACATAAGATCACCTTTTGAACATAACCAGTTGATATCATTCGAGCATAAGTGATGGATGTACCAAGACCAAGGCCAATGGCAGGGCAAGGACGTAGCCAAAGGAGGGGAGGGGGCATAGGGACCGTGGCCCTCTCCTGAGCCAAGCGGTCTACAGTAGATGCATGGCGATTTGGCATGAATACGTAGTAGTGATCATATATATCTTGCAAAAACAAACATTATATGTTTTTCTGTGAATTAAATATGAGATAAATTGCTTAAAATTGCTGTCTTTTCTTGTAAATTTCGTCAAATGCCTGTGGCATATGACAAAATTTGGCATTTGCCTCCCCCTGAGGAAAATCTTGGCAACATGCCTGAGTAAGGGTTAAGGTCATCAAAGGTCAAGGTCAACCAGCATATAAGCTGACCCAAGTTTGCTTTGCAACATGTCGTTTTGCATGAAATATATCATTTGCCAAATATATCATTTCAAAGACCCTAATAAGAACAGGTGTGCGCATGCTGATACGATTACATATACCAGGGTCAGTAAAAATCAGGGTCATCAAAGGTCACAAAATATCTTGTGACCTGGTCGAGATTTGCTTTGTGACATGTCGATTTGTATAAAATATGCATTCAAAGACCCTGATAAAAACACGTGGACGCACGTCGATACGCAACAAGGTTTACTTCAGGGGAGGGCCAAATGTCAAATTATGTCACATGCCTCCGGCACATGACGAAATTGGTAAGAAAAACGGAGCAGATATATGCAATTTACCTCATACTTAACGTACAGGAAAACATGTAATGTTTGCTCTTGCAACATATATATGATCACTGTTACGTATTATTGCGAAATCGACATATGCCTGGTAAACACCGCTTAGTTCAGGGGGGGGGCGCATGGCCCCCATGGCCCCCTTTGACTACGCCCTTGGTCAAGGGCAATTATTCTGTAAACTGGTCCAGATTTGTTTTGCAATATGTCGATCTGTATGAAATATGCATTCAAAAACCATAATAAAACACCTTTGGCACATTGATACTCATAGGCATATACATATATACGTATAGATATATTTATATACGATTTTTGCGTGCTACAGCGATCAAGCCGTTTAACTGGGTTCATTATAACGAAACAACTTTAGCGCAAACAGTTGACATAAAACTTACTTTGGGTAAAAAACTTCATCCAAGGTCAATGACTTTGCTTCACTTCTTTTGACCTTGCGGAGGTAAGTAAACGCTAGAAGTGATCAAGTATACTGATGTTGGCTATCTTCACTGAAAATACGCCAAGAGATGCGTGTAGCGCCCTTATTTACACTCAAGATATCCGGTGTCGCTCCAAATCTGGTTTACAAAAGATGAAAAAATTGACGCCATACGCCAATGACCCAACATGAGCTTGACCCGAAATCCTCCATCAAGACGCCAAATGAATGGAAATCGTCGTATTTCACGTTTTAAGGCTCAAACAAACACCCTTTTCCCGTTTCGTTTGAAAACCCGCACGGAACGGCCTGTACGGGACGAGAAAGTGTCCCCAAGCTTGACCTTTTCGACCCCATTTGACCTTGAAGATGTTAGCTTAGGGTCATGAAAATTGCACTCAATGTAAATCGTTATAGCCCCACGCTATCCGTGAAATTTCATGTCACTAGCGTTTTCTGTTCCCGAGATCGAAGAGGGGCACTTTTGTGCCCCTTTCCAGTACGAGTCAGCGCGAACCCTCTTCCACTGCGCGTGTTAATTCTCACCAGCGCAGGGGGGGGGGCTAGTGTAAACCCTCTGAGGTTTGTCGCAAGTTGACCCGAACGATCTCTCTGGTTTTGGCTGCTTTCTGGTGCAATTTTGGCGTAGCTAAGCATTGAACCTTTGTTATGTGCTGCGTAAAATTTTAAAGTCGATATCTTGAGATATCACTGACTTATGATCTTTTCTCCAGGAGCTGTCATATGAAAATAACGTTATTGCGGCGGCTCTCATAGGATAACAAACATTTTAAGAATCTGACGGTACTCAGTCTTGCTCAACCTGAAACATGTGTGTCACCCATGGTCTCAGTAATCTTTGCACTGGAGTGATCTGTGTCAAGACCATCATCAACATCATGAACTGAGGCCACTGGCCCTTTTAACGTTTATCTATTTTGAGGAGTCATAATGTAATCGCCATCGCTGATTTGTATACCAACATTAGTTTCAGTCCTTATTCAATGTCAGAGATCGTTATGAGCCCCTTCAGAGCGTTCTTTATGTTATGTTATGTTCTTTATGTTATGTTACGCCTCGTATGATCCGATGAAAGCAAGAATTTACCAACATGACCTCCTCTGAGGTCATCCATAAGCTCACTGTGTGATCTAAAATGATCAGACTGAATATCATCATGTAGTTAAAAGACCAAGCTACACGTTTCTTTTGTTCCATCGTTCTATCACGTCACGTTTGGAAATGGCAGGGGAGGGAGTCTTATCCCTCCGTACTCTCGAAGGTGGCTAAATATGTTAAGGCTTAGTACCATGAGCAATCGTCTTCTTTAACGTTGTTTTGATCTCTTTAGGAGTGTTGGGAACGACCAGTACAGCCAGGGAAAATCTCTGTTGAGTTCATTGATGAAGGCACTTTTCTGTGTGCTGCCGTTTTTTTAGCCGAACGCTTCTGTAAAGGTACTTTGGAACAAGCACTTAGTGCTTGCAGCACAGACTCCGATCCGTCGCGAAATTCCAGGTCAACGGCATAATTTTAGGGCGAAAATTAAACGTGCCGATATCAACGACACGGCGGCGCCAGGGTCTCCCTGTATGGGTCATTTGCCAAGTGCCCTGCGGGAGAACCAGCGGACGCCGGGGCGGCTCGAACCCACGTTGCCAGCGTGGGGAACGGTGACGGACGTGAGTGCCAACTGAGCTGCTGACACGACGAATCGCTCCTTTGATATTTCTTATTGCGTGACATCACAACATGAAAGATAAGAAAATAACTTAAGAGAAGCTTCGGTGGTCTAGATACCCTTTCGCCAAGACTGGTGTCGGACTGGTGTGCTTCCCGTTCAATATTTCTCTTCGGAGTTAATCCTCATCAAATATTCAGGAACGACATTAATCAACATAGCAACTAATGCCCAAAAGTCACATACTTGTCCTTCTGCGATACTTTTGCAACTATTCACAATCGCAAGGCGATAATATTTATTTGTTTCTTTCATTCATACCCAAACAAACAAACTCGTTTCGTGCACCATCGCTGACGGCCAGCACAACACGATTACGGGTGACGTCATCAAGACAAGGCACCTAAAAAACAAGGCCTCTGGTGAGAGTTCAGGCCGACTTTGGTACACGCGGTCGGCCAGGAGGTTCGAGATAGGTACGGGGCTTACACCGAGGCAGTTACGCAGCACCTCAGGCCAGCGACGAGGTCCGAGGCGGAAAACGGGTGCAAAAACGGGGGCCACGGCACGAGAACTGTGGGCAGACAGTGTAGCCCGCTGACGGCGCACACCGCCTCAAGTCTGCAGAGGTTCTCAGCTGACCCAACTGGAGGTACGTGAGGCTCACCTCGTCGCGGACTGACAGTCTCTTGCAAAAGCGCAGGCAACGCGTGTAATAACGACGGCTGGCACGTGAGTCGGTGTACCATGTGACCCCGACGGCGCGGCAAACCGTCCACTAACAGTAAACACAACTCTCCACAGTCGGCCGGTGCCAACATGGCGACGGCGTCATGACAAATGGCACGCAGCCCGGACGGGATGCCATCATATGGATGTCAACGTCAAAGAGACGCGGATGCGCGATGTCCACACTGCTGTGCGAATGGCCGGTGCGGGGGCCACGCGCTTTCCCTCCCCAAACAACTGTCCGCCATTTAGGCACGGTGAGACACGCGGCCAAGGCCTCAAGAGCGCGCAACGTGCGCTACACCCAGCGACATTGAGCTTCCTCCAAATGCCTTGCGTACACAACAAGGCACACTGGGTGAGCACGTCAAAAGCCAAGCAATACACGACGCAACGTGAAAACGCTTTCCACCGATGACGGAAAGGCCATGGTACACAAATAATTACAAAAATGGAAAAGAACGATGATAAAAATATGTCATCTCATCGGTATGCATGGTCTTGACTAAACACAAGCCGACTAGTCATCAATGATAAGTCTTTTAAGATCACTTTTTAAGGCTCCGTCTCCTGTTCAGCGCCTTTCTGGCAGCGCCGACAAGCCGTAGCCAGTTCGGTGGACGGCCGGTGTTCCTGGCGACGGCAGCGGCGCGGTGCGGCAGCGACGCGAACTAACAGTTCAGGTACTCGTCCAAGTGGCGTCGCTGGCCGGGGAACGCCAGTCTGCACATGAAACGATATCTTTGGATTAGCAGACAGGCACGTGCCAGGAGCCTCACTCGTCTTCTGACTTATCCGGCTTAAAGTCCACCATGGCGTGCATCTCTTCCGGCGTGTGTCTGCAAAAAAGAGAGAAAAACGTGACAGAAGCTGGGGAAAACAGCGGCAAAAGATGAGTGGTGGACAAAGCCAACAGAAAGCACAACAAACCAGGAATATTCCCAAGGGTATTAGGGACGGATCGCGACCATTGGACTGATCTAAAATGTGATAATACAGCAACACATTTCTTTTCGAATGTCATAAAGAGAAGCCGATGCGTATGTCCAACAAGTGTATGATGAATTTTGGTATTTGCGGTGTTACATTGATTAGCAGCTCTCCATACCGTATGATACGGGGGGGGAGGGACAAACCTCTAACTGTGTAGCCTAACCTACCATCCAATGCTGATTTCTACTCGAGTTTCGGTCATTTTACTTTTCGTTGTTTTTGACATAACGATTTATATACACACGTCTTTATTTAAAAAAATCAAATGATTCCGTCGGAAAACGAAGGCCAAAAAACATGATGATTCCCAGAGGTTTCCAAACAAAGGGGACAGAGGACATGACCTTAATGGCCCCTTCCCGGATGCGCCAGTGACTGGATCAAATACTGAAGTTCATCCTACGAAGTGCAACTCACCCAAGAAGACTTTGTAGGTCGCAGACAAACCGGTAAACATATCGTTTACCAGCCGTTTTGTGGATGATATTCTTGTCATAGTAGTATCGAAGACCACGGCTCAGCTTTTCATAGTTCATTTTTGGCTTATTCTTCCTGGTACCCCACCGCCGTGCCACCTAGAAAAAAGGTCACGAAATTCAGGGCCACGAAACTTACACAACTCGTACAAAAAAAAATCAATCAACTGAGACGCAACTGCCTATTCATACAACAAAGGAAATGGTTCATAGGAAGCGGCACAAACAAAATGGCACCTTCAAGACAAGTTTTATACTCGTCTGTAACACTGCAAAAACACTAATCGTTCGATCAGGCAGCTGTACGCCAGGTGCACGTTACTGCTGCATTCGTGACGTCATCAGAGATCCGAACGTTTCGAACGTCCCACCTCTCCCCCTCCACCCCCATCGGCAACCTCCGCCAGTGCCCAGCCTGCCGCAGGCTCGGCTCGCACCTCGTCCGGGTCGGTGAGCTTGAACTCCCAGCCGTCGCCGGTCCAGACGATGAAGCTCTGGCACGTCTTGTCTGTCAGCTGCTCCAGCAGGAACTGCCACAGCTGGATGGGGCCGGAGCCGGTGAAGCAGGGCCCGCCGCCGGCCGACGGGTACGGCCGGCCGTCGGCCTGAAGCGGCGAGTCGCGCGGGTGCCGCGCCGGCAGGAAGGCCGGGTGCGGCATGCCGTGCATCAGCTCCGGGTGCCAGGCCTCAGGCGGCATCTGCGGCACCGTCTGGTAGTGCTGCTCGTACCCGCCGCCACTGCCGCCGCCGCCGCCGCCGCCGCCGTAGTGGTCGAAGCCGTCGTAGCGCGACGCCGGCGGGTAGGGCTTGTGCGGCGGCCGGTACTTGTGCTCCAGGCCGGCGTTCGGATAGAACTCGGGCGAGCCGGAGTTGGCGTACGGCTGGTGGTGCGGCTCGGCCAGGTGCGTGTACTCCGGCTCGAAGTGCTGCGGCACGTACGCCGCCGGCTCCTCGGCCACGCCCGGCAGCTGCTCGGCCATCGGCGGCCCGTAACCGCCTGCGGGTCACAACAGGTCAGGCCAGGTCAGGTCAGGTCACCGCTGGCAGCACAGCAGACCACGGACGGCCAAGCTGGGTCAGAGGGGACCCGGCCAAAAAGAAGAGATCCGCCATCGGAAGAGGCCGCGAGATTTGGTCAAATCAGACCAGACACCGATAACCAACGCCGTTCAGATTCCTCGAGTGTCATCAAGTCACTGCTCTAGACTAAATACCACGACAGTCCAGACAACAAAGGCGACATTTCATCAGAAAACTCGACGTCGTATCTGATAAAGCCACAGTCGGCCTGGGGTTCTAATGAAACTAAGGTCGTACTCGAGGAGGCCCTTCAAATAATCTGCTGCCAACGGTCTGAGGATTACGGTCTCGACTGCTGGTGACGTGTTCCCACATCAAAGTCAATGCCGCGAGACTGATGACTGGGACACCGAGGGCAGTCGGCCGGCAGAGTTTACTGCACAGTGCATGACAGTCGCGCCCCTCCCGACCGCATTTGCAGGTGAATACTGTCATTATCGTACCGACGGACGGCCCCGCCCGATCCGGCCTGTGGCGAAGCGGCACCGGCCACAGCACAGACGACAGAGCAGCACAGACGGCCGCTGCAGCTGCCGAACGGAGCGCGACTGACGTGCAGCGGTATCCGCTGCCCGCCGCGACGGCTCACAGCAGGCTCGCGCCGCCGCGAGCAGCAGACACGACGGCGCCGCCTGCTGCGTCTCTGCCCGTCAGACAACGTCGGCCGGCCGATGCCGCTCATGGTCAAGAAGCGGCCAGAGTGCAGTGACCGAACGGGAGCCGCAGTCGGCCTTGGTCCGGCGGGGCCCGTAAAAGCACCGTAAGGCGAACGGATTGAGTCAGCAGATGCCGGAGGTTGTCGCGGAAAGACGACGCCGGCTTCGGCCGGCCGTCAGCGTCAGCGTCCGGCGCCGTCGCACGTCGACGACCACCTCCGGGAGGCCCCGGCCGCTGGTCCGGTGAGGGCGCCGGCGGCGCCGCCGGCCGCGGGGGAGCAGCATTCCGAGCCGGGGCGGCTGGCAGCGCGCCGCGCCTCCTCCGGCCACCGACGCCCCCCGGCGGCCAACACCAACAAACAGCGAGTGACCGGCGCCGGCGGCGCCCAGCTGGCGTCCATTCATTCCGGCCGAGTCGCCGGCGGCGGCGGCCGGGCAGCGACGCGTCGCCGCACCGGCCGCCGCCGCCAGGGGACGCCGCGTGCCGCGGGCGGCGCGGCCGGCCGGCGCGCTCAGCTCGGCGGCCGGCTCCGATTTCGGCCGAGATCGGCCCGCCAGCGGCGGCGGCGGCGGCGCGGGCCCCGGCGACCGACTCGGCCCGATCGCATCCGGCCGGGGCGAACTTCATCCGGTCAGGGGCGGAGCCAGGTCGCTCGGCCGGACGGCACGGGAGGCGCGCGAGGTCGGCAGATAATCTTACACTCAAATGTGTTGCAGCCGGCAATGCCAATGATTGATACTTGCGTAACGCGTAGGTTTCCGTTATTTTCGTCTGTGTTTTGTTTTTTTTGTTTTGTCTGGGCTCGCCCGTGCCTGATGGCCATGGCCACACAATCGGCAGGCCAGGTGTACCCGCTCGTCGCCGCCGCCGTCCCGGCGGACGTCGCCCTTCCGGCCGAGCCTCGGTCCGCAACACAGGCCAACTCAGAAACCGGCCTGTCTGACTCAGACCGGACGGCTTACACCAATAAACCTCAAACATTCGCAACCGCATCGCAAATAAATACCGCCAATCGCCCTCTATCCCGAGCTCTTGGTCACTGCGAATAAGGCTGGGATAGGAGCTGAATGACGCGATGACGTGGGACGTTGACGTCTGACGAGCGACGGTTGACGGTCGACCCTCAGACCACGCCCTCCGTCCGGCCACTCATCGGCCGCCCCACCTGTCGTCCCGTCTCACCGGCAGACCGTGACCGCAGACAGACGTACAGGTGGACACTGACAGCCCGTCAGCCGCTTCCGCCCGGCTGTTTGTTGTTTGTGCCGGCCGCGAATTAAAGCGTCCCTCCGCCGACGCCGTTGCGTCTTTCTTTCTGCGGTTCCCCTTGCCTCTGAGCGCGGGCGGCTGGCACCAGCCGGCCGACGGCGGATGTCGACGCAATTCGCCGATTCGCCAGTCACCCTGCACTGGCCGGAATCCGTCATCGTCCAAACGGGGTCAGGCCGTGCCCGGGGCCACGTCCCTCTACGTCACCTGCGCCGTGCCGGCACATTCTCTCTCCACCGCACTGGACCCGCGGCGTGCCTCTGACCCAGCTGGCCACGGGCCGGGCGGGGGGGGGCGGCGTGTTTGATGTGGCGACCACACCGGGAGCTCCGCACTCCGCAGTTACGCAAACCCATTACCTGGCGTCACGGGTCGGCGGGCGGCCGGTCCCCTGCCGCGGCACTCCGAGGAACTCCACGGAACTCCGCAGCGCCGTGAGATATGGTCAATAGACGGCCTCTGACGCAACGCTGCAGCTTTGAGTCGTGGAAGCGGACGTAATGGGTCATTGTTTTACCGCGCGGCCGCGGAGGGCGCAACAGCTGTGAGAATGGAGGGCGAAGTAAACCCGCGCCAACTCGAACATCTTAAATGCATTTCGTCTTTCGCAGTCCTGCGAATTCGTCATTAGAATAGCTCCGAAACTGCCTGGTAGAACCGGACGCCATGGGATCGTGTTACAATTTCACACACCAAGTGATTCCTAACTCCGCATGTTCTCACGCCGCTTCTGCCGCACTGACTGATCTGCTTCGCGAAGCGTGCGAACATGGAGCCCAGGACCTTGCGATCGGAACACAGCCACGGTAACCAGCTGCGCCAGATCCAGCCCACTGAGGCAGGTGGATCTGGTCAAGCTCTCAGTCCCGTCAACGGCGACTTATGCGAGCCGCCAGACGCGGTCGATCCAGACGGAGAGGCGACCCGTTAACAGCTGACAGATTACCGTCAGCCCAGACTACCGTCACTGCCGTCCGCACAGACTATCGGACCACCGTTCGGCGGTCCGGAGAGTCGACCGTCACAAGGCGCGGCGGTCCGGCCCGGCCTTCGGTCCGGGACCACAGTCAGACGGTCCGGAGGACCGACCGTCGCACGGCGCGGCGGTCCGGCCCGGCCTTCGGTCCGGGACCACAGTCAGACGGTCCGGAGGACCGACCGTCGCACGGCGCGGCGGCGGCCCGTCTGATGTCGGCCCCTCAAACACGCCGCGGCGACCGCCGGCTGTTTGTTGACCTCAGCAAACAGCGGCGGCGGGCGGCTCGGTCGGGCGGTCGCCGCCGTCGACTGGTGCACTGGTCGACCGTCCGAGCGGGCGCGGCTGAGATGACGAAAAACTCGTCGGCCGGGCAGAGAGATATCAAGGGGGGATAGGAAACAAGGGAGGGGCGGGAGGGGAAAAGCAAACATAGAGGAGAGAGAGAGAAATAGAGAGAGAAAGAAAAGAGAGAGGAGATAGAGAGAGGGAGAGAGAGAGAAAGAGAGGAAGGAAGAAGGAAAGGAAGGGAAAGAAAGGGACAGAAGAAGAAAAAGTAGGGAGGAGATGAAAAGGAGAGTGATGCAAAATGATAAGAAGCAGATATATTTCTTCTCTCTTCTCTTCGTACAAATGCATGAGAGACTTCGTAAGTCTGACACCACGTCATTGAGGACACTTTCTATGGTCAAAACCTTGACACAAGTACCGAGTGATGTCCGCTGTCCGGGTTCAACGTAATTCAAATCTGTTTCCTTGCTCGTTTTTAGCAGGTCATGTTCTCTTTAAACTCCCGCACGCCCGGAAGCCATGACTAGTCATAAATGAGCCCGGCACTCAATGAAACCAAGGTCTTTGGTACCGTCCTCCCCTCGCAATCCAATGACAAAAAACGACGAGTGGAGCGACTCACTCAGCACATGAATGAAGCCACGCGAAAGGAAAGAATGAAGCACTGTGCACAGCTTCATTCATTCGAGCCATCTGTTCTTGGGAGGGGATGTGTGACCATGAACAGCTAAATCTTGTTCCACATCCATGTATGTGCATTGCACACAGACACACCCGCCGAAACATATCAGACCGAGAGGAAGGTTACCGCAATGCCTCAATAGTCGGAAAACCACGAACACAACCTCAAAGAAAACTTGATGGCGAGCAATGATGGTCAATTCAAAAACTAACTGGACCTGGGACGATTCGGTGTCATCATGGGGCGAAGCGCCTGCTGGAAGACACGCCACCAAGGCAAACACCACAACCTCTTCACCTGTCCAAACGACGAGGGGGGATGAGGGGGTTACGGACAGGTGGTGGGACGCGCACCTTCGGTTCCGCCTCGCCGAAACCTCGGCGGCCGGCGCGCGGCGGCCGTTTCCGGCGCCGGTCGAGGGGGATAAACGCCGACTTCCGCCGGAACCCGTCCCCTCCGGCACGCCACCCTCCGAAATCAGCGCAGCGGAAAAAGAAACGGCCACCTGATCCCGCCGGCAGGCACGCCGCAGCGGGGGAGGGGCGCTACTGGATGATAGCCCGCGGGCATACCAGGAGCGGGACGCCACGGGATGGGAGCTCGGGCACGCCGACCGAGGGACGCCACTGGAAGAGAACTCGGGGAGGCCAAGAGGGGGATACTACTGGATGACACTTCGTGGATGCTGGCAAGAAATCGTCGTCGGATAAGAGTTTAGCATGTTCGATAGATGGAACAACATTGCGTACCATGGAAATTCTGACAGGTAAATGCCATCACATAAGAGGTCGGGCATACCCCACATGGCGGGCCGCGTGATGGCGGCACGTTGATGCATGAGAGAACAGGCCACTGTTTAGTCACTTGCGCCATCAACGTGATCTGCATGTACTGACAACTCTAGTACAAACGACAGTGAGCGACGAGCATCATCTCGTGGAGGCAAACGAGGCTCAGCACTTAAGGAAGTCGGGACGGGACCCAGTCGCAGGGAACTAACGGCGGCAACAGTCGAATACACGGCCAGCGATCGCCCCGGGGTGACAGATGACTCCCGAAAACACCACCGAGGGAGCGTCGCTGACCAATTACTCAGAAACGCCAGTGAGATGGCGGCACTGATTGATAACCTGACAGACATCTGCCGAAGAGGCGCCGGGTATCCGACGAGCCCACAGCTCTTCGTCAGGAGCGCTGCAGCGCGGCGGCCCAATTCCACGAAACAGGTCGCAACTCAACGACAACGCTTCAACCACGCTGACCGGACAACGCCCGCGGGGACGAATCTCCGGCGAACGACACGGGCACGCGAACACGGGCAGGACGGACGACGACCGCAGCCTTACTTGGACCGCAGACCAGCAGGCCGGGGCCGGTCCTGTGGGCGGCGGCAGCGGCCGCGGCCAGTCGCGGATGCCAGCCGCGCTGCTGCGCCATCGCTCGCGCGGCGGCGCGGCTGCGGCGCACCTCTCGCCGCCAGCGGCCGGGCGCCAGTGCGACGGCACGGCGGCCGGCCGAGCGCGGCGGCTTCCTGTCGACGCCGACGGCCCATTTCCGATAGCACACTTCCCATACTCTCTGGGTCAGCGGGGCCGGCGGCGGCGGCGGCCGCCGGTGGCGCGACCTCGGCCGGCCGCGGCGACCCCGGGCCGCGACCTGACGACCCCGGCGGCCGGCGGCGGTCGCCGGACAGGCCGACCGTCCGACAGAGCGAACAGGCCGTGCCGAAACCGCGCCAGAGAAATACGCCGAAACTGGAGCCTCTTTGACGTGTTTTGACCGGTTCTGCACTTTCGAAGACTTCGTGAGAAGGCACTTGTGGTTATGTTGGCCGGAGGCTTGGGCGCGATCAGCACATAAAGTCCTGTGGGCCTTCTTGATTACGTATCTGAGCGCGTCTCCGGCTCCATCGCCGAGCATGCTCTCGAAACCGGTAATCCCAAGAGCACACCGTTTCATTGCCTGCGAAATTCGTCATCTACGGGCGAAATTCTTCGAGAATCCTGCGTCTGACTACAATGCCAACAGCTCCAAGGTCTTCTGGGAATGTTCACTGAAGCGCGCCACACTCCGGGAAGTCCGAGGCGTTCCGCCGTCTGCGCCGAGGGCCGCCATTGTTCAGGAGAGCTTCGTGTGTTAACCTCGCAAAGTCGCGCGACCACCTGCTACAGTTCACGTGTCGTGCTGCTCGTCCGAGAACTGCGGCGATAAGCTCCACGGATACGACAGCTCCGTGACGTAACTCAACACTGCGATGTCTATGCCTCGGTGACACCGACGGCGACGTCTCTGTAACGAAGTCCACTCTGAGCGGCGACACTCGCAGAGCTACGATCTTCCACGTGCCATGTCGTAACACTGAGCATTGGCGAAACTGGCGTCAGTTCCGACTGGCCCTCCTCCACTACCCGAGTTCCAGATGGCTGGGGCTCGACGCCGATCTGCGGGCAGCGCTCACCGGCGGCCGGCGGCGCCTGCGGCGTCGGCGCGCGCAGCTCGCGTGCGCCGCACATCCGGCGCCCAACAACATCCGGCGCACGCACAAGTTCACGGCTGCCGTCGGTAACGCGGACCCTGTCTGCCGCCCCTGCCGCCGGGGCGCCGGGCCGGGCGGCAGCGGCGCGCGCGCCGCCGGAAACGGCCGCCCCCGGCCGCCAGCGGATGCGCGTTCCCACGCGCCGCGTCGGCCCCCGCCGGCGGCTGTCGGCCGCGACGCGACGGCTTTCGCTTTCCGACGGAAGCGCAGGTCGCGTGGAAAAGTCAGGGCTGCGCGGGAGGCGGCGAGTTCCCACAGGCGCCGGCCGGGGCGCGGCCGTAGAGGAGAGGAGGCGGCGCCGGGACAAAGACGTCGAACGGGTGCACGCGCACCGGCAGGCGGCGGCCGGGCGAGGTGGAGGGTAGCCCGGCCTCCGCAACGGAAGGTCCAGACTTCCTGTTGCTGGGCTGGCGAAGTTTGGACTGTTGTTTTAATGGGGCCTGCAGGGTGCATCGTCGCATTCTGTGATGTTTGTGGACCTGGCCCGTTCCGCACTGCATCCGTTTTTGCAAACCAGCGAAACGGCATCTTATCCAGGCCAGAGCTTCAGAGCTCCTCGCAGGTCCCATTCTGTTGCGATGACCGCGAAAATGCTATCAGGACACGCAAAGGTGAATTTGGGGCGCGGACAAAGACAATACATTTATAAAAGCTTAGCGGTCGAAGAAAGCCTAAGACGTCGAATACCCTACAAAAAAACATACGGACCACCGTGAAGGTCACGAACCGTGGCCAGACATCGTGAACAACTCCAACCAGCCACAGCCAGTAGACATCATCACTGCTGGCGGAGCCACTGAACGAACAGCAGACCAGTGCGCCGACAGGGTCGGGGTGGCCGGAGCAAAGTGGACCCTTACCTCGGCGCTAGATGAACTGGGAACCTCCCGCGGGCAGTGCTAAGTTCACGTCGTGACAAGGTCCGTGTGAAAACGCCGGCCGTCGTTCCCAGACTAAAGCAGCGGCCCGGCTGGGGGCAGGTGCGCCGCCTCGAAGGCCAGCAGCGCACGCCTCGGCTGAGCAACGAACACGCTGGACCCCGCTGGCCGGGGAACGGACCGCAGGCGCAATCACCGTCAGCGCTCCGGCCGGCCGGCTGGACACCCCTCTCACGCAGCGACCACTTCACATCGGAAGAGACGCTCCACTCTCTCCTCGGCAGAGGGTCAGCCATCTGTCGGGGCGTCCGTCCAGTTCGGCGCCATCACCCCGACAGGCGCCAGTCGCGACGCCATCAGTGTCGCTCCAACCTGCTGCGCCTCGCCAGCCGGCCCTCCGCGCCGCGGAGGCGTCCTCCGTCCCGGCGCCGGAGGAAGCCGTAACACAGAAACGGCCGCGCGGCGGCGGCGGAAGCGGCGGCGGATCGCGGCCGGGTCGGCGCCGGCGACACCCGTCCGGACCACTTGGCGGCGCGGCGGCCGCCCGGGGCGCGGGGTCGCCGCCAGCCGGCGCCGGCCGGGCCGCAGGGCCGTCACGCGCCAGAACCGAAAGTAAGCCGGCCTCCGATGATGGATCATCCGGCAGTCCACTGGCTTCCAGACTAATGGGCGTTTCTAGTGTTTGGTCTGCGGGGAGATCGAGAGAGCCAACTGCCGGTGTCGGAAGCGCAGTCCGAGTTTGCGAGATAATTCTGCCCGTGTCCTGATGAGCTTATTGAGCGCAGAATCTCGTTGGAAAGAATCCAGCCGTCATGTAGCAAAATCAACAGCAACAGGCTGCTTTGAAGACGCCATACCAGTGAAATTACCGGTATTTTCTTAAGGCGGTTGTTTAACTCCCAGGCAGTCACGTTTAATTTGAAGTGTTCCATCATGAATCAAATGTAATGACCATCGAACACATGTCTTTGCATGAGAGATCCTTTAAGCCATCTTGAATGGCCAGTACCGGGCATAACCTAACAGCAAAAACTGAACCAAAGCCGACCGCAAACTTTCTGCCACGGCTTATCATGCTTTCGACGTGCACAGGTCATGCCACCTCATGCATATGCACACGCTCGGAGCCAACGTCGTGGGTAAAACAACGCGGACATGCAAAACTAATGGACCGTCGCTTCCATAAAAAAACACCAAGATAAACGCGAGCGGGACCCTGAGACCCGGCACAGCCAACGCCATGTCACGTGGCCCCTCCGGCGTCTGAGAGCGGCCGACGGCGTGGGAGTCAATTGTGGGGGGTTCCGTCGGGAGGGGGGAGGCGTACTCACCGTCGGTCAGTGGCTGCGGGTGCGTGGTGTGTTGAGCCTGGAGGTGCGCTGGCGCCGGCGGCGGGCCGGGGCTCATGGTGAGCAGCGCGTTGGCCGTCGACGCCGACACCGCCGCCGGCTGCGGTTTGCCGCCCGGGTAGGCGTCCACGAACTGATTGAAGTCGGGCACGCAGACGCTCTCGTACATGCCGGCCGGGGTGTTTACGAGTGCGGCTCTCGCCTTCTCACACTCTGCGGCCGAGGGAAATGGTTGTTAAACACAGCCATCTGGGAAGTCCAATGGCGTCGGGTAACAATCCACGGACTGACGGTACGAAAGCGCTTCCAAATATTTCAGAACACGGCAAATAAAACGAAATATTCCGAAATATTTCGACCACAGGACGCTGCAAAATGGGGCTGATATCATCAGCGTTTCATCATATTTCGGCAGCGTACACAATGGACAGTCAGATTCCGACTCGTTCTGAGACGGCGGCTGCGCCGGCCAGCGCCTCGCTTCCCGACTACACGCGGGTACACGTGGTTAACGTTACTCCGTTACTCCGGGTACACGCGCTGAACAGCATGCGACTCGTCTAGTTCCAGACGTCTCAGCAATCCACTAAACCAGGCCCGTTCCCCAAAGTGCACCGCAAACCCGTTCAGTCCTGCAAATCCCAGACATGACAGTCGTCAGGATTTCAGTTAAAAGGCCCGTCCTCGTCACACATTCTGACTGTATGTGTTTGCAGGACCTATGACAAGAGCGTAGGAAAACCAGAAAAGTGTTTGTGTGTTTGTGCGGGGGGCGGAGAGGTAATACGTTTTTTCCCATAAAAGGCTATCTTCAAATTTCTCAGAAAGTAGGGAGGCATGGCCCACCACCCCTGCCCCCCGTCCTTACGCCTATGACTGAATGATTCGAAAAAAAAACAGGACACTTAAGAGTCACCAGTACCAGCAACAGGTCTCGCAGCTGTCGCCGATCGTTTCATGATCGGAAGTTGCATCCATCAGCACGCTGGTAAGCAAAGTTAAACAGAGCGTCCAGCAGGCACGACGCACGTGTTTGGCCGAGTGGCCGTCGCCGTGTTTGGAGAGGGCGATGAGTGACACGTCGCCCGGTGGAGAGGCGAAAGTCGCCAGGGAAGAGCGGAACAGGACGGTCCCAAATCGGGCCGAAGTGGTGCAGCGTGGCCGGACCAGACCAGAGAGGGGTCAGACCCTATAAAACAGCACACCCGGAGGTGAAAGGACGTCTCAAAAAGTGGGGTTGACAAAGCCAGTTATAAAGGCGATTCTTTTCATACATCGCTGTAGGGTTAATGTTCAGCATTGTCGGAAAGTGGAGTCCTACGCGTATGAGCACACCGTAAGATTTCGAAAACATCGGTAAATTATTTTTTCATTCCGAAATATGACTGTCACTGAAGCAAATCATTTGTGACAAGACGTCAATTTTCGTAAACCTCTGACCGTAACGGGACTTATCTGGCCCCTGTGACCCCCTCTGGTTACGCTACTGAAGTGGATCTCAACTCTGGCCGCGGTGCGCTCGGAAGTGGGCAGCAGACACTCGGTGGCTTTCCAGGTGACTCATATTAGCTAAAGAGGAAAACAACCTGGCCGCGCACTCGCACGATTGATAAAGAATACAATCGATAACGTTCGGCGCCTTTGAAAGTTTTCGCGCTCATGGATAACGACCAAAGTGGCCGGCGGCCGTGAGAAAACGAGTGACGCTGACGTGATCTGCTCATGACTCAGCAGGGCTGGTGCGCTCTTTCAAACGTTGTTCTGATGTGACTCAGCTAATGCTGGTTTGATAAACACTGCCTACTATCGTCCGTGGTCCATGCATCGACCGGTGCACTGCTGAGCGGACTATTCTCGTAGGAAAACCTTCAGAACTGAGCTTCAAAACCGACACCGAACAGCGTCGTACATTAACAGTTGGCACGTTTGCACAACCTTCCCTCCCGCCCATCACCCTCTGGTAAAAGCCATTCCTACAATGCTCGGGGCGTTTGCCCATGCTGCAACCATAACAATGCGGACCACTGCTGTTACTAAATCCTGTTCCGCAGATCCTCGAGACCAAATACACCTCAGGGCTATTCCGTTCCTCCAGCCCAACAGACCCGGCATCTGTTTCAATCTATCCTATCCCATCGGCACACCAGCTCATACCACCACCGCGGCGCCCGGCAGTGACCCATCCCTCCCAGCTGAGGTCACGGCTGCAGCAGCCTGCGGGCCGACCGACCCAACAGCTGCAGCGACTCAAACGCCACCCCATCCCCCGGCTGAGGTCACGGCTGCCGTAGCCCGAGGGCACGCTGACTCCGAGCAGCCCGTGCCGGGGTCTGCTGCAGCTCAGCTGCCGCGCTCGCCAAGGCCAGCGGCGCGGACAGCCAGCGCGGCGGCAGGAGGGCCGCGGCCGCACGGCAGCCGTCCGCCATTGTGGCGCGGCCCGGCCCGCGGAACGGCCGCCCGCGGCGCCGCCGCCGGCGGGCTGTCACCTTGGGTCCCCTCCCCCGGTCCCCCGCTCCCCTCCCCCGCGGCCGGCCGAGTCCGTCGTCATTAGCGCGATACGTCATCTGACGGCGCGCGGCCGGCCGCGGACAGCGGCTGTCCGCCGGACAGCAGCGCGGCACGACGGCGGCTGACCTGCCCGCTCGGCCGTCGGGGAGAGGCACACAGCTCGGGCATTGTGTCTGACGGGAAAAGATAACTAGTTTACGGATCTCCAAATCACAAAGCGTCACAGCTCAAAAGACCAGCAAACTGGAAAAAATTTGTTCCATGCGTGCTGAAAGTGTAAAATATCTATTTGGGTGACTTGCCAAGGTACCGATCAACGTTGGCATTTCAGTCAGCTGAAATTTCTTTCCGCTATGTGCCGGCGGAAACCGGCTTAAAGCGGCACAAACTGGCATGCAAAAACGTAAAATGGCAGATATTATTTTTGTTTGATAATTGCAAAACACGTTTCCGTTGCATTAAAAACAGCCTTCATCAAATTTAACCAAATATCGTCCTAGCATCTTTAATAATGAAACAATTTTTTCACACTGAACGTAATTTCCCTCCTGCAGGGAACACTGCAATAATTGCAAATTACTCCCAGCCTGGCTGTGAAAATATGATAAACATGCAGGGGAATAGGAACATGCAACCGGCAAGAGCAAGGGTACAGCTGTGAAGTACTGTACAGCTATTCTGCGGCCACTTGTAGCCCGAGGAGCAGCTACTCTGCGGCTAGATGTAGCCCGAGGAATGTGTTTAAAAACAGAGATCGTCAGACCAAAACATGCCAGCTGCCAACTAGTCATTAGGAGAAATATCAAGAGCACTGCATATTACTCAAACACCAAGGATTTTAAACAGGTTATTACCGTGAATAAAAATCTGTAATCAACATCTACCTGGCCATAGACGTTCTATATCACACTGCATCAACTTTGCAATGCACATTGGTCATGGTAAGGTACCATTTAGCTTAACCAGCCTGCTACACCTTTCTTTAAGATTCCGCAGGCTGCATGATTTCAATACTTTTCCACTGTTCAGCTTAAAAAACAAAAATAAACATATTCTTTGCAAGTTTTTCAGTTATGTCGAAATACTCATCATCCTGTCCACTGCCTTTAAAAGAAAAAAATGCGCTGTTGACATTTCACAATGAAATTTTCAATGCATTATTTTCTGCCATGTTTTACCATTCTCTGTCCCTCCCCCCTATTTCCAGTCGGCCGGTTTTGACCGGTTAAAACCGGAGGCAAAAATTAATTTAAGCAGGTTGCTGCCGACCCTGGAAATGATAAACTGGCAAATTGTCACGTCAGGAACCGGGGAAATCGCGATAGAGTGCTCACGTTACACAAAATGGTTCAACAGAAAACCAAAACAGTTCGCTTCATGGAGAGATCCTTGATAAAAAGCCACTCAATATTTCGGGATTGTTAAGGATAGGGAGGAAAGTTGTTGATTTCTGGGCCAAGGAAACCGGGCAAGTATGGTTAATGGTTCTGATGCTGATCTGCAACGTGCAGACTCGTTCATCTTCACCCAGCCGTTAACAAACCAGCTGAAGAGAGGCGTACCGCGACGAGCCAGCATCCCGAACAACCTGTTTCCTCCGCGCTGCCAGATTGTCATTCAAGTGGTGCCAGATCCGCCGCGGCCACTACAGATCGCGCCACAAACGCCGACACGTCTCTTGTCACGGCGCCTCCGAACCGTCACAGCACCGGCCGCGGGGGTGGGGGCCGCAGAGCCCTCTCCGCCCACTCTTCAACACCAGGTCAGCGCCGGTCACAGTCGCGCCGCGCCGCCGTTCCCCGCAGAGGATGCCGGCCGGCGGCCGCGCGGTAGCGTCGCAGGCAGACGAGCGGCGGTAGACGGCCGACCGCCCGACAGCGCCGCTGGGCCGGACTGGGCGGGCCGGGCTGGACGAACGGCCGCCCCGCCCCTGCAGGCACCGGCCCGTGGAGACCGGCCCGGCGCCCCTGCCGCCGGCCGTCGCCCGGCACCCAGCTGCAGCGGGACTTCCACCAACCGGCACTGAGCGGAGCAGGGTAGTCCCGGGCTTCTCGGCCGTGCATGGCCGAAGAATTCCCTTGACCACGAGAGCCGGCAACAGCGCGATGACTGCTAAAAATGCCTCCTTGGCGGACTGCCATCCTAACCATTCTCGGACTGCTAAAGCCTCATCCAGACATGGCTTGCATCAAGACACTGTGATGCACCTGGACCCCAGCAGCCGTAGCAACACGACACCTCGCGTCTCTGGGAGAGACGGACCAGCTCGCAGTCTCCCGCTCCGCCAGAAACAAAACGCCAAGTCGCTGGAGTCGGTGTCATCCGAGGCAGACGTCAGTATCACAGACCGCCTTTGTCCCGATCGGAACGCTAGATGCAGCTCGTAACTCCACCAGCACTGCCGTCATGGCAATATAGTGTCGGTGGCAGGTCACGCTACCCGGTAGACAGCTGGAGCATTCACAAGCGACTCCCTTCCCTTCCCAGGCACGAGCAAAAGCCGGCCTGTCGTTCCAGTAATCTCATCGCGTAAAAACCAAGAAAGACGCATGAACGAAGGAGTGCCGACTGCGGAACTAAACTGGTCTGAGGATCCTGGATATTCCCGCAGGTTATAACGTGAGGGGGGGGGGGGGGCGACTAGGATTTCTAAGATTTTTTTTCAAATCATTCTCACACGCCCAATGCTAAACTCTGTCAAACGTGGAGGTCTAGACTTCCAGAATTTCCAGCCGTGACTCCGAGCCAAAAACACGAAACGAGGCGTGACCGAATCATCGAGCCGACAGCAATCACCACGGGCAAGTTCACGATAAACGGCAACAGATGCCTCTTCCGATAGTTCTCCGAGCAGAGCACGGCGAAAACAACGCACACACACTGCGTCATCTCAGCACGGCACGGCCGCTGGCTGGCCGCTGTACCCTGCAGGTGTTTGAGCGAGCTCTGCGGCCGGCCGGCGCGGCGCGGCGCGGCCGGCGCGGCGCAGGGCGTAGTCCCGGACACTTCCGGTGGAAATGGGTCGCGGCGGCTGCGGCGCCAGTCCGCGCGGCGCGGCGGGACACTGGCGCGCCGCTCCGCTGCCCAGGCTCCGGCCCGATCGCGGGTTGACATGGTACGGAGCTGAACCCGCGGCAGTGGCGCGAGACGACGGAGCCATCGTGTCACAGCGTGACAGCTGTCGTCGTCACCGTGGGCACGTGGCGCCGGCTTGGAGCCCTCCGAATCAGCGCGACGTGCCCGCTGTGGTTTTGCGGTGGCGCTTGACAAGGTCGCCGAATCGAGACACCTGGCGAGCCGATTGCACACAAGAGGGCGGATCAGTCAAGTGCCTGACTGCGACTGAAGCTGCCGATCGTCTGCAGCGATGTCCGGAAGTGGAAATAACGCGCCGTAAAAAAGCGCACACTAACGGCGTACATGTGAGTAACAGAAAAAATACAGGCAAACTGTTGTTACGCAAGCTTATCACGTGGTCGGCGTTTCCCGTTCGTTCTGACGTCGCCGCGCATGACTGACAGAGACGGGCCTTGTTTGAAGTACGGAACCTCCTTACATGCGACGGAGCCAGGCCCAGTCCATTCAGGGCCGCTTTTTGAGCGAGGGCAGCGCGCGGGCAAGACGAGTCCAACCACGCCTCGCGCTCGCCAGAGACGGTCCGGGACAGAACAGAGACAGAGACCGGGGCGAGTCGGGCGGGGCCCGCCTGCCTGGCGCTGCAGTTACCCCCTGATCGCGAGCAAACTGGAGGGGGCTCGCCGGACCCCGTCACTGGAGGATCACTGGAGGGTCACTGGAAGGCACTCCGTCCCTGCGATGCCCTCCTGTGACCTTGACGCGGACAACGAGCTCGTCTGATGTCATCCCGTCCCTGCAGTGCTCTCCAGTGACCCTGATGCGGTGGAGGGGTTTGTCGGACGCCACCCCGTCCCTGCAGAACTCCCCCTCCCCCAGTGACCCTGATGTCGGAGGAAGGGTTCGTCGGACTCCACCCCGTCGCTGCCACCCCTCCGGTGACGGCGGCGGCCAGATGGGCAGCGAGGCAGCACACCGCTGATCGCGGCCCGTCCTTGGACGCGCCGAGTGCACGGGCCCGGTGACGCGGGGGCCGCGGCGCGAGGCGGCCGCCGCGCCGCTCTCGATACCGCACTGCCAAACATAAATATTTGGCCGGCCATGGTCGGCGCCGGCGGCGGCCGCTGCGGCGGCAGACGCGGCGGCACCGGAGGTTCCGGAAACACCGGGGCCGCCTCCTGGCAGACGGCCGGCGGGCGGCTGCGGGGCTCTGGGTCTCCGGCCAGGCCAGGATCTGGGTCCCCGGCCGGAGGGCAGCTGTAGGGCTCTGGGTCCCCGGCCGGAGGGCAGCTGCTGGGCTCTGGGTCCCCGGCCGGAGGGCAGCTGCCGGGCTTCGGGTCCCTGGCCCAGATGCTGCCAGCTGGGCCGGGACCTTAGAAAGTCGCCACCGGCTCCTAACTACGTACGACGGTCCGATCAGACCGGCAGTGACATCAGCAGCCCGCCAGTCTGCCAGTCTGCCGACGTTCAGGGACCAGCTGTAGGTCTTGAGAGGTGGACGCGGCCGCGGCGCCAAACTGTGTTAAGAAAGGGTGTGCACTGTCTTTGCGGTGTCCAGTTTCAAGTGGTCGGTCTCCACAGCGTTTTGGATGCTGCTCAGTACCATTGTTTTCCCAATCGATGTGGAATCGCCTTTTTCACGCGGATGGACGACAACAGAGCTCCTGGACACGGTGAGAAGCGATCGCCACGCAGTGTACGAGACACGTCACACCCATCCAGAAGGCAATTACATGTAGTGTCAGGGTGATGCCGTGCGAAGAGGTGTCTCCGATGAGACTGTGATGACATGCGTGACGAAACCATTCGAACGCGACACGCTATCAGTGCTAGCGCCTCACATTCGTCGCCCGTCGGTGTGGTAGCTCATATGCCCCTTTAAAGTTCAGGCGGTCCAGAGGACGAAAATATGTCCCTTGTTAACTGATGATTGAACCACCATGAATCACCATGTCTTAGTTACCTAAGACAACACAGCGTGACATGTTCAAAACGACAGATCGAGTGATCCGCGTCAAACAGGTCGTTATATCTGAACTGACCCAGAAAGATATTGCGTAAAGATATAAAGATATCGCTTTCGTGGCATCTGGCTCCCCAGCCGCGCATGCGGCAAAGGGAAGAGAACCAGGGCAAGGCAGCACCGCCCCGCGGACTTACCTCGCTGAAGGTTCTCCAGGTGCTCCCACAGGATGTCGCCCATCCACTGCGGTGTGCGCAACAGAAAGTTCTCCTTGCCCATGGCGCACATCTCGCTCCCCGTCATGCTGAACTTGTCGATCTCCACGCCCTCCATGCAGAACTCGCTGGTGGCCCAACACAGCCAGTGCACCACGTCCATTTCGGACCACTGACGGGGGTCTGTAACGGAAGACGGTGTGATCCGATGGCCACCAGCGTCACCAACAGGCAGAGCCAATGGTGACCAGTTTCGCCAAGCTTTCGCAGCCACTAGCTGCACCAGAGCTGAAGCAAACAAAGGTGGATGGGTAGCGAGGGTCTTCATATTCTTCCTATATCGCCGCGCCAGGCAAAGTCTCGTTTGATCCCCGAGTGATGCGATTTATTATGTCTTATTGTCATAAGAAATACGGCGCCTTTATCATGTCAAGAAAAGTTCGTTTAAGAAGTATTATACAGGATATGTGGCATGCCCATAAATTCGTTAAATATACTGTTTATTGCCTCTCAACATTATTTTTATTGATAACTTAACATTATATTTATTGCCTCCCAGCATAACAAAGGTTGGGCCATGGTTCTAATCATGCCGAAAACCCGGGGCTCATGAAGGTCATTTTAACTCCACAAGTCAGGTTTTTTTATTTGGGATGACAGATGCCAAAATGTTTCCATAGATTCATAATAACGTAAGCCATCTGACATTTCTCAGAGTGATAGATGAGAGCAGGGACGTCGATTTCAGTAAATAATCTGGGGGCCGAACGGAGGGTTTAACAAACAAAACTCCCCTGAATGTGGATTTCTCAACGGATTTAGCCCACTTTGTTTTGACTGCCGGTAATTTATAATTTTTTGTTACTATTTATCAAATAAAACATCTCACTTATCACCATGTATGCATATGTGTATAATATATATATATATATATATATATATATATATATATATATATATATATATAGACGAGTACATGTATAAAAGATAGGATAGATAGATACATCGCTTTAGACTTTATTCTTTACTTACTGCCTACTTCTTATCTATTGCGTCCAATCTTCGCTGCTGTTACTCATTTCCCTTCAAAACCGGCAGAAAATATTGGGTGGGCCCAAGCCAACATTGGATGAGTCGAAATCGACATTGTGAGGGCCAGGGCCCTCTCAAAAGAATATAAATTGACACCCCTGGATAAGAGTGATTTTTTAGATGCTTTCAAAATGGTCGTTGGCCGCTTTGGCTCACAGTGTGGCTTGCTGTATTATGTATATACTCAATACGGTAAAACGCTTACTGGGTTATGCTTCCATACAACAATCAAATATTTTCAGTTTCAATAACTGTTGTAAGTTCCGAAGTACCGAAAACTAACCTTTTTATCCCGCTCTAACGGAGTATTTTTACGAACGCGGCCAACAGGAGAGGAGCAGATCTCCCCCCGTCGTTGAAAAACGAACAGCAAGACTTTGCCGGAAAACAATCTTCAGTGTATAATTATATGAAATAAACAGAATTGTAACGCAAAAAATACAAGACACAATTATATATATATATATATATATATATATATATATATATATATATATATATATATATATATATAGTTGTAAAGAAATCAAGTCTCAAGAAGCGTTCAGATAAATGCCATGGAATATATCTTCTTTTTATCCATTAAGCGTCCAAATATATTTATGCAGCTCTCGCTGTTGATCCTGTACTCCAGGTCAAGCTGGGTCAGCGCAACCAGAATTACTTTTTTTTGTTTCTCAGATCAATGGGCTCCATTTCATATCGTTGATGCATCAGCATTGTGCATTACTTCTATGGTGCCTCTTGCATACTGTCACATATTTCGAAGCTCGTGATGATCCTTAGGTCAAATGATGGTCTTAGGTCATGTTTCGAGTCAATCTACGACTCGTCAGCAGACCAGTAGAAAATCATCAACAGAAAGTAATTGTTTTGAAATAATGCGTCCTAACTTTATGTGAGTTTTTCGTGATCTTGAAGAGCAAATGGATGGTCCCACCCTTTGTATTGCTTCTGTTATGTTTAAAAGGCTATGATGAGAAAGAACATTCATGTTAAAGGAAGGTTATATTGAAGGCATACCCTAGAATGGTTACATGAACATCATGAAAACTTCATGGAACGATTTCTTTTGGGGCACAAAACACATTGTTTTCTCGTTATGGTGGACGGACAGATTTCACAGGCATGTCAATAAATATCACACTGGAGCAGCCGTGTGCGATGCAGAAAGACGCTTGCCAGTAGACCAAGCACGCTTCACACAGCATGCGTTCTGACCACTGGATCCTTCAATAATCTCGATAAATCTCGATAAAGTTCCCAGAACATTGCTGTACGAAAGTCGATGAACACGGTGGTGAAGAAAACGAGTAGTGAAATGGATCAATATTATTCGAATGGAAACTTATTTACAATGTAAAAGAACGACGAAACTGCAACGACGTGCATTTTGCCGCATGTCCTTTTTCAAAGTCGTCTTGAGTTTCGGTTAAACATCAGCAAAAAAGTGCACGTTGTGATGGTTCTTAATATAATCCAACGTTTATGTCAAATATTTTTGATGCTTGGTGCCACTGGCAGCGGAAACATCAGCGTAACAGCTACTAAACCTGGACAAAACAATCCTGACAAAGCAATTACTGAGGTCTCGACAGACGCGACCGCCGCTCCAGCCGCCGGAACCCAGACGGGCGCCGCCGATACGCTGCTCACCCTTGGGTATGTTCCGCCTCTCCTGCTCCTTGTTCCAGTTCTCGAAGGAAGCCATGAGGGCCTCGGCGATCTTTTTGTTTGTGCCGGGCGTCAGCGGGGGCACCTGAGTGGGCAGATCTGGGGGAGAAGAGAGGCGACCGGGTGAGTCCTCCAGCGGTATCCGGGAGCCAACTTGTCGTGCGGGGATGACCCCGACAGTGCACCAGCCACTGGTGTCAGATTAACACTGTTAGTCTGCACCCATGCAAAGAACAGAGCAAAAGTCCAATGGATCAATGGGCGGGACCAGAAGCATAGAAGCATAACAAAGTGCAGAGGTCGTGTTTCCATTTGGTTTGCAGCGTTGCGCTGTCGCTGGGAACACCGCAGCTTTTGCCGCGCGTTGAGGGTGTAACCGTGATCTCCGGTATCATCCTACATAAGTGGTCAAAACCTTCTGAAATGCAGTCAGAACATCGGCATCACCCCCGCATGTCCCCAAGGACGAGTGAAATGGGCGGCGTTCTGTCGAAGTTAGCAGCAGTGCCGACTGAGACCGTGCTCGGCAGGGACGCGGCAGAACTCAGCCGGGCCGGACGGACCGGCGGCCGACCACCCGGCTCGTACCTCGCGCTCTCCGCGGCGGCCGGGGCCCGTGTCGGGCCGACGGCGGCGCCTCCGGCCGAGGGAACACCCTGCTGGTCACCAGACCGCTGGTCTGCGCCATGGCGGCGCGTCTCACTGGGCGGCTCACTCGCACGCGCGGCGCCGTCCGTCCTCCCGGCACCGTCTCCCGGCGCTGACTGCCGCCGCCGCCGGCTCCCCCTCGCGCCGCCGCCACGGCGGAGCGGCCGCCCCCCCCCGAGTTTCCGGTACGGCCGGCCACCGACGCGGCCACTGGACCCTTACCGGCTGGTGGGTCGTAAAGAAGGCGAGCAGCCAGAGGCGGCGGCGGCCCCGGCGGCCGCGGCGGCGGGTTAAAAGCTTCGGTGACGGTGCCGCGGACGCGTGCGAGGATTGGGGAACCGCTGGTCTGTTCGTTCGCTGGGTTTACGAGAAGCACTGGCCGGGTGCGGCCCAGAGACCGCCGGCTCACTGCCAGCTCCATGATAGCTTTCCCAGCCGCGATTGTCTGGCGCGACAGCCTCCCAGGTCTGCTGTCCGGCGCTGGTGAGGACCCAGGGTCCCGGTCGTCCGTGCGGGACAATGCCGGGGCCCGTCACTGGCCCGGAGGATCCTGCAGGAATCAGCGACATGTCACTGCTGTACGCCGCCCTGCGGCTCTCTCCTTTCTGAGCTGTCCTGAGCTTTTCTGCGCTTCGCTTCCCGGACTAAAGCTGCCCTCCAGGCTACCAGTTTGAGAGAAAAAGACGCTCGTCTTTCTCCTGGTTATAATTTTTCGTGGCTTTCACGTAGCACTTAATCCGACATTTTAAATAGAGAGCATGCTTGAGCAAAGGCGTGGAAAGCAGGAGTAGGGGGCCACGGCTCCCCAACATATTTATTTTAATTCTTGAAATTTAAGATTGCCCTTATGGGCGTTGACTGGAAAGAACTAACCCAACATGTCTGTTTGCTTCTTTGCCCCCAACTGTGCAGAAGTCCCCGCGCCCCTGTGCTTGAATTTGCAAGATGTGGTGTCATAATAAACTGAACGTGGGCTTTAGTGCCAATCGAATGGATAGTGCTTCGGAAGACATATGCTGACCCCCCTCACTTAAAAGCATGCAGATGCCTTTGAACACCACATCGTTGATATCAATCGCCAATCTCTGTGCTGCGAGAAGCTCTCAGTGATCCATCTGGTATGGCTAGGCTAGTTTCCGGTGGGAGCGCAAAATAAACTTGGACATGGATATCAGGCATTCCATTTCGGCTACCAAAACTAAACAAACTGTTCCATGGGGCTGACAGTAATGTGCGAGCCAAAGCTCGAAGAGCACCTGAGACACCCCTCCTTACGACCAACAAAGGAAGGTCGGGAAATCTGTGAACCTCGTCGAAATGAGCGCCAGATGCCTGCCGGAAGACTCGTGGGGCGTCTCAGAGTCCACACCCTGCCCGAACGGGTGCTGGAGGGCTTGGACATTCCTGACCCAAACAGAGCCGACGAGCATGACTAGCTTCCGATGACATAAGCTTGTCTAAAATCAACACGACTCGGCTCCGCTGTTGGACTGCGCATGAGCGGGTTGGTCCGAGGGCCATCCGTTCAGAGCTCGACCGGCGAGCAATGCCACATTACCAAGAGATCTTGACCGCGAAGGTGATATTGGTATGTCTCGGGCCATGCCGATTCAATCTCGGTTACCGTCTCGGCCGGCTTATGAATGAACGGCCGGCCCTCCGGTGCGTGGCTGGGCGGAGCCAAGCGCCGACGTCGGACTCTGATTGGTGGCAATCCGTGACGTCAGCGGCGGAGCATTCGTAAGTCGGCCGGTGAAGCAGCGAGCCAGGTTCTGACTGACAGTGTATGAATAGGTGGTTTTCAAGAGTAGGCGAAACATACATCGTTACGCCTCTAAACAACAGTTTTCTATGAAACTTAACGAGATAAGGGATGATCTATGCGGGCACAATCGGATATCATCCTGAAACAAATTTATCACGTTTCCAGGTTTAAACCTCGATATTCGTGTTTCGCGGTTGTAAAAATAATCAAGATGCAAAGTATTAAAAACGAATGGTGTCTTACACTAGTGTTGTACTTAATATTAAATACGTGTGTCCTAAACATTTCCATGAACCAGGCACCGCCTGGGAGGGTCAAATCGGGCAACCCCTTCGGTTGTTCTTGAATACGTTGTGAACTGTTAGAGGCAGCAAAACCAAATATTCAGTATTTGTTTATCAATAAATTTTACGTATTTTAAAATCAAGGCCATCTTCATGCTAGGCCAGGTCATGGAGATATGTCGTTACAAGTGAACCCTTGCATACATGTTTTTGGCTATTCGGGCGTTGGCGTGAACATCTCACGTTTTTTTTTTTTTTTTGGTAATGCTCGCGAATATAATGCATGAATTATTTGGGTTTACAAAGGAAACCCCGAAAGGATATACAACCGGGGTACGCCAACAGTAGAGGTCATGATAAGTCACATGCATGATGACAATTGGACATGATTTGCATTTTGGGGATAGAACTGGTTGCCGCTGGCCTTCCCCATCTTTCAAACCAGACAGGCAAATCTGTATGCGCCACTAAGCAAGGTTCACCTTATACAACGTAAATTCATGTCAGGTCACGTCACATAAGTAACTGTCAAAATGGAACGAAAAACAACATTGTCTGTGGAAGATCGTTCAGTAGCAGCAGTGAGCAATCATTGTTCCTAGTCGGAAAAATAAAAATGGCATCTGTCCTGTCTTGGCTTGAACTTGACCAAGTAAAAATCAGACAGAAGGGATCTGACCATCACGAAATGTCATTTCATTTCTATATTTGATGCAGTTAAGAATCTCAGCGAATAATTATTGCTCTTTGTCAGGAAAAGAAATGCAGCCTTATCTGACCTGACCTATAATGACTGGCAAGATGACAAGCAGGTAATGCAAAACTGATCATGACAAGGTTTCACTTCAGTCGTTTTTGTTACGTGAATGAAAACGGCGGCGAGTAAGTATCAATCAACTTTGGCATGTAAAGTAAGACCAATATTTTACCTGACCTAGGTTGGCCTTGATTCGACATTTTTTAACATTTCTGTCGTGCTTCTGATGCAAAAGATCATGGCCTCTCGTTTGATACCCGGCTGAATGTTCTGAGACCAGTATTGCTGCTGATATGATGTACAAACCGATGTCAGTTTTCCGACGTCGTATTGTACATTTTACGTGACTTGTGACGTCTTCAGTAACGTGAACTGGACTGTCCAAGTATTTTCTGAATCACAAGATTCAGTGCTATTGATTGGTGGCAGACCGGTTCAGATTCGACGGTTATACCCTGAGCTATAACAGGTGAGTGCCTTTTTAACAGCCCCGGGCGGTCTCGGATACAAAAACACGCCAGGTGGTGCAGAGTTAATTTAGATGAAGAGCACGGCATCCTCTGTCACCTTAGCTTTGTTAATTTGTTCTGAAAAGGGAAAATACAAAAAACAGACTTCAGATAAACAAAACGATGCCCTTCTAGTGTACGATGTCGCGCCAGATCCTTCGAAAGAAGAGAGTTTTACCGCAGTGACTCGGTGAATACTGAATTAGTTGAGCATACGCTAAATGCTGACAACTCGATGGTGCGCTAAACGCTTGCTGAAATTGGCGATAAAGAGAGCGTATTAGCGATATGAATGGGTGGTTCATGAGCTCATGAAAGGAATGGAGAAATAGAAAAAGTGAAATACAAACATATCAAAAATCCTTGTTTTTATGGCAAAAACGACCAAGCACAACTAGCATAGTGTAATAGCAATAGTAATAACATGAATACTTTGTTTTTCTTTTGTGATTTAGGGGAACTGGCTGGGACTGCGGAGATTGCTGACGAGGGCAAACATTCCGCGGGTTCAGTGCTGTCCGCAACTACGTGCAAAAAAGGTTAGAAAACAAGGCTTAGGTCATCACTATTTCGGGAGGTCATGTTTTGGAAATATCCGTCTACCCTTGCAAAGGTCTTAAATTTTCCAAAATCAACGATGCCCGTGAATGTAAATCTAATGAGGCCATCAAACTAACCTGCTTAAATCGGTCATTTGGAGATGATACCATACCTTTATCTTACTAAATGTCATGATGATGCCATTTATTCATCCCTTCGGAATACAGTTTTCTGCTGTTTTCTTCCACTCATTGCCTAATGTTAAAATATCTTAAATATGGGGGAAGGTGCGGTTTAGATGATCAGCCAGGCATCATCTATCGCCAGTGGCGTAGTCGGGGGGGGGGGGGGGAAAGGGGCCATTTCCCCGAGGTCAAACGAGACCCCCTGGCGGTTGAGCGGGCCCCCGTGTGGCCGAAGGCCCTAGTTCTTTGGAAAGTGCGAGGCGCCTGCAGGGCGCCTTGCATTGTCCGAAACAAAGCAAGCAAAATAAGAAAATGTTAACGTTAAAACTAAAGCTTAGGAACCTACAAAAAACCTAATCCGAATATACAAGAAGGCTTTGTGTGCTATGAAGAGAGGCCTGAATGCGCGTTTAGGAGCCTCGATAGCTTGAAGGGAAGTTCACTGTTTGTCTGGGGAGCGCCCTCTGTCGGCCCATGAAGGGCTCCTGTCAGCCTCTGGAGGAAAGCCTCCTTTCCCTCTGGCCTCCTTTCAGTCTGGAGGAAAGCCCATGTCCCTGCCTCCAGATGACGACAGGGGCCCTTTATAGGCAAATAGGGGGTCCTCTGCAAATAGCCCCCCCCCCTCCAGGCTAACCGGCGCCCTAAACAATCATTCAGGGACCTTCCTTGCCTGTAAAGATGCCCCTGCTGACCTATAAGGGGCATTTGCCAGGTCGGCAGGAACGTCTTTACAGGCGTGAGGGGATCCCTTTACATTCCAGCGGGCTCCTTTACAAGCCGACACTAATTTCGAGCCTATGGGGATTCACTAATTACGAGGGCCAGGCGCGGATCCAAGGGGTAGCGACGGGGGCGTTCGCCCCCCCCCCAGGCCTGAGAAGGGGTCACTATCAGGCATGAAAGGAGCTCCGAAAGGGTCCCGCATGAATTTCCCGGAATCTCTATAGGGACCTGACGAGCTCTTAAAGCAGTAAGGGGAGTCTCCGGGAGGTTCAGATGATCTCTAAGATGCATAGAGGGTCCCTGAAGTTCCTTAACCCCATTCCCGGCAGGGGGGGGGGCTGAATCCGCCCCCTTCGGGTTTTTTTGCTTGCCAATTCCAGGCTTTTTAGCGCAGCTTCACGAAACTTCGTCACTTTACCTAGCTATTTTTTCTACGTGCCGTGACAAAATTTCAAAATTCTACTTTGCTCAGGAGCGGAGCCAGGCAACGTTTTTGGGAGGCACCTCATGCCATTTTTGGCCTTGTTGAGGGTAAAAGAAAAATGCCTGCCAAAAACAGAGTTTTTAAGATAGAACTTAAAACTTTATATGGATGTATAGCTAAATAGTTGGGAAATGTGCAGATGTAATTTTGCTTATCTGAGGTCACTTTACAAGGTCAGGTCAAGGTCAAAAACCAAAATTTTGTTTTATTGCAATAATTTCGGTGCCGTCTTTTCAATTGCCAAACCCGGAATACATATGACGTAAACGGTGTCCTCTACTTGTGTACCAAGTTTCAGCTTGATATCAGGTAAGGTCACAGAGCTATGACCTAAAATGTCTGTGCACATACCCTATATCGCAATAGCCATAAAATGAAATTTTTGAAATAGAATGAATTCAAATAATTGAAAACGTTTACAGATAATATTAAATACACACGAGATCATTCCAAGTAACCCCAAGGTTACTGGAGGTCATTGAAGGTCAAAGGTCACAAGTTGATTTGAGAAACGGGCGACCATGATAGTTCCCCCTTTTTCATGTCCCTGGCACCGCCTATGCTAACATTATACAAACACTGTAATGCGATTTTTACTTCTTTAGTATAACATGACTAGCAGAAGCCAAAAAAGGAGTTTGCGTCGTTTGTTCATTCAGTTGTTAGAAAACTAATCCTCCTATTTTTAAAACCCTGTGAGCGCCCATGAATTTTCTCAAAATTTCAGATTTGCGGACCCATGGTGAAAGCTCTATTAATCATCTCTAGATTCATGCCAGTTTTATCGAAATCGGTCAATAAACAATGGAGTTATAAGAAGTCGAAAAGTGCCCCCCATTTTAATATTTTTGCCCCCCTGTATCCATAAATTTCGAAATGTTGAAAATTTCGTTTTATAAAAATGTAGTTCACGTCACGGCAAATCGATTGCCGTTTGTTGCGATGAAATCGGACAAGTAGTTCTCGAGATCTCAGGGGGGGCCGAATCCGCCCCCCTGCCAGGAATCGACCATACCGTCTAGACCTCCGGGAATAGGGTTAAGGGCCCCGAAACCACAACGGGCCCCCAACACGGCAGAGTGCCTCCGGAGTCGCTAGACGGGTCATAGGTTCCCTGAGACGGCGAAGACAAGGACTGAATCCCTAGGGGACCCCTGGAATGTCGTAGGGGCCCCGAATGTGTTTCACGGACATGCGTGAAAGCTGAAGGTTCTTGATGTAGTAAGAGGACCTCCAGAAGGGCTAATGAGACCCTGAGAGAGTAAGAGGGCCCCTAATATGGATAGAAGGGTCCCTGAGACTCTCCAAGGGTCCCTGGGACCGCGAGAGTCGCCCAACACGGCAAAGGGCTCGTGAGACCTCTAAAACTACCACAGAGGCCCCTGAGACGGCAAGAACTTAAGAGGGTGCCCAGCACGGCATAAGGAGACTCTGGCCAGCCAGAGGGGCCTTCTGTCTGAACGGGGATTCATCGGTGATCTTCTCAACTTCGAGAGGGGCCCTAAATGGCCTACATTGGCCCTTTTGAAAACCTGAGGGATTCTTGATGCTGTCAGGACGCCCCGGGAAGGACAGGTGGCTCCTGAGACGGAAAGATAGGCCCGTACACTGCGGATGACCCCTGAGACCGCCAAAAAGGTAGAAAGGCCCCTGCGAGGCAAAGAACATAAGAGAGTCTCTAAGACAGTATGGGGACTCTGGACGGCCAGAGGGCCCCCGAGTGTGTTACGCGGGCTCCTGGCATTGGCAAGGTCCCCCTGAGACCGCCAGTGAGGCTCCTGAAGCGCCAACAAAGGCCACTGTTACAGATAGAGGGGCCCTCAGACCGTCGGGTACACCTCATGTAATAGGGGAAGACTCCTGATAACTAATAACTCCTGACAACTACGGGGACCACAGGAGATTCGGGGGCCCTCATGACTGCTTTTTCTGAATGGTCGCAAGTTCTATAAAAGAAACAGACGATGGCACTACAATTGCGCTGAAGATCCATAAGTCCATATTTGTACATAACTTCATAGGTATCATTTTGTATGCTTTTCGAGGGGCTTGAGCCCCTTCCAATGTTCATCTGAGCTCTCCCAATCTCTTCTTGTAGTTAAGAAAATGGAACGAACGCAAGTAGAAAAACAATGTATGATTTTGCTCCTGCCAACATGCAACATGTAATCAACAATTTTCCAGTTTAATACAATCAGAGTGCAGAAGCATCATTCTGTGTATCATACCGATAGCAAATCAAGCAGCAGTTTCTCTGAACAAACAGATAAAGTCATGTGCCGTGCGAAGATGCGAATATTAGTACGGCTTTCCGGCGTGTTTCATTCGGTGTTTTTCTTTGATACGTGCACGTTGTCCACTAATCAACTGTGATCCCCACTTCAGTACTAAAAGTGTCGCCTTTTCATAAAAAACAAGCATATAATTTGGCCTTACACGCGTTTCTAATGGTCGAATTGTTGCTCCAAAACGATAACATAAAACATATCTCCGACTTTTGTAACTTTGGTGGCGGCGAAAAATGCACTGGTCTTTTCCAACAAGATTTGAAACAGACATTTTGACAACGACAACCATTTACCTATACACAAATAATATATAGAAATACGAACGCAGAAATCTGGAAAAATGGAAAACGTTCCGTTGGCTAAAACAAAGAGGCCTAAATGTGTCGGGAAAGTCATGTCGGGGGAGGTTAGGTTGTTGGGCATCTCAGCTTGGTCCTAACCTAATCATTTACACAAAACGGCATGCCTGCATGATTCCATATTACGCTGGAATTAGACCCCTCTCCCCTTCCCTCGCCGTGGCGTCCGGAGCGATCTCCACTCTTATGCAGGGACTCCAGTTGCAGTCCCTGCATAAGGGACTCCAACTACTACCATCACGCGAACGGCGTTTCTGATAATATATACGGACTTAAAAAAGAAAACGTGAAAAAGGCCATTTACACGGATGGAGCTTTGGGGTTTTGGGAGCCTACCCCTAATAATTGGGATTTTAAACCTTAGCGCTATGGTGGTGCATGAAAAGAATGGCCTCAGAAACATCAGAATTAGTTGAAATTAGCCCTTTTGCCCCCTAATCGCGTTTTCAAAAATCCGTCTCTGGTCAAGTACCCCCCACTTGTGATTCTCACCTTAGATGAGCTTAATTCAAGCAAAGGGAAAAGCACACGCGGAGGATTGACACCGTAGGTGACGTCCATGGATAAGGCCGTAAAATATTAAAAACATTTGCCATACGAGGGCGATCGTCGCTGTATCATGCTTTCACCATGACATGCCCTCGAGGAAGAGCTCGTAGGATAGTGGCGTGTGAAGGTATTGACCCTGCATTTTCCCGGAAGTACGTTAAAAGACTCTCAACTCAGCTATGATCAGTTTCGAAACGATCTCAGCAGTCATTCACTGCACTGATCTCCCCGGTACTGGCCTGGATTAATGGAACGATGAAGCCTTTGGAAATAGAAACGAGAAGTCCCTGCAATTTCACCAGAAAAATTCGTTTGCTCAATGGCAAAGAAAAACCCTCATCGTAAATTCTATTGCGAGGCATGCCTACACGTTTTTTCTTTGTTTTTTTTTCTTGAATTTTTCAGTTGAGAAGCCATGCAAATAAAGTGGAATGCAATTCCAAATTTCATCTTGTTTACTTTAATGGAAAACTGCCAAATCACTAAAGGCCATCATGTCAAGAAATGGTTGTTGATTATGACCGGTCCGACATCTTGCTGACTTTATATTTCACAGCTAAATATTACAAAGATAAATAAATTTTTGTTCGCAAAGAAAAAAAATATTTCAATTACCAACCACTGTACGTTTTTCTTTCATTTGGCTTCGCTTCAAAACTAGGTACGTAAAGGGATGCCGTACCTTTCATTCAAGTTACATTTCACCGCATTGTTTAGCAAATCAGAATCCCCAAATGGATGTAGATACAGACAGTGGACTCGATCATCTTCCTTCCGCACGTGCTTCTAGTGGACGGGCATAAGTACATAATTTTGACACTTGTGCAGTGGACAGTGATGAACAACTTTATAAATATGCTGCTTGTTCCATTTTTTCGTTTCTTGGAGGATATGATGAACAAGTCAACTTGCAAGGAATGTTAGCAATAGGATGATGTGCTAATCCCTCACTGATACTGAAAGATGTTAAAACTGTTAATGCTGATTGAGAAACGAAACTCCGTAAACAGTGATGAATAAGTCGGAAGGAAAATATCGATCATTGCACACAATGAGAAGTGATGAAATATTATTTTGCTTTGCCATTTCATGGATCAACATGCAATAGTGTGACTCAACATACATCAGTAATATATGGTGCAAACCCGCGAGGCCACTGGTGTCCGAACCCAGAAGCAACTTAATGTCTTAGTCAGACCATAGGCGGATATCAGACCGCTGGCGTCATCGTGAGTCAGAATGCGAAATGCGCCAATCGGGCCTCAGAACGTCCTATCCACGTCACGGAGGACGGCCCGCTTCCCAATCACGAGCCGGTGCATGAACGGCCCAGCGTCGCCTGCCACAAAACCCGCCCGGGGTTCTGGATATTCCCCCCCCTCCCGGCGCAAGTCTGACGACGTGTCGGCGAATCACCGTCCGACCCGGCGCCGCCTGCAATCGCGGTGCTTCCCGGGTCGTTACGACGACGTCACCCAGGATGCTCACTCGTGACATGGCGGTCCTGTGACAGCCAGCCAGAGGCGACGGCACTCAAACCATCAAAGGATCAAAGCATCAGCCTCTCAAGCCGACTGCTGCGTTGGAGCCCTCTCCCAAAAAAAAAAAAACGCAGGCATAACGAAAACACAAAGATTCTTTTGAGCCCAATGCGTTAACTACAAACCAGTCAGCTGCACTTAAAGGGCATTCCTGCGACATTTTGCCCGACGCACGCCGGAGAACTAGCGACCGTTTCGTTCTTAATTTAGCACGTGTGTCATCCAGCGCGCTCGACAACGCCACGGGCGTTGGGACGAAACATCCAGTTAGGTCTGGGACACTACATCTAGCGGCATTGGACAAGGACTGGACAAGGACCATGTCCCCTACCTCGTCCGACGGCAGCTGCCAAGTGGCAGAGGGGCTCTAGAGTCAAGCCCGCTGTCCGGTGAGACGGCATCTGGCGCCAGGCCCTCTGTCCGGTGAGACGGCGTCTGGCGCCAGACTTCTGTCCAGTGAGACGGCATCTGGCGCCAGGCCCTCTGTCCGGTGAGACGGCGCCTGGCGCCAGACCCGCTGTCCGGTGAGACGGCGTCTGGCGCCAGACCTCTGTCCGGCGAGACGGCGTCTGGCGCCAGACCCGCTGTCCGGTGAGACGGCATCTGGCGTCAGACCCTCTGTCCGGTGAGCCGGCGTCTGGCGCCAGACCTCTGTGCGGTGAGACGGCGGGTGGCAGATGGTCCTCTGTCCTCGGTCCGCTCCTCGCAGCTGCAGGTCCGGCCTCCGGCGCTCAGGCGCCGTTTGAAAATGCTGCCGTCGTGAGGCATCTGTCGCCGTCGGCGGACCCGCCGCCTCCGCAGCCGCCTCCAGGGAGGCAGCACGCGCCGCCGCGCGCGGTCTCCCGTAACGTCCAGAGCACGGACAAGGGCGGCCGATGAACACGCTGGTGCCTGACTGCGACCAATGCTGGTCCAGATCAAAACGGACGTCAGCTGGGCAGCTGGTATGTCGATTTCGGACAACATCCTACCATTTTCGCCCCTTGGTAACGGTCGTAATCATTCTAAAATTCTGGCGCACTGTTTGGCACGCGGTAAAGCCAAATAGGTTAACGTGCTGGACATTGCGGTTGTCATTTCCATGAATGCGCCCATTTAAGCTCCGCAGTATACTGGCGCACGCCTTGTCAGATTTCAGAATGATGCACAAACGACGCCGGAACACACGGCCTCGGTTCATTTCCCCCACAACGGGGCTTTGTCCATGTTCAAGTATCACTCCACATACAAACCACGCCAATAGGATTAGGCCGGCCCGTAATCCCCTCTGCAGACGGTGCGTCTTCCGATTGGTATCACCGCGCAGTCCTGAGTCCCTTGTGGGGAACCGGTCGGCTGGGCAAAGGAAGGATTTCGGAATGGGAGACCACTGATGTTGGGCCACCTTAATTATCCCGGATATCCTAAGTGAGTGGAAAGACGGGAGAGTCAACAGGGCCGCTAATTGTCAGATAAAGCAATTGCGTGTGCATGAAGACAGTCAGAACCTTGCGTAGCATTCACTTTCAAACAGACTTTATTACGGCTGCCGTTTAGCTGCCTAGCTTCTGAGGCAGGGGCTCCCTGGGGTTGCTAGGCAGCCGTTAGCGTGACATGACTGGAGGCCGCGCCGCGGTGTCAGTTCGGCTGCAGAGGCCTCTAATCTCCTCCCCGCACACCCGCCACACCGGTGCTCGGGCCGGCACCGCGTGCCGTCCAGGCGGCGGCGTCCATCCCCCCCCCTCCCCCGACATGCCGGCGGTGGACAGCCCGGTGTTGATCCGAGTGTGTGTATGCGGGGTGGGGGACCTGGAACGCTCCAGGGGAGCCAGCTGGCGGCCGGCGCCGGCACCTGGGGCAGCCTGCGCCCGGGGCGGCGCGCGGCTGGCCGGCACACTCGCCGCCGCCAACAGGTGGACAGCGGCGCAGGCCGGCCTTGGCAGCACCTGCCCGCTAGGCGTGCGGCCGTCCCACTGCCGCCGGCCGCCGCCGCCGCCGTCGCCGCCGCCGCCGCCGCCAATTATTGGTGCGATTAGGCCGGGTCTGGAGAGGTACGGCCACCGCCGCCGGCTGTGTACAGACCTGGCCGAACGGATGCGTGCCGAACTGACCGTTGGTTTAGAGAGCTACAAAAACGATCATCGATCGGGTTCGAACCCCGTGGGGCCCTAGAAACGGTCTCGTTACCTCCCAGAACTGCAAGGAACCGCAAATATTTGGGTGATAAGATTGTATCAACCAGTAAAGAGAGAAAACCTTGGCGACAGTGTGATCACTGAACATTTCTGTTACAGGATTTTTGAATCGTGTCATTAGATATTGTATTGTGCGTGTTCTTACTCTTTCTCGTCTTCGAGCCGCGCCAGGGTCAATAGAACTGTGTTTGAACACTCGAGCTGCTGATCAGCACATCTATGACTGGTACATTTGATGCGTGGCAACCTCTTCTACCAGTAGCAGGATTGAGGGACGGATCCAGGGGTTTGCCAGGGGGGATTTTTTAGGGGTGCCAGAAAGACACTGTGGTGACTCCAAAATCGCACCGAAAGGTCGCCAAAATTCGCGCCGGAGGGTGCCCAACTTGATCGTAGTAACGTTTAAATCGCCACGAAACGTTCACTTATGTATGACGGGCGGCGTTAAAACGATTCACGAGGACTTCTTGACGCGTTTACGCTTGCTAGTGACATGCCCATATTACATACAGGCATATCACACTAAACATATACCCCATTATGGTCGCTTCCTCGATGTCGCGAGGTCGCCTTTCTAACAGGGGGCGTTCATGTCCTATCTCAAGAGCGCACGATGTCACATGTGCGCTCCTTAACGAAAGGGCGCGTTTGCATCCACGGACAAAGTTCATCTGTGAAAAACTTAATCAAGCGCTCGTCTAAATGTAACACATAAGATTTGATGGCTCTACATCACAATGGACCCGTTCTACTCTAACGCAAGGGCGCCGCGTATCATTAAAACGTTGGTGGCTCTTCACCGAGGCGCCTCTGTGTGTTCGGCGCGCCTTTTAAATGACAGGGCACCCACACTCCGTCACAAGGGCGCCTTCTTGGTACCATGATCTTTTGAACGACAGGCCGCCCATACTCAGTCACATGCGTGCCTATTTTTTGCGCCTGCTTGTTGATGGGTGCATTTCCAACAATAGAAGTTCCACATACTACAAAATGGATGCTTTTTTAATGTCTCCAGGGTGCCCTTTCAAATGACAGGGGACCATCTATAATCGCATGAGCGCCTTTTGAATGCTGTGTCATGTTACACGGGCGTCACACGCACGAAAGATTGTCCATGTACAATAACGTGGGCGCCTCCTCGATTTCAGCTCGGCGCTCTTTTGAGGGCACCGTGCCCCATCACAGAAACGCCTCCTTTGTGTCACAGGGCGCCTTTTCAAAGCCAGGGCACCATACACCATCACATGAGCGCCTCTGTGTCCTCTGTGTCCTGTCTGTGTTACGTATTTATGTGTTAACGGTGCCTCTCTAAGGACAGAGTGCACATGAGCCGTATTATGGGCGCCTTATCGATGTCACAAGAGCTCCTTTTGAACAAAAGGGGGCCCATGTCCCATCACAGGAGTGCAAGAAATCACGTGCGCTCTTCAACGACAGAGTGTCTTCTTATCCACGGACAACATTCGTTCCTGATTGACTCCAAGATCTTATCCGCTTTGGTGGTTAAGGTTTTCGCATCTGGCGCTCCGCCTTCGGTGGGTGCTTAGGGCGCCAAAATGCCAAGGACGGTGGGGCGCCCCGCTCGCCCCTCCCCCTCCAATACGCCCCTTGGATCCGTCCTTTACCAGTCAGAGCTCGAGCGTTTTGGCCGACTGCTGGCACAGAAGGCGTGCCGTGGTCGGCAGCTCTGTTGGAGAGCGCTGGTCTCCATGGCCTGGCAAGCTGGTTTTGGTCGCAACGTTGTTCGGTTTTGGCCCAAATAGCAACAAGCAACTGGCCAATAATCGGCTGATGATTTAGCTATGTAGACTGTTTTTGGAGCCAATTTGATTCTGATTTTTTTTTCGATTCTGATTTGGTTGATTGATTCTGATTTCGATTCTGATTCTTGAGCCAAAAGGTGATTCGGATTCTGGTTTTGACTCACAGTTGTCAAATAGTGAATCAATTCTGATTCTGATTCACGAAAAAAGTTGGTGAATCAGAATCAATTTTGATTCGATTCTGAATCGATGACAAGTCCGTTAGCATGAGGCCTGATCTCATACATCGCCCTAACTTACCACTGGAATTAAAAAAAAAAAAACACAAGAAAAAGCGGTAGGCGAAATGACCGTGACTCCGAAATGTCACTTATCCCTTTTTACCAAAAATGTGGTTCAAGTAGTGCAAAGAGCACTCGGCTCCGTGTCTGAAAGGTATTCTATTGACGATTGACGTAGTCCACGGGATGTTCGAGTCATATGCCACCGATTTACGACAAAAGTTCGAGCTTCTGGTTCTAATCTGCAAGATTGTTGTTCCAGAATTCATTTCAAAATGTAAACACTTGGTCTTTCACTGTTGCAATATATTCAAAAACCTTCCGCTTTTCCATTCATCCCATTAATTGAGCTTTTGCCGCACCACGGCCCGCACCAATCACAGAGCCATGAATTAAACGCCTGGGCCCCACTTGTTGACCCATTCCTGCCTGTTCGACTCGACACTTTGCACGGCTCGGAACGCGACAAGTGTCCGTAGTTTCGACCGAGCACTGAACCACCTGTGGCAGCGCAAAAACATCCGGACATTGACCGATAGACATAAACAACATCCCACAGGCACATGCAGGCAGGTCTCTCACAGGCAGACCGTAGCCAAGCAGAACATAGTACCGGACAGTGTTCCCGTTCGACAGTCCGAAAACCGACCACGAAGAGCCTCCAGTGGATGGTCTCTATCAATGCTGGTGTGGCGATGGTGAACTGCTTATAATTTACTGCCGATACACTCGATTCATAGACGGTTCTTCCCGTTGCCCAAGATGTTCTAGAGCAAGGCTGTTTTTTTATGTTGCATACGGCATGCTTATGCTTAACCTCTGTTGATGTTGAAAGTACTCTAGCAATTGATTTCTCGAAACAAAGCTTTCTTGAAGGCCTGGACTGTTTATACCGACAAGCGCGTTTTCACAAGTCATTGTCACATCCGAGTGCGACGCGCGCAGCCCTCCAGTTGGCACCGTTTAGTTCCCAGCACCCTTACCGCAGTCCACCCTCCGACGGGGTCCGCTCTGGACTCCACCCCGTCCCAGAGCAGCTGCTGGGGTTCGGCGTGACCCCCCCTCCTCCTGAAACAGCTGTCACCCCCTGTCGGCGCCCCTCTCAGCTCCTGGGCAGGTGTCGTCTAACGCGGCGCCAGGCCCCCTTCGTAACTCACTTAATGGCGGCTGGATTATGTTCCACATCTCAGCCACTGCGAGACAGAGGTGTCGATGATACTTATAATAAAACACAATCATGTACACATCCCTCTAAAGGCGAAGGCGCCATTATTTCGCGTGTTTAATGTTGATTCTTTGGGCCATTTTCTAGGTCTCATGAACGAAGAGTAGCTCACATGTACGTATGAGGATACTCCTTGAAATTATGTCCAAATTATCTACCAGACTGTCTGCCTATAAAATCCATTAGATCAATACGGGCACTTTGATTGCAGGGAAAGAGAGGCAGTTTAACGAATGCACGCAGGAAAAAAAAACTGAACTGAGCTTATGGACTCTCGTTGTCCGGCACCTTGTAGGTTACTCCGAGTCAGCAATTCTGAGGACAGGAGTGGTTCGAAAGATGACCATGGCACATGAGGATCTGCCAAAGAATTGTAAGCTGTCGATTAAAGAGCATAAACGTATATCTTCATGCTGCAACGGAGACTTGAAACATTGAATTCTAATACAATAAGGAATTCAAATTAAATACCGCTAACATACACGTACGCATATTGTGTACGTAAAACACGCATTTTATGAGCTCAGGCGTTTGAAATGGGAGCGGCGTTACGATGGTGGGCCATGCTGAGCAAAAGTCATCACCCAGGCCCTGATTCTGCCACTCAAGTGGATCCAAGCACGGCATTCAGACACCCAGCGAGACGGCACCGAGGCAGCGTTTTATGTTCGCGTCACAGCATGACGGCACCGTGGAATGGATGAACCTCTTAGGTTCGGGTGCGTCTAACTTCTAACTAAGTAAAAGGCTCCTTGCGTCTAACTGTCATGCCTGTCACACAATGATTATGAGCCAAACGTCACATTGCCACCACAAGACGACGTGGAAGACTTTTTACGATAAGTTCATAGATAACGTTAAATATACCATCGTCCCACAAATATCTACACAACTTTCATAGCTCACCAAATTGAAATCGTACGATATTGTTTATTTTATATCATGCAATACCTTAAAGTACTGTTAATTTTTAGGTTTGGCAAGGTAATACCATGGAAAATGCCAAATCAGCGGAAGGTGCAGTGCGACAAACCGTGTGTATTGCCTCTATAAACCATTTGACGCTCTGCAGTTTCCTTGTAATCATTACATAGGGATTAAAAAAAGAAATATATGCTCTTTTGCACTGAACTGTAATACCTCCAAACGAAGGAAACATGATGGGCCTCTGTACCGTAAACACAAGCAGCAACGCTATTAATCATTACTTGTTCAGACGATAAGTGAGCAAGCACAGCGAGCAAAGGTAGTCATACAACAGAGAGAAGCAGATTACTGCTTGATTGCATGTTTCCTTGCAGTTCACGGATATCTCTTAAATGACGTTGAAATGAGCCGCATTCTTGGCTGGCGGAGTGTAAAATCTTTAAGAGCTTGGGAGCTTTTGATCCAAAACATCAACACCGTAAGGAAACCCAGTTCATGTCAGAATCTTAATCGTTTCGAAACACCAAAATGCAAACCATATTAGACAAATCCCGATACAAACCAATAGCAAGGGCATGATAAATAAAACTCTTTTTATTCCAAAAAATCGTAACACTTGTTCTGCGAGCATAATGCATCTTTACATATTGGGCCCGCACCGAGTTCATGCTTTAACAGCCGTCAGATCTCGTGCAGCAGGCTCTCATGAGGAGAATTGGCTGATTGGCGGAGAGACAGACACTGATTACAAACGAAAGGAAACTCCCGCCATAAGTTACTCCATTTGGATTTTATCTCACACATCACGCCAGATTATGGCACCATTGACAGCTTGCTCACGACGCCATACATACCATTAACCTCTGCCCAGGGGCGGAAATCCCCCCTTCAAGCCTAGGGAAGAAATGGCGGCGCGCAGCGCCGCGAAATTGTCAACACCCTTTTCACGTTTATTTTGCCCCGTGTGTGCAAAATTCCAGTTCAAAGCAGGCCAGATCACTGAGCGAGGTCACATCAAAGAGGTAAACCCCCAACAAACTGCAGCCCCCCATTTTTTATAATAAGCAGTGAACGGATCTTTATGAGACTTTGAGGAGTGGCATAATGCACTACACATAACAATTTGTATATTTCGGATTTTTCGGGAAATCGAACGTCTCTGACCTAAGGTCAGGTGGCTTTAGGGCACGTGATGACATTTTTCCCAAATTTCAGCGATTTTTTTCGGGGTCTCCATGGCCGGATATCGTCGAAAACATGGCCCATAACACATCCTACCATCATATTATCGGTACACGCATGACCTTGGCTGAGGTCATGACCCACGTATGGTACCTTTTGCCCTCAACGTACGGAAACCAAAACCGTCCGCCTAGAAAAATGACTTATAGTTTTCTGTGGTAAAAATAGGCCATGAAATCAAACGCTGCGCAAAAATGGGCCAATGCCACACCTGACCTCTTGTGACCCCATTTGACCCGGGTTAACCTTTAGAACAGCGACAAAAGCTTATGAAATGTTTTGCTACGCTACGGGTATTATCTGTAATCCGGCTTGTTACCAAACAACCGTATAAGTCCAGGCGAGATACATCAAAATAGCACCACAAACATGCATAGAATGAGGTCGTTGCTCAAACTGTTTTCATTGCTTGACTGGATAATGTGTGATACGAATGTCTTTTACATAATAATAGTCATCTAACTGTTCCATCAAAATGAAGATCACATCGTTGATTCCCTTTCTTTATCTGACTTCGGCCCCAGCTCAGTGTGACCCATCACGACCCTGATGACCTCAGTTTTGACGTAAGTGAAAAAGACCATGCTTATTCGACTCACCTTTCTTGGTTGTCTTCGTTTGTATCCATTTTTTTTCGCGACGCACAGACTTTGAGATCCTGCCGTGGATGTCCCCCCCGGCCGGACCAATGGCGCCTTGAGACCCGGCAGGTCGCGGGTTATTAAAACACAGGTTTGTCACAGCAATGCCGAAACCCCCGGCATTGTTGGAGAATAACCAACCATAAATTGGACATATAATCAACATCTTGGGACTGGAAAAACAGCGACGAGCCATCGATAAGACAAGTCTGGCATAGTGCGTTAAGACATGTCGAATGACTGGGGTGTTGCAATAAGCGTTCCATCGAACGGATATTCATCGGATTACGCTGTCAGTCTGTGGTACCTACCATCGATTTTCCCGTGCCCTTTACGTTTCGTTCATTGCAATTCACCGCACTGTAAGAACAGCGAATTGCAGAGTTCCCCCTGACAAATGTTCATGTTTAGGCGGCGTCCAGCGTTCAGCCGTCCAGTGGCCACTCAGCAACAGAAACGCCTGGCCCTGGCTCACTTTTCTCCAGAACAGACGGTAGGCGGGCGCACAGGGACGGGGGCGGGGGACCAAGTGCAGGGCCCGGTCAGAAACGGGGTTCGCCCGCGGGTCAGACGCCCGATGGGACAGGTGCCCTCCCCTCGGGCGGCGTGCCGGCCGGAGGGAGCGGAGGGATGGGGTAGGTGGGGGGGGGAGGGGGCGCAGGCCGGCTGTCGCGGCGGCGTCTGTCGCCACGCACCTGTGACGCGGCATTGTTTCTGGATTCTGCGCATACCTGGACTGAGTAATGACGGATCGGCGGGGAGAACCGACTCTCACGCCCCCACCGCCTCCCCCCGGCTTCCCAATGTCGCTCCAGGAGCTTCCGGTGTTCAGACGATGCGGGGCTCGGTACTGCCACTGGCGATGGCGCGGGAGGGGCCCCCGCCGGTCATCCCGGACTGAAGCCGTTTTACGGGCTAGGTGCCCAGGGTGATGGCTGCGCTGTCAAACGCTGCTGACAAACACAATCGCAAGGGATTATGATTCAAGTTCATCCGAAACTGGGGCCGATGGTGCTTTCCGGTGAAGTCAGTCATACAGATAACCGAGACAGGCGCACGTCAAGCCAAACACGTAGCCAGGCTCTGCCTTGGGAGGGGGGGGGAATGCCAAATTTTGTCATATGCCACTGGCATATGGCTCAGGAGGGATTCCTGCGGAATCACGAAATATCTAGTGTAGACTGCTTGGCTCGGGAGGGAGGGGACATGGTCCCCATGGCCCCCTTTGGCTACGTCCTTGCTTGGAATGGATGATGAACGTGATGGAACACTGTCCTGGGTAAAGATAAACAATGCTATTTTTGTGTCACGAGCAAAGTACTAGAACATTCACCGAGCAGAGCAAGAAATGCAGTCATCGCATTAGAAATTTACAGTTATCGCTTAGATATATGAAAATGACGAGAGTATCAGTCGATGATTCTTCATGTCGAAAAGAATGGGAATGACTCCCAGAGAAGCATAGCTCTACTCTCCGTCTAAAAAAATATTTATTCTGTCAACTTTTTAGCAAGAAATAGAACGGACCAGACAGGTACTCCTGGGAACATGAACAATGTCCTAAAGGTATCTGTAGAATGCCACCTTGATTAATATGCCCAACAAAGCGTACACTGTACACTATCACGTGACCCCAGTTCATGTTATCGCCACAGCCACAGTCTTTGTAACCTGCCTCCGATAACTGAGTATTATCGCGGAGGCTCAAGACGCTTTTGATGTCTCGATTCAGACAGCTGGCCGTTTCTACTGCGGTTGGTGTCACGTCAGGTAGCACTCAGTTCGATGAGAGTTTGCCCACACGAAAACCAAATTAAAAACTGAACAAACCGTTAAAAAGCAGCATTGTCGGAAAAAAGAATATTCCTCATAAAGCTAAGCAGAGATAAGTCACGTCGGCAAAGAAACCATCCGGGGAATAATGTGCTCCAAATGACGCCTACCTATTAAGTCATGTTGTTCCTTGGCACATTTTCTTTTGCGGCCGCTGAGACAATTATCTGGGTGAACCTCATTTTTCTTCCAGCGTGGCTGATGACCTGAGTTCTTCAATTACCGTTCCAGGGGCGGGGGGGGGGGAGGGCCGGCAGGGGACAGCTGGACGGTGGCGGAGCGCAGGGGAGGGTGGAGACGGTGGGGTGAGACATTAGCCGCCGGAACACCTGGCACTGCCCAGCCCGCCAGCCACCAAGCGTGACCCGTCCAGCCGCAGACACTCAGGCCGTCTGTCCGCTGAACATACTCTCCAGGCATCCCTCCTGAGCCGCCTGCCTCACGGGCAGGCCGGAGTTGGACACACCTCTGGGCCTTCATATTCTAAAATCTCGTAGCTATCCACCCGAGACATGGCCGTCACTTGCGATCACACAGCTCCGGCCCGTCCACGCTCCTCCGAACGCACATCGTAGAGGCAAAGCTTTGGGTCCGTTCTCCTTGAGAACGCCCGTGACGACAGGCGTGTGGCGGATGCGTTTTGACACACTCAGCGCGGTTTACACTAAACCACCCCACAAAACCAGGGCATAATCATCCTCCCTCCAGCTGTCAAGAACAGCCAGGCGCCGGACTATCGGCGGAGAAGGAGCAGTTGAAAGAGCTAGTGACTCTAACGTCCATGCGCTGGTACGTGTTACGTGTGTCGCCGAGCGCGGGCCGTGCGATCACTGGAGCCCGTGCCGGCTGATAACCGAACGACCTCCGGCCCTGTTCAGTCGTGTCGAGAGTCGTGGCCGTGTAAGGTGTCACGTTTGGCCGGTGGACGGGTGGCCGGCTGCCACGGGCAATGGGCGGTCAGGTTTGGTCCCGGCCCTCTCGGCCCCGAAGTTGAAAGCCGCAGGAATTTGTTTATCCCCCTCCGTCCATTTGTACGTATTGCACGCTCACAAATTCCTTGATTCCTTGTTCCAGAACCGAGAGACGAGCACGGGCTGTGTGATTCACGAAATCTGAGCCAGCTGGCTAAACGTGAGAAGACAAGAGTAACGTGGCGGCCCAGACCACCAAAGCTGACTGGGATTCGTTGCCAGGAGCCAGGCCTGGCCCAGGCCGAGCGGGGGCGGCGGCACCAGTCCGCGAACCGCGGCCGGCGGGCGCGGCGCGTCCCGGCCTCCCGACAGCGACGACCGCCGCCAGAGGGCGGCCTTGGCCGGGGCGCCGCCGCCGCCGCCGCCGGCAGGGCGGGGCCGGGCGGCGCTCCATTCGCGCCCACCGGGCCGTGAAATGACCGGGGCTCGGACTCCAGCGGCGGCGGCGCGGCATTGTTGTGTCGCCGACCGCCGGCCCGGGCAGGTGCGCCGGCCGGCGGCGGGTCAGGCGGCGCAGGCCCGCTGGACGCGCCACAGGGCGCCGACGCACTCGCAGGTCACCGGGGGGACCCGCGAGTGAAACGCCGCGCGACGTTGTACGGGCCACGCCACGTATCACCCGTAGCGTTTCAGATGGGTCGCTTTGTCGGCCACCTGCTGCACGTCGCACGAGCGGCGTCATAGATCGGCCGTTACGTGTCACACTGGCAACGTAAGACGTCTCGTCGTGCCACATGGACGGCACTGCAGGTTACTCATTGCACATCAGGAGGACAGAGCCACGCGCCGCTCTTGTTACACGCCCCTCAGGACAACGCTGCAGGTCGCTCGTTACGCTGGTCTTCGGCATGAGAGCCGTGGCGCAGATCGCCGTTACGTTTTACGGGGCAGCATCGTGACTCACGCCAGCGATACTTACGGCAGCGGGTGACGTCACGAAACGCCGAGTCCAATGACCTGTATCAGCATCACAAGTGGCCTTCCTGCGTCGAAGAGGTTTAATCGAGAGCGACGCGGGACCCGAAAACCCGCGTCTTTTTGGGACACGGGTACTATTATACTACCAGCGCAACGGAACGGGGGCTGTTATTCGTTGGTTCATATATATATATATATATATATATATATATATATATATATATGTATATATATGGGATGTAGCAGACTGCCGCAAAAATAAGGCTCCTCTTGGTTTAACAGACTATTGATTATTCGCATCTTATAACAGTATGCAGGGCACCAAAGGCCGTAGGACGCACCCAGCATCGCGTTAAACCTCGTGTTTAAAGTACTGTTCTAGACTTCCGCCCAAGGGCAATTCTCTAGGGTTAACAGACGATCGTTTCGCACAGCATGCCATCCTCGAAGGAGCTTTATACAGGAAATACCTCGAGAGAATACCAGATCTCGAGAAAAGTAACGTGCTGCCTCAAGCAAGCCGCAGTCGGACGATGAACATCACACAGAAAGCGTCGCGGACAGATGTACGCCGTACTCAGAGACAACACCTGTCGGCGAGTTCAGCCGACAAAAATCAAAGGGGTGACTCATAATCAATCACGAGAATGATTCAGATTGCAGAAGGGTCCGGGATACGTCGTCAGAAGCGGAGTGGACCTGGACTCACGTATCTGTCAGCCCAGCTGGCAGATACGTGAGCAGAACCGGCAGCGGACAGAGGTAAAGCCAACCGACGGCGCCAACGACCTCTGGGAACAATTGGACACAGTCCGTCCACCAGATACGACCGTATTGTTTGGCCCGCCAGATACCGCGACGGCCTGGGAACATCGCTCATTATCATTCATCAATAAAGGTTAATTAATACTCCCCATCGTCGCCCATTGTCTGGCGCATCAGAATTTAGTAGAGGGGACTCGTCGCTTATAATTGGAACAGCCCTACGAACATCACGTCCCGGGAGGACAGCCGATTCCAAGCCTGCCTCAGCGAATGCCAAACTTTTGGCCATGTTGGATGGTCCTTTCTGTTCGACAATAACCCGACTACCGCGCCGTATGAATGGGGCCGAAAGTGCTCAGTTTCTCGCTTTCTGTCCCGGCTTCCCTCCCTACCGCCAAGACCATGAAAACTAACCTCACGCGCTTTAGATTTTCACGGAGCTCTTGTGCTGCACTGACTGCTGCACGACGTTAACATGCGCACTGGAAGGGGGATCTTTTTGAGCCCCCCCCCCACCTGTTTTTCTTTGATATCTCGAGAACGGATCGGAGCTGGTTGCTGCTTCTTTGCCACGTTTATGGCGAATGAATGCATCATCGAATGACGCAGAAAAATTGAAAATCGACCGGACGTTTTTGAAGTTTCAAGCATTTGAAGTCAGGCAAACATAATGAAAACGACGGTTGTCGCGGACAAATGGGAACTTTGTGAAAGAACCAGCGCTCTTCCTAAAACTACCATTTGAACACAATCACGCGACGTCATTTGGGTATAAGTGATGGATGTACCAAGACCAAAGTCAGGATCAGTAAGGGTCAAGGTCATCAAAGGTCAAGGTCAAACAGCTTGTGAACTGGTCCAGATTTGCTTTGCGACATGTCGGTTTGTATGAAATATGCATTCAAAAACCCTAATAAAAACACGTGTGCGCATTCTGATACGCCTACATATACCAGGGTCAGTGAAGGTCAGGGTCATTTAAGGTCAAGGTCAAATATCTTGTGACCTGGCCCAGATTCGCTTTTTGACATGTTGATTTGTATGAAATATGCATTCAGAGACCTTAATAAAAACACGTTTGCGCACATGGATACGCTCACATATATACCAGGATCATTTCAGGTCAAAGTCATCAAAGGTCAAGGGCAACTATTTTTTTACCTGGTCCAGATCTGCTTTTCATTATGTCGATTTGTATGAAATATGCATTCAAATACCCGTCTGAAGGACGTCTGACACATTGATAGTCACATGTATATATCTCTATACACATACATACGTACATAAATATAAACGCTGGAAGTGACCAACTGTATCGATGTTGGCTACTTTCACTGAAATACGCCAAAAGATACGTGTTGCGCCCTTATTTACACTTAACGTTCCCCGTGTTGCTCGAAATCTGATCTGCAAATGATGAAAAAATGACGCCATAGGTCAATGACCTGACATGACCTCGATCCGAAATCCTCAATCAAGACGCCAAATGAATGGAAGTTGTCGTATTCCACGTTTTGACGCCCCAACAAACACCCTTTTCCCGTTTCGGTCGGAAAGTTGTACGAATCGGCCTGTACAGGCCGAGAAGTGTCAAAAGTTGATCTTTTCGACCCCATTTGACCTTGAAGATATTGACCTAGGGTCATAAAAATTGCACACAATGTACATCGTCATAGTCCAACCCTGTCCACAAAATGTCATGTCTCTAGCTCTTTCCGTTGTCGAGATCGGAGGGGGCACTTTTTGATCCCCTTTCCAGTGCGCGTTAGCACGAAATGCCCTTCCACTGCGCGTGTTAATCCGCGTCCGACCGTCGGTCGGCGCCATGCACGCCCGACTCGGGGGGGTTGACGGCCCCCTCTAACTCACGAACGGTTGGTCGCGCAATAAGAATAAGCACACTCTTAGAAAGCTCGTGACGAGTAGAGCTCGAAACTAACCTCATTTTTAGTTTTGGATAAAATGTAAGCCACTTACGCCCTATATATGTTTTCTTATAGCAACCTGCATGAGACCGAGAAACGGCCTGGATCTCAAGGGCTATGACTAATGAAGTCTATATCAAGATACCAGTGCTCAGGTGAAAGTCCGCAGATGCTGACACACGTCAGTTTCTCTGATTTGTTCAGTGCATGCGCGGAAACACTGAGTTAAAGACACTGCAATGTTCACAACGCTACACGGAGGGCGCCGCCGACGTGGGCGGTATGAAATTATCGGGAACTAATTTTAGCGTTCTTTTATTTTCGCGAAATATACTTTTCCAGTGTGTATTACCAAGTATTGTTTCTTAATTATAGTCGTTCTTGTGGTGATTTCTCGCGCTTAAATGGTTAGAAAATTCATTAGTCATCAATCTACGCAACTGGCGGAGCTTTATTCGCGAGAGCCTGTTTCTTTTCAAAATTTGCCATTTTTTGGAGCTTTTTGAACCTCTTCTATTATTCGTAACTATGCAAGCCAGTTCTGCCATTTTCTACCCGATCTGAGTCATTAATCACCGATTTCGATGGCAGTGCATTTTAACTCATAACATTTATTCGTGACGTGACCTCAGGTCAATGGTCGGAGGTCATTGAAACTTTGCCCATTGACGGTGAATGGATGTCTGGATATTCCGACACTCAAACTGTTACAAAAAATTTCGTTAATTTTCGAAAAAAATAGCGCAATGCAACGAAAACGTGCTTGGCCTTAGGCCAATGACCTGGACATTTTCGAGAAATCTGAGATAGCATGTTTGTTGCATTTATCAAAATCTCTAACCCTTGAAAGTTCTATTGTGATACCTTACTGTGCGAAGTTATAGGGCACTAAACTTTTCTGGGCATAGGTCCACTTGACCTGACTTAGGTCAAACACCTTGTTTGACCTGAGGTCAAAAAGCTTGTACAAGGTGTAAATGGTCAAGGAAAAGGTATAAAAATAATATATAGTATAAAGGTGTAAAAATGATCAAGTCAAAGGTATACGAAGTTTTATGGTGCCGCGTTTGTTTGTTCTCTCGCAGTTTCGGAAAACCTCATAGAGGGACGGTCAACCGCATCCTCCAGTCGGGGCGGGTTAAACACTCGTTTCAGCTACCTTTTGAATCAAAGGAAAATTTACATAGCAATCAGATACCACCGAACACACGAGTCCTAGTCATGCATTAGGAAAGTGACAACTCAAAACGTCGTCACATTCATAAATAAAAGTTGTGTGCGTCTTTGCATATGTAGTGAGTCGCCATCGCATCCAACAGAATCACGCAAAATATTCAGGAAATACTGTTGCGTACGTACACGTTTACATAAAATTCTGAGAAAGGTGACCTGGCCCCCTGTTCTCTGAAATGTAGTTGACGCGAAAAGTTCAGTGCTCGGAAAGCAGTCGAAAAATGTCGGGAGATATGAATCCTGAACTGGTTTTCGGTTCTTACCAAGCGAGCCTCACGAACACGGCTGTGAAAGCAGTTGTCGCGGCGTCGCGAGCTGCTGGTGGACGTCAGCACTACTACTGAGGAGGCGACATACTGGAGTACCGTACAGGGCACGGGCAGGAAGCCGAAACCGCTGCCTATCTCCGGCGCGTCCGCCCGGCCGGCTCGACGTCGCAGAAGCGCGGGGCGCTGAGCTCTGCACGTGCGGAGAGCCGGCAGGCGGAGGTGCAGAGCCCCGCCGGCCCGGACAGTGCGGGCTCGCGTCCGCTGGAGCGGCCGTATCGCGCTGCACGCCGGAAACTGCAGCGCCCCCGCGGCGATAGCGCGAACCGACGAGCAAACCTGCGGCGGCGACCAACGGTTCGACCCCGGCTCCTGCACGGCCGGCGGAGGCGAGCCGGTCCGGGGGCCCGACGACTGGACGCACTGGTCGGCAGGATGCGCTGGACGTCTGCACCGCCACACTGCTGCGTAAATTCCACGTCACTGTTGCAAATCGAAGTATGTGAGATTCATTCTCGACGTTACCATTCGGCGGTCTCGGAGAAATATACACGACGTGAACTGTGACTGGTGATCCTGCGGCGCATAAAAAGAACGCCATCCCCTCTTAAACGGCATCACTTCCAAGAAGTTAAAAAATACCTCTTCCAAAGAGCACCGCATCTACTGGTAATCACCCTGGTTTTTATAGTGGCCTGTTCCTCTTGACAAAGTTCTCCCGACACGTGCTCTTGGATGCGTAAAACCTGTGCTGACTTTTGCTCGTGGTTTGGGCTAAGTTAAACGTCTGTAAACGGTTGGGATGTCTGCTCTATGAGATCAAGGACGGAGGACTCAGTGACACTTCATTTGTGCCAGAAAGAAGAGGTTTGGGGTCACTGATCGGATTTAGAAAAGACGAGAGGGCAAATCATACTCACTTCCACGTCTGCACCGGAATGTATTTGAAATACGGGCCAGGCGGAGACAGCAAGTTGTGATGGGAGGTTTGCCGAGGCGTTGGATTTGTCCGTGGCAAGGATCACACAGTCAGGACCGGGATGCACCAGGCTGACAAAAGACATCACTTAACCCGCCATTGACTGGGGGGTTAACGATCCCCCCTGGCGCATTTCTCAGATATCTCCCGAACAAAAAGACGTAGTTTCCTGAAACTTTCAGAACCTTTTCTTACACCAGTTATACACATGCTGACGAAACTTTGGAATCCGACGTGTCGATTTGTATTCTTTTGAGAGGACCTTGGCCCACCCAATGTTGGTTTGGGCCCCTCGCAATATCTTCGACCGGTTTTAAAAGGAAATGAGTAATAATAACGAAAATAATGGACGCAATTAATAACACGTAAGCGGAAAGTAAAACCAAAGTCCAGAGCGATGTATCTATCTATATTTCTATCTTCTATCTGTATTTTCACCTACATACATGGGAATAAGCGTAATTTTTCACTGGATGAATAGTAGCAAAAATCCAGCGAATTTCCGTCGATGGAAATAAAGTGGGCTAAATCCGTTGAAAAACTCTCATTTCGGGGGAGGAGGGTTACGTTGCCCGGTTCTCGGCTTGACCCCCAATCATCTGCAAAAATCGGCGCCCCTGTTTGGAAAAGGGGTCATCTTAGGTCACGTTCTAATGACGTCACAAAGATGGCCATGTTTTACGATTCGACGTTCAGTTTTTCTTCACCGCTGCGTTGTCGGTCCTTTTACAACATGTGGTGATTATGGCTTGTATTGCATATCAGCATGCCCTGAAGGTTCAATATGGAGCACGCGTGACTTCATGCTAGGTCATCCTAGGTCAGATGTCCGTTTTTCGTTTTCAGGGTCCAGTGCGAATACATTTCAGAAAATGGACAGCATAAACCGATTTTTGGATACGACCAGATAGGTTATCGAATTTTCGTGCAACAGACTGCAAGTACAACTTACTCAACAATATCTTGCAACACTGCGGTATTTTTCCTTAGTTAAACCTTTACTAGTTTTATGCAGATTTCAGTTTAGCGAATAAACTGGTGGTGTCTATTGCACGTTCTGGATGATCGGTGTGGAGATATCAGAGTTTGCAATGCTGTTCAGCATTCTGTGGGAATGTGCAACATGGGCAGATTGCTTTGAAGGACCATGCAGAGATGTCAGATGAAGGTCACTAGCGTACTCGTATTACTCCGAGTTTGAACCTAAAAACTGTTCCAATGCTACATGTGTGCGATCATTTGGGCCATGTCAAGACTTTCTGTACCCAGGGCTCTCCGAACACGTTTTCTTTAGTCTCCATATCATCTGGGCCAGGAAACGTGCTTTGCATGACACGTTACAACGGAGGTCAAATCTGACCCGACCAAGGACCTTAACCTTCGTGACCTTGGGTAAGGTGGCACTTATGAGATTAAGCTACCGGACATATTGTAACGCAAACGTCAGCCTCGGCCTGCTTTTAAATTCCCTTTGTGATTAGGCACTCTGGAGAAAAAGTCACTTTTTCGTGTTTGACCTGACCTGCCTCTGGACCGCAAACTTCGACGCTATCGATTGACGTTTGAATCAGCCGAATCGGAAGATGGGCTCATGTGAGATAGATGGGGGGGGGGTAGTCAAAAGCCCCCGTCAATGGAAGGCGGCGAAATACCAAAGTCAATGCCGGACTGAAAATTTTCTCGGACTTGAAAAGGTCATGGTACATCAGCTCGGAGCAGCTCACCGTCCCCATTGCGGTCTTTCCTTCACTTCGCTTTTGCATTAACCGCACCTGACCGGGTGGGACTGGATGAAACTCTTTCGAACTATCGTTACCATTTCAGAATTATGGGACTAATGAAAGAAGCCACTCAGCTGGTGTCGGGAAGAAGGAGGAGGAGGAGTAAAATGGGTTGCGGGATCGGGCATAACGAGGACGAGAAGGGGTGGGTGAGGGGACAAGAACACAGGGGGCATGTCTTTGCATCGCACGCCATCGCATTCTCGGCTCCAGTTTTCCTCCGCCGACTGTAGATGGCAGCAAATTTTAACCGTGACTGCACAGTTTGGTATGCAACGCTAAACTGCACTTGTGACGTGGTCGATAAAAGGGAGGCTTGGGATCAGTTTATTCATTCATAAATCCAATAACACAGCAAGCCCACAGCATATCAAAATCTAACCAATCAGATACTTGCGTTCCCGAGGTTCAACAAAAGTTCGAAGAAACTGGTAAAAAATCGTTGTTTTTCCATACAAGGGCCAGATGAATTGCAGTATTTTTCAGACGCAAATTATTTTAGGTGTGTCATGGGCCTCTTCCTCCATTTGCCCTCGGTTCCCACACAAATGGCTGAATTCCAGCAAACAGATGGAAAGGAGGGTCCCACTTCTATCTCCAAGCCTTCTCGTATATCACCCAACCAAAACAGCAGTCATCAGGTTCCTACTGGGTCGCAAGTCACAGAGAAACGAATGCCAACGATCAAATAACTCGCATGGGGTCACCAGTTGCTCCAACTGGTCCAATGCCAGCCACGATCGTCATCCTTTCAACGGTTGGTGCACGGCTAACTAAGGGCCCAAATCGGATCTGTGCTTATTGCCTCAGCTGACCTTGCCGGCTAATTTTCAGTGGAAGAAGTCCGGGAAAGAAAGCAATCCCTTTCGAACATCTTTAAACACAATTGGTGGCTTCTGGGTGCTGGTGAACACTGATGCACCTTGCATTTTGTTTAGGGTCGAGGGAGGTAGACGCAATTAGGCCATATTACCTGACAACTGCCTTGTTGAAATTATGTTGTCGTTAATTAAAGCCCAATGTCAAAGCCATGGTCAAATCCCCTGGCCTCATGCCAGATTCTATGGGTCGTGGTCCAGCCAGGCTTTGATGACAGCTGCTTTCAACCAGTCACCGGTGCGCTTCATTAATTTGCGTTACAGTCAAAGAGAGTTGATGTGTGAAGTAAGAAGTCTAAAGATGCTTTAGACCTATAATATAAATATATATACATATACAGATATAATCGCGCAAGTACATATTATCCAAATACAATGTGAGCAGCTTTCGGTCGATATAAAGCAAGTTCTCAGTCTAGTCGCCTCTGTCTAGTTTTGGGAACCTGGCATGCAAATTCAGCGGGGATAGCAATCAACTGGGCACCATGAGCAAGCATGTAGCCATGGAGGGGGCGGGAGGCATGGGCCCATGTTCCTCCTGAGCCTAGCCGTCCACACTAGATATTTAGCGATTTTGAAGGAATACGGAATAGTGATCATATCTATGCCACAAGAACAGACATTGTGTGTTTTTCCTGTGCGCCAAATAAGAGGTTAACTGCGTAAAACTGTTGCTTTTTCCTATAAATTTTGCCATACGCCAGGGATATATGACGAAATTTGACGTTTGGCTCCGCCCCGAGGAAAATCTTGGCTATGTGCCTGACCGAGCGCAATACTATGAATTGACCGTTGGGCCCCGACTCGCATCGGGGCCAGATGCGCTGACGGTAAAGCTCGCATGACACAAGAGAAAACTCTGCAGTTTTAGAGACAGTTTTAATTACAACCGGGAAGATATAACGCGAAAGTGGCGATATACTAAGATAAGAAGGAGAATTGTAAAGGCTTTTTCGGAAATGATGACTATGACGAGGCCATGCAACTCGCATTGCGTTGTGAATGTGCAATCGCTTATTTGACAAGGCCGTAATGTGCGACCGGAACGATCCTTTGGCACTGCACCCAACTAAACCATCGCATGCTACAACCATGAGTGGCTGCTGCAAAACCTGTCCACAGACCCGGTTTCCTGTGATATGACGTGGTTTTCGGTGGACAGATAAACATCATCCCGTCTCGTTGGCGAAGTTATCAACGCCTCACTTGAAAAGGTACCGTCAGTCGTAAGCAGGAACCGCCGATGTCCTCGCGATTACTGCAGCCATTGCTCGTAAATGACATCATTTGAAGTGATGCAGTTGGGTCGAGCCCCTGTCAACACTCACATCAGGCGCAGAGTAAAAATCAGCGTTCATGTTTTATTTCGACAATGTGAACACAACTCAATAACCTACCTTCAAGTAAGCGAGGCGTCGAATTCCCACGTTTTACCAAAGAAATGGTTTATCTGCACTTAAAAACAATATATAGATCATTTAACTGAGATGGCGGTGCAGGGAAAGGGCTCTGGCCCGTCCAATGTTGTTTTGGGCTGCCCAATGTTGGGTTGGACTATCCAATATTTTCTGCCAGTTTTAAAGAGAATGAGTAATAATAACGAAAACAGAAGCCACAATGCATCAGAGATCAGAGATTGGCAGAGAGTAAAGAAGGTCTAAAGCGATGTATCTATCTACCTTTCTACCATCTACCTATATATACATATTCTTACATACTTGGGGACAAATGCAGTTTTTATTTGACAAATAGTAGCAAAAAGCTTGTAAATTTCCGTCGGTCAAGAACAAGTAGGATAAATTCGTTAAGAAACCCACATTTAGAGAGAGGTTAGGTTCTCGGGCCCTCGGCTCGCCCCCTCCCCCCAATCATTTACAGAATTCGACGTCCTTGTGGTAATGCACTATGTATGTTTATCGAGTTGACTGCTGCGCGTTTCCTGAGCAAATGTCGGCCAGAAATGATTGGGCCTGGCGGAACCTTCACCGGGAAACCAGCTTCAGGCCAATATAGAATTCCAAGAGCCACGTGTACCTGAACTGTACACGACTGATGACAGCTCCGGGGCATGGGAGGGATGACCTTACCCTTCGATCCAGCCTCCTCCACGTGCTCGGCCAGTGTCCACTGCGCCATGTACGCCTCCGCGCCGCCGACCGCGGAACCCGTCACTTCACCGAAAAGGCAGCACCGATTCTGAGAAACTGGTCCCGTCTTCTGACGGATTACCACTGACTCCTCGATGGCCTTGCATGGGCTCCGCCCCTCCCCCTCCCCCAACATGCCATTCACTGGCAGCAGGAGTGGTCTCAGGACGAGTAGTAACATCGGTCCAGGGGCCCGCCCTTCGCCGTTTTGAAATAGAGCACCATTTAGGGCGTAGGGGCAGAGGAAGGAATTATGGGAGAGGTGACAGCATTTAGAGATTTTGGGGTAGTCTTTGGCGGCATGGAGGAAGCACTTTGTTGTCATAGGCAGGTTTATTCCATTTAAATACATCTAGAAAACAAATAAAACTACATTTGTCCCATTGCTTAAAAACTACTTCTTTCATCAACGAGATATACTTTGGAAAATCAAGTTGCCTAAGATGCCCTTTGTTTGGAACACAAAATACTGAATGGATGCAAAAAATCTGCACTTGCACGAAGCATGCCGTGACATCATCATGAAGGAACGTCACTGCTTTAAACAGCCTCGAAGCGCACTTAGCACGAGATCCTATCCAAATAAGCGAGCGCCTCGGTTTCTGACGTGCAAGAGGGCCCCAAAAGTCGGACCGGCTCGGCTGACCCTGTGTTCCCCTGACGACCGACACGCTGTCACGCAAGGGCACGTGGTCGCGTTCGCTCCTGCAGCCGGACCTGGCGAGCCGGCGCCGCCGGCCAAACCGGTCTGTCTCACTTCAGGCGTGTCCAGCCTCACCGGCACCAGCCCCTCAGCTGGTCAGGCCTCGCCAAAATGGCGATCGGTATGCGATGGTGGATCGCACCCTGATTTGCGGGCGTTGCGCACGACGATGGCGTGGTCAGCTGGGGAGAGAAAAGTGACTTGGTTTGGTGTTGACTTGCCGCGTATAGAGCCGTTAAGCCCGTGGTCACCAGGAAGGGATCTTCAACCAGTCGAACAGGAAGGAGCTGGTCCGGAATCAAGCTCTCCAACCACTCTGCCCGTCCTGTTCCCGGAGCCGAGTGACGTCCGTTGCAGTTTTGTACGGCAAAGACTTCCAAGGTTATCAAATCCAATGCATGCCTCGCGTCTGGAAACATTAGCCAGCTGCAGCAGTCGGTGCGATAACGCAATTACATTTATTCATTGCCAGACCACCCAAGGACGAAAAAACACACCGCATTCGCCACATCAAAGGTATGGCGAGCTACAAATAATTTGATGTCGTCTCCCTGCTCAATTATGGTTTCAAGGACTTTTGAATGTTTGAAGTGAAGAAGCTTTTGATCCGATGGTATCAAAAGCTTCTGGTTCACTGTGGAAGCTGTATTTTTATCTTTCATTTTATTGCTATTTAGGCCGTACGCAACAGCCTTTTACAACCTTTGTGTTTTAATTTTCACATATTCATCAATAATTAAAATTATTGATTAGATATGTTATAAAAGCAATCCAAGACCATATGTAATGTAAAAGGCAGCCAGTAATTACATAATACGACCAGTTACTTTTATTTCGCAGCTGCCTAGGCTGCACCGAAGCAACGGCATTTGCGCGACCTTTGTGGTTTAAGAATGCCGCATTTATTTCGGGCAAAGCCAGCTAAAAGCCACAAATTAAGGCGTGCGGTGGATTCGCAGGCCTGCTCCATTCATTCATTCATACTTCGTTATTGTTTAACCCGGCATTGACAGGGGTATTTCGCTAGCTGCAATTCACTAGGGAGGGGAGGGGGCGTTTACCGCTCCCACCCGTTTATCTCGAGAAGCGGTAGTCCGCTTTAGGTGATTCAAACTCCAGTCGATGACAGCGAACCTTGCAGTCTCGTGACATTTATATTTGTTTACTTTTGAGCCACGGATGACGCCGAAGGTCAGGCCAAACGTCATAAGATGAGTTCTTTCTCCAGAGTTGCCTAATTACAATGGAAAGTACACCGAGACTGAAGCGTGCGTGACGATATGTTTCTGATAGCTTAACCCTATTCCCGGAGGGCTAGACAGTATGGTCGATTCCCGGCGGGGGGGGCGGATTCGCCCCCCCTGAGATCTCGAGAACTACTTGTCCGATTTCATCGCAACAAACGGCAATCGATTTGCCGTGATGTGAACTACATTTTTGTAAAAAGAGATTTTCAAAATGTTGAACTTTGTGGATACAGGGGGGCAAAAATGTCAAAATGGGGGGTACTTTTGGACTTCTTATAACTCCATTGTTTATCGACCGATTTCGATGAAACTGGCATGAATCGAGAGATTTTGCATAGAGCATTTACCATGGGTACACAAATCTGAAATTTTGAGAAAATTCATGGGCGTTCACAGGGTTTCAAAAATGGGAGGATTAGTTTACTAACAACTGAATGAACAAAAGACGCAAACACCTGTTTTTGGTTTCTGCTAGTCATGTTATACCAAAGAAGTAAAAATCGCATTACAATGTTTGTATAATGTTAGCACAGGCGGCGCCAGGGACATGAAAAGGGGGAACTGTCATGGTCGCCCGTTTCTCAAATCAACTTGTGACCTTTGACCTTAAATGGCCTCCAGTGACCTTGGGGTCACTTGGAATGATCTCGTATGCATTTAATATTATCTGTAAACGTTTTCAATCATTTGAATTCACTGTATTTCAAAAATTTCATTTTATGTCTATTGCGATATAGGGTACGCGCACTGACATTTTAGGTCATAGCTCCGTGACCCAACCTGATATCACGCTGAAACCTGGTACACAATTAGAAGGCACCGTTCGACGTCATGTATATTCCGGATTTGGCATTTGAAAAAAACGGCACCGGAATCATTGCAAAAAAACAATTTTGACGTTTGACCTTGACCTGACCTTGTAAAATGACCTCAGATACACAAAATTGCATCTGCACATTGCCGAACTATTTAGCTATACACCCATTTAAAGTTTTAAGTTCTATCTTAAAAACTCTGTTTTTGGCAGACATTTTCCTTTTACCCTCAACATGGCCAAAAATGGCATGAGGTGCCTCCCAAAAACGTTGCCTGACTCCGCCCCTGAGCAAAATAGAATGTTGAAATTCTGTCACGGCACGTAGACGGAATAGCTAGGAAAAGTCACCAAGTTTCGTGAAGCTGCGTTAAAAGGCCTGGAATTGGCAAGCAAAAAACCCGAGGGGGGCGGATTCAGACCCCCCGCCGGGAATAGGGTTAATGTCATATTCAAAGCGCCACCTGACCAAAAGTCGTAAAAGGTCAAGGTCACAGGTTGGATCATATTTGACCTCCGTTATAACGTGTCATGCAATTGATGTCTCCTGGCCCATCTAACACGGATGTTCTAAAAAAGACACTTTCAAAGAATCTCGGGTGCAGAAAGCCGTTAAGTGGTTACAGCTATCGTCAACATGCAGCATTGTAACATTTGGTAGTTTCAAACTTGGACTACTACGAGCACGCTAGTGACCTCCATCTGACGTCTCTGGACGACCCTACAAGTCATTTCGTTCCATGTCGCACATTCCAAGGGAATGCTGCACAACATTGCAAAGGCCGATATCTCTACACCGGTGATTCAGAACGTCAAACAGACACCTTCAATTTGTTCGCTAAGCTGAAATCGCATAAAACCGCTACGGAAAAAGTACGAAAAAATATTGGAATGTTGCAAGAGACTGCTGTGTAAGTTGTGGGTGCAATTTGTTGCATAGAAAAACCGATAATGTATTTGGCCGTATCCAGAAAATAGATTATTCAGTTCTTTTCCCGAAATGCCTTCTCAATGGACCCGTAAAATGAATGACACATATTTGACCTAGAATGACCTAGTACAAGGTCAGGGGCTCCACATTGAACTCCCAGGTCATGCTGATATGCAATGCAAGATACAGAGAAAATATACACCATAAAAACACCAACAATGCAGGGATAAGTACAACTGAACGTCGAATCGTAAAACATGGTCGTCTTTATGACGTCATTATGACATAATCTAAGATGACTTTGTTTCCAAATTTTGTTTATATTTACACAGTTACACAAGAAGAAGATATCTAAGAAATGCGCCGGGGGAGGGGGAGTTGAATGACCCCAGTCAATGGCGTATTAATTTACTTCATGGTTGTTGTTTACCAATTTCGTCAGCAAGTATGAAGACTGATGATTCTGCTCGTGAAAATATTCCATTAATTCTAAACTGTCGGTCAAGGAAAAAAAAGAAACACGAACACGAGCACAAACGCATTGCGCACATGAAAATCACCTGGAAATATGTGATTTTCAATATATGCTAGAGGTCAAAACTCCGAAAAAAGCTGCTGCAAACGGAAGACGAAGCAAGCGCCCGCATATTGCTCAGGGAAATCTTATCAGATGTGACTGATTATATTTGATGTCAACTATCATCTGTAATTAACTACATCTGTACTATGTTATCCCAAACTGCTTCTGTATGATATGACTTATGACAGTCATAACGAGCACACTGGCTTGACAAATTACACTATGTGAACAGGAGTAGCAGGGCATACTGGCTGACAGGAAGCCCCTGTCAGGAGGGCCATTCAAATCCGAATGCTCAGAAGATGATCTCAGAGCCATTTTACGTCGCACTGTCCATCGTGAGGTGTATCATTAGCCATTGAAACATGTTGCGGCTGACTGGCACATCCGGCGTATCGGGACCACTGGTCCAACTTCGGAAAACAATCTCGTGAAAATCCTTGTTTTTATCAAAACGTGAACTTGATGGGAGCTGTACCCATGCTGACACTGTCGCTGCATAAACTGCCTAACATGGAAAACTGTTCAAACGGGTTTGCACACTGGAATAGACATGCCATCAAAACAAGGCGAACTGTCAGCGCATGCACACGATGATCCACAATTCATCATGAAAAATGGTATGATAGAGAATTTTCTAACTTTTTTCTCCATGAACGGGCGACCCTGAACTGAAAACCACTGTTCCATTTGATTTTTTTTTTTGTAATGCAGTGTCACGCTGTTTCTTTCTTTATATAACACCGTCGCACTGAGAGTAATCAGACGATCTCAGAACCTTCGCATTCACACGAAGCAGTCCCGGAGCCAGAACAGATGCCAATTCTGTTAGAGAACCTGCCAATTCTCCAAAAGGCCGATCTAGGTGACCATATGTCTACTGGAGACTCACCTCCGTAGTCCCCAATGTCCGTGAGGTCACTTAGCGATGGCATTCTGAGTAGGGCTGGTTCGCACTGGTCGCACAAGAACATTTCATCCATAGCCGCCTTTGCGAACGCCACCTGAGAGCATCATTACAATTATTTCAGATTTTTACTTTATTTTGGGTACAACAATTCAGCGGCGCATTGAAATCTAGCCGATGGAACCTTTAAATCCACTTACCCATGGGTTACCGAGCGCGACGAAAAGTGGGGGACCATTCGTTCAGGTGCGCCAACCTCCAAGACAGCGCCGACCTCCAACAGGGGTATTGAGAATAAAATTGGTAGTTATCTGCATATTTTTGGGTTTAAAACCGCATTTATCAATGCATTTTCTTATTTAGAAACATGTACGCGTACCGTTTGAGGGCCTGATCTATACATGGGACACCAAATATATGAGGGGCGCCTGATGTACGGGACATCTCGTTCGCCAAGGGCGCCGAGCCCCCGAGGGGCGCCTAATCCGTACGGGAATGGGAACCTCGTCTGTGAGGGGCGCTTGAATCGTGTCTGTCTGGTCTGTGAGGGGAGCCGGTTTCTTGGGAGGTGTCAAGAGAGCGCTTACCTGTAAGGAGCGATGTGTCCACGAGGAGCGGATGATCATAATATGGGACGGGTGGGGATGGGGGTGCCAGGAGGCTGACGACTGTCAAAGATTTAAAAAAGGGCCTCCTTCAGCAAAAAAGGACAGAAGAACTTCCCGGATTCGGTATTTATCGGGGATCGAATTTAAGAGGTGTTTGTTTCTTTTCCTTCGAAACCCTTTTTGCTGTGGCGTAAAGGAAGTGCCTGAATCACGGGCCAAGAAGTGGGAAACATATCCCCCCGCCCCCCCCCTCCCCCGGTAATCACCCATGCACTTACCCCGTTTTCCCTAATCTTTCTACTCTTATTTTCGTGGAGGAGCCACGTTTAACTAGTTCTGACAGATTTGCCAGCATTCATTGGCAGTTCTATGAGATCGCTGCTGTTTTTGCCCACTGATGTCAAGGACAAACAGTCATGTGCTTGTCTGAAAGAGCAGGCGGCACTGTTGTCCCGCAAAGTTTTTGCAGAAACACATGATCCTGCTTGTTTGCATTCCGCGATGCGGTCCAGTGTTTTTAGCCAAAAGGCATTGAGACTTTGGCAACCTCGTGGTTTTTTGCCGTGGGATATGCAGTGCCTCCCAGCATTGTGCTTTTTTGTCTTCTTATCTTTATTACTATGATCATGACGACCAAGGTGATGATGGCTATTGCTATATTAATAATGATGATAATAGTTATCATTGGTAGTAGCATTAGCATTAATGTTTTTATTATCACTGCTGTTGTTGCTGTTGTGGTGATCACCATTTAGCGATATCCACATAAATACTGTGGAATCAATTTCTTACACACCATTTCCAGGCGGAGATAGCCGTCATCGTTAATAGCCGAGCGATGACCAGGACCAGATGACCAGGGAACCACTACCCTCGGCTTTCCGGGCCGTATTTCTCCAGGACGGACGAACATCTCTGGCTGTCGTGATTTCCAGTGTGGGTCAGTCCTCTGATCTACACCTCGCGGCTGCCGGAGACAGAGTCCCTGACTTGAAAGGGCTCGGAATGCAGAAAATTTTGCGAAAATTTCATCAGAATCAGGATAAAACCAAGCAAATGGTTTCCTGCCGTACACTGCATGAACCAGTCACATTCACCCCTCGTGTTACAGTGATTAAAAGTGTTGGATGAAGGTCATATTTTGCTCGCCTGATTTCATCTCAGAGACACATCCATAAGAAAACACTCTGGAAAAGTCTTGATCGTTATTCTTTTATCGCATTCGGACCACCCTATTAATGTGTATGTATATTTACCTATCTGTCTATCTATATATCCATACATGCACACACACACACACATATATATATATATACAATATATATACAATATACAATCATATATACAATACAATATACAATCATACAATCATATATATACAATCATAAGAAATACTCAACTCCACGCATTAAATCAGCAAGCGTAGTGGCAGCGGAAGCGAGGAGGGGCAACGAGGATAAAGTGCTCCCCCATAGCGAGACATGGAGAGCAAACATATCTTAATGCCCCCGCAAAAATGGCCTCGTGCCATGTACAATTTTTTGGCACTCAAGTGTTGAAATATGAACTGGTTATGGCGACTGAAGTGGCATTACCCGGTTTCAAACTTTCATTGTTTTGTCTGCATATATATATATATATATATATATATATATATATATATATATATATATATACACATATATGCAAAATCCTGTCTTCACCTAGCACCCCAAAATAGTCGTAATTCTTGAGGTGAAACAATATATATATATATATATATATATATATAGACAGATAGATAGATAGATAGATAGATAGATATGCATATGCATAAACAGGGTGGCCCCAACTACAATCAAATGACAACCGAGTTCTGGTACCCCACGTAACCCACGATGGCGCCGTCTATGGTTTCGTTAGTTAAGTATTCGTATGCCTCCCTGTGTACAAATATTTGAGCCAGTAGTATAGCCATGGAGGTCCTAAGAGGTTCCAGGAGCCCCTCCTCCCCCAATTTTTGTGGCACAAGAAGGAGCTCCCTGGTATTTGCCTGAAGCCTGGCCGGGAAGGCAAACCCATTCCTCCGCAAAGGATCCCCAGACATAGACATAGACTTCTCTGGCAGGTAGCGGGATGCCCCCTGACCGAGAAAGATAAGTGGGCCCCCCGACATGTATGTACCTACCAAATGGCATATGCGAAGACCAAAAAGTATGCTCCTCTGCAAAGGAGCCGCCAGCCTGGAAAGATTCTTCTGCCATAGGATGGTGTTGACGTGTCGGGAAGGGAGCCCAGTGACGAAACCTAAGCCAAGGCCCCTGTAGGGCCCGTAAGGGTTGTGTCATGCCAACTTCAGAAATTCTCAATGCCCGACTAACTAAACTCTCAACCAATAACACAATTGCTTAAAAAGATATTATGAACATTCTTATAGACAGGTTTAGATGTCGATGCATGATTCCAGGATGAGAAGAGGGCACATGAGTCTGACTGCAGTCGCACTCACAAGACAAGTTCTCGAAACTTGAACAGGGTAACAGTGCGGCTGTCCGCACTCACCAGCCACTTGCCGTGAAACGATACAAACACTCAATGAATGTCACCGTGATGTCGGTACGCTGCGCCGACACCGTTCCTGCAACTCCGCTAATTATCACCACGGCGTGGGGATTCACCAGCACTGCGACACTTCGCACCACAAACCGGGCTTGGGCGTGGGTGCGTCCCGGGCTGGTGGTGTGTTTGAAAAAGAATACATGATTTTCCAAACGTTCATCGTATATTTTTTCAATCTGTGAAAACCCGGATCAAACAGATGTATAGTCGATTTGAGGTGAACCCCGCATAAATGAATTTCACTCTGGTCGTTAGTTATGTGTGGTTTCTACATTGACATAATTATTCGCTTTTATCAATTAATAACAGCTCTAATATACTACTGAAACAGAAGTACATGCGGATCAAGTTGAGGCGGGCGGGGGTATATGGTCCTGGGAAAATCCTGGGCATCAAAATCAAATTTGGTCTTGGCGCAGTAAAACACAAACAACTTGAATAGCGCTAAGCGTATAATTCACCTCTGCAATTCTCAAAATCTGAGGTGAGGGAAAAGAAAACAGGAGACGGTTCAAAACTTCTCTCAACGCGGGCCAGAAATCATACACATGAAATCCCCGTAAGTTTTTGTGCTGACGGTATCGGGCACACTCATTCTTAATGACACTGTACCACGAACCCTTCCCTCCAAAAAAAAAAATCCGAGTTATGCCATTAAATGGGACCGTTTTCACTGATTTTTTGTCAAAGCGTTTCCTCTGTGTTCTGCATGCATGCAAACCCGATAGTCATTTGAAACCTTCGTTTGTAGACTGCAGTCCCAGTCCTTCCAGCATATTTAACCAAACGAAGTGTCGGCGCAATTGACAAGACATCGGGTAAAAAACGAGGCTAACATTATTGCCTAGGCGGCACGTTTCGCTCCTTCGGCACGCCATACCAAACCCATCTACTGTTAGCCCGCGTCCGACTGTGGGACGGCGCCAGTGCACACTCGAATGGAAGGGGGGGGGGGGGTTGACCGCCCTCTCTAACTCATGAACAGTTGGTCGTGAGATAAAAACAAGCACACCGTCGGAGAGCTCGTGGCAAGGAGAGTTCGAAACTGGCCTCACTGCTCATGTTGAATAATATGCAAGCCATTTAAGCCCTATATATGTTTTTCTCATAGTCACCTGCATGAGACCGAGAAACGGCCTGAATCTCAAGGGCTGTGACTAATGAATTCTAGATATAGGCACCAAGGACAGGTAAAAGTCCGCAGATGCCGATACACGCCTGACTTCTCTGGTTTCTTTAATATGCAGGCAGAAACGTTGAATTAAAGACAGTAGTTTTCGCAACGCTGCAAGGCTAGTCCCGCCGAAGAAGGTGGTATGAAATTAAAGGGAACCAAATTTAGCGTTCTTTTATTTTCGCGAAATATGCCATTCCAAGTGCTGTTTCTTGATCCTAGCGGTTCTTGGTATAATATCTCATGTTTAAAGTTCGGAAAAACTCACTGATTATCAGTCCACACAATTGGCGGAGCTTTATCCGCGAAAGTTCGTTTACTCCCAAAATATTAAATTTTTGGAAACTTTTTGAACTCCTTGGTATTAGTCGCAACTGTGCGAGCCAGTTCTGCCATTCTCTGCCCGATCTGAGTCATTCATCGCCGATTTTGATGACAGTGCGTTTTGACTCATAGCAGTTATTCGTGACCTGACCTCAGGTCAATGATTGGAGGTCAATGAAACTTTGCCCATTGACGGAAACTGGATGTCTGGATCTCCCCACACCCAAATTTTTCAAAATTTTTCCGTCAGTTTTCGAAAAAAAACGACGACTTATGTTGAGAACGGGCTCGACCATAGGTCAGTGATCCGGACATTTTTGAAAAATCCAAGAGAGCAAATTTGCTGCATTTATTAAAATCTTGGCCCTTGAAAGTTTTGTTGTGATATCATGTTTTGTGAAAAGGTTACAGGACGCTAAACCTTTTCGGACATAGGTGCACTTGACCTGGCTTCGGTAAGACACCTTACACGACCTGAGGTAAAAAATTTGATACAAGGTGTAAAAATGATCAAGCAAAAGCTGCACAAAATTTCGTGCCGCTGCGTTTGTTCGTTCTCTCGCAATCTCGGAAAAACCAGGGGGAGTCAACCGCCCCACCAATCGGGGGCGGGTTAAATAAGGCAATTTATCTTTGCTTACATACATCTGGCTCATGTGTAAAGCATGTGGTAAGTTGCCAAGAGTCCATTACAAACTAAGAATACTGCGCCGGTGGACGACGTGAGAACTGCAATGGTTCTTTGATCACCATCACCGTAATTCTGTCCTGCTTATTTCTGTCATGTCTGGTCTGGGCACAAAACAATGTGACCCAAATCCGAGGAGAAATCGAAATTCATGCGTATTTCGATCTCTCCTATTAGATTCCGCCAAATGGGGTGGCTGGATCCGAGAAATGTTTGTCCCCATCCCGAAATAGCTTCCGCCGCCCCTGAATACGCGGGAATTACGGTGCCAAAAGTGCAAGGGACACAGGGACTGGTCACCCGGTTCACAGCCAATGAGAATGCTGTTTACAAACAGTCTTCTCTTGAGAATGGGTGCGGAACCCCTAAATATTTATGGATTTCAATACATTTGCCATTAATGTGTCCTCAAAAGCGTCACACATAGTGAGCACTACAATGTTTAGCAAGATATGGCGAAAATAGACTGTTTTCCGGAAAATCAAGGTATTCAATCGTTTTTAGCGACCCATGCAAATAATTTTGTTCCGCTAAGATTAGTGTCATTGTAGTTGTAGTGGACCAAATAATGGGCAAAAGCTATGAAACATATGATTGTCAGAAATCGTGGAAAAGTGAGTAAACCTACTATTAGTCAGTAGGCGCAGCGCTTTTAAGGCAGCCTTTAATTCTGGGAAGCGCACTAGTGGTAATGAAGTTTTGAAACGACACGTTATCGTGTTTGGGTGCTTATTACGCATCTAACACGCAATAAACTATCAATGGCAGTGGAATCAGCGTATGCGTATCCCGTCGTTCAGGATACGTGAGTTCAACGGAGTGCCAGAATTCACACAACACACGACTGTGGATCGTCAGCTTACTCTCTCCAGTCAGCCAATATACGACGCTTACTAGCAGGCCTCACATCGGAAGTTTTCGTGCTCCACGAACTTTTTGAGGATGAGAAACTCTTCATAGGAAAGAAGGCCTCTCAAGATCAAGGGGTCCCTAAATTTCGTTTTGCCTCTTCCCTTAAACAGATACGACACGCCACCACTGCCACCAGCAGCCAAATGCGGGAAAGTCTTTATTTCATTCATGCATTTCCATTGCAATTTTGGACAATTGCGGACTGGTAGAACATATCTCTTTATAATTGTGGAAAGTAGCCTTGTTAAAAAAACATTAGAAATATCTCTGTTAAATGCCACAAATCTTGTGGATTTTATAATCGGGCCTGAAAGGTAAAATTCATAAAGTAAATCATCTACTGGATGAACGTGCACTTCATTTCCTGCAACGTGTTAACTTGGCTGTGTTAATAACAAAGCCAATAATAGCATCTGTGATAATGATTATAATGACTATGATAATGGTGACAACAACAACAACAACAACAACAACAACAATAATAATAATAATAATAATTATAATCATCATCATCATCATTATTATTATTATAACAACAACAACAGCAACAACAACAGTGGTAATAATTTTTTGCACGGAAGTTTCCTCAGGTGTTGACTTCGAACTCTTGCTTTCCATTAGCTTTATTGCATTATTTAGACAGCTATATTTTATCAGATTATGATGACTGAGCTCTTAACTGGATTGCATTCATCCGAACAAAGCAAAACAATGCAATAGCAAAATTGCAGTGAGGGTGAAGGACGGAAAAGCGGGCCAGAAGCATTTTTGTAAAAGAATGTCATTCGCTTCTAAGTCTCAATGATGCGTCATGTGAATCAATGAGGCTTGACATCAGAATAGCCTTATCTGTTGGACTGGATTTATCTACTGGATTTCATCATTTCAGTTTCTAGTCATTCAAGATAAAGAGTCGACATCCATCAGTGACGCGAACGATGCAAACAAAGAATGACAGGAGCACCAGGCGTGTACCTACATCGGGCGCCACCGAAGTATCTAATCACGGTTCTTAGCGCGCAATGACGACGGTATCATATCTCAAAGTCCGACCCTGGTTGATTTATCTTGCATACCGTCACCGGCTGCGACTTGTGACCTCGACCGTACGGAAACCCTCTCCAAGCAGGTTAGATAGCCAAGACTTCGTCGCTCCGCTTAAGGCTCACGTAGTCCAAAGGTGGTGATTTCCAGGATAGCATTACTTTAGGTCGTGCAGAAATCGAAGGCGTGGCAAAGCGTGTGCAAAGGATTTCCTGATATAGGATCTTCCAAAAGCCCTCGCATACAACAACCTTCGATGAAAAGTATTATGAAAGTTAAGAAAGAACACAAGTTAAAAAAGCGGTTGCAACAGCAAGCAATGATAGAAGATTATGAGAGAATATCATAATAATAGCACAGCGACTGTGTCGAATGTATACCGCCCAAAATTCCATTGAATCGGGTATTGCTTTTATATATATATATACCTAAGATGCACATATATATATGTCAAGATGGTGGCATTTTTAGTCAGTTGTTCTCTTGTGATGGTAGCACGATGCTGTTGGATATAAACACGCAAAGCACCTTCTCCCAGATGCATCGCTGAACGTGGAAATAGTGTAGTGTTGGTGGCGCCAATGTAGTCCGTGGGACGGGGCTGCATTCCTCATATGGGCACTTGACTTTGTTGACTTCATAGCTTATTTGAGGTCAGTTTTCCTGGAAAGATTATTCTTCCTGATAAAGTCTCGTACTGCTGAGTTTCTGCGGAAGATGACAAGTTTCAGTTGTCGGTTGCTAGCAGCGCATTTGGCGTGTTTTGATATGATGTCACGTAGCGCTCTTTCTTCGACTTGATATGCAGTGCTTATATGGTTTCTGCATAACAACACTATTTCGTTAACCTTGGTGTCATGGTTTGTTGGCTGAACTTCCTGTCCAGCTGCCGGTGAAGCTTTTTTCGTTTCGAAGTTCCACTTCGGCGTCTGGATAACCATTATTGATTTAGATCGACTTTAGTCTGGCAAGTTCACCGTGCATGCCCTTCCAGTTCTGACAGCCCGTTTAACAAAGACTAGGCTAGCCTTGTAACAAGCCGGGCACTCATATGGAATATATATAAATATATATATATATACATATTCCTTATTTATGATCTTAATGATGGCATCTTCTCAAAGTTATAATCGATTACCTCTCGATTCATGCCAATTTGACCCAGATCGGTCAATAAATATCGGGGTTCCAACAACTAAGAAAAATCCCCTTTTTCCCGCAATTCTGCACTCTGCATCTACCCTTACATAATTTTCAGAGCTTCTTTTTGCACAAATATGGCTGACGTTACGACGAAGGAATTACCGTTTGTTGCGATCAAATCGGGCTGGTAGCTCTCGAGATCTCAGGGAGGGGTGGGGGACGAATAAACTCCCCATATCGGAATCACCAGTCTGTAATAATCTGCAAAGCGCATCGTCATTGACTGTGAACTGGGTAACCAGTCCCCGCATCCCTTGCACTTTGGCACCGTAATGCTCGGGAGCGGGGAAGCTATTTCGGGATAACATCAAACCGTCCACGGATCCAGCGATTCCATTCGGCGGGACTTTAAGCATCCCTAAATCCCGATTTCTTCTCGGATTTGGGTTACTTTGTTTTGTGTGTAGACCAGACATGACAGAAATAAATGTGACGAAATTACGGTGGTGATGATCGATTAAGGTAAAATGAAGGAGGACGATTTTAGGGCAAAAGTTCGTATCGCAGAGGTCCGTCGGACTTAAGTTCACCGGACAAAAATTCGTCGTGCTGATGTTCGTCGTGTAAAAGTTCGTCTAGGACAAAAATTCGTTTAAGGCAAAAGTTCGCATGGGGAAAAAGTTTGTCGAGGACAAAAGTTCGTCATACAGAAGCTTGTCTAGAACAAGAGTTCAAGGGCAAAAGTTCGTCTACGACAAATTTGTCTCGCTAATGGAAAAGCTTCGCATTGCAAAAGGTTCATACAGAAAAGGTTTTTAGGAAAAGGGTTCGTAACGGTAAACGTTCGTGACGAAAAAGGTTCGTAACCAAAGGTTCGTAAACTTAAGGTTTCGTGTCGAAAGAGGTTCGTATCGGAAAAGAAACGGGCCTAAAATAATAACCTAACCTAACCTTTGTCCTGAACGAACTTTTGCCCTCAACGAATTTCCGCGGGACGAGCTTGGACGAACTTTTGTCCTAGACGAGATTTTGCTGGACGAACTTTTGTCCTCGACAAACTTCTGTCTGTGCGAACTTGAACGAGAGAAACTTATGTCCTAGATAAGCTGCTGTCCTGGACGAACTTTGCCAATGCGAACTTTCGCGAGACGAACTTTTTCTCTAAACGGACATTTGTCCGACGAACTTTTGTTGTTACGAACTATTTTTCGACCAACTATTATCGTACGAACTTAAGTCCGACAAACTTCTGCCCGAAAACCAGGACACGAATCTTGATTACTACAATGTGACAACATTTATCTCGTCAACTGAAACGTAACTCATCACGCGCCGACTTTTGGTTGCTTCGCCTTGGCAGGAAATACTAACACAACAAAGCAAAAATAGGCATTTTGATCTTTCAGCTACTCGGAAAAAGCGAAGAACTCAATCGGAGCAATATCTATTCGTTTGCTTCCAGCCCACATTTTCGCTTCCTAGCCTGCGTAAACCAAAAAGCGTAAACCAAAAAGCGAAAAGGTAAACCTGCGTACACTGTTAAAATATTGATGACCTCCTGGTGGACCTGGATGGCAGGCACTTGTTCTCTTACACCAATGGGCTCAGTTCACAAGACGGACGCTGGTTCCATTAAAATGCGCCTTGATTTCGTTAATCATGCTTAGAGGCGCAACCAGGGGGGAGGGGGTGGGCTAAGGGCACTGGAGGCCTTTTCATCCCTTAGCACGAAAAGGCCTCCGGCCCACGTCCGGGACCCCTTCGTACTCAGCGCATAAGGGCCCCGTATTCGGGCTGGAAGCATCCCTCCGCGCGTAGCTCGGAGACGTTTCCCGACTGCTCTACACCGGGGCCCCTCGGTTGAGAGAAGCCATTATTACGGGCCATTCCCATTAAGAGATTACTTACTAGCTGTGGGTTCTTTACTGGGCTCTGTATTCTATTTCTATACTTACGAACGTGCGGTTATCCATTGTCGAACAGTGGCTACTACGTCCCGAGTCAGGAAGGGAGACACAGGGATGCATGTCAAACAAACAATACTACTGACGTCGCTACGGTCGGCAGCAAAAAATAAGGTCATATCATTTAGTCCCTGTCTAGTAGTTCACGCTTCAGTGCACGGACGGAAACCTGCTCATCTAATGTTAGTCCAAACAGGAATGCAGTTGTACAGGCTGGAGGCTCTGAAGCTAAAACGCCCTTTCCCAGTTTCAGTCTTGGATCGAGAGATGTGTGTCAGACTGTCCTGCCTCGTGCTCCGCTGTCAAGTGGCACTGTTCACTTGCAGGACAGCTGCTAAAGCTCAGCCCAGCATTTGAGCACGTTGTGTTTTAGACGCAGCTTGCTCCCTCCAGCCTCAGCTAACTGCTGAGGCTGGAGGAAGTTCAGTCTTTCTCAGGTTCAGTCAGGTCGGATACACGGTCGATTTTTCGGCTTCTCTTGCTCCAAAGTTGAGAATCTTCCGTGCTATTTCCGAATACCGAAAGACAGTATATAATTTGTGAGAGAACTAGGAATGTCACAAGAATGGTGATGACACTGTCGGGTAGATGGTGACTCATGCTAGAGGCCAGCCAGTGTTCCCATGCAGGGGCGACTGATGAAAACCATGTGAGCACCCCAAGACAAGGTACCGTCGAAGTAAGTCCAAAGATTTTGACCTCGTTGCATGGGCGAGAGCGACGGCTCAAAAGGTGACTTGACAATTTTGAAGGCTGCGCAAGTTTTGGCGGTTTCCAAAAATGATTGACTGGGTTTTTGTCGCGTTGACCTCAAGGGCGTTCGCACATAACCGTTCACCGAGAGATACAAGGCTGGCTTCCAAACGTGACATGAGTTCCCGGAGGTCACTCTTACTGCCTAAGAGCACGGTTTGTGTGCAGTCAGTGTACTGTACGACCAACGTTCCTTCAGAGAACAGCACCAGGTCGTTCGCAAGGACCGTGAATAACAGCGGCCCCAGGGCCGAACCCTGAAAAACGTCCATGTTGTTTGCGAGGGGCTGTGGGGTATGTGTTCGTTCGATGGCGTCCTTGAGCGCCACACCCTGTGTGGTAGGCGCTTAAGCATGCGGTATCGATACCATACAGTCGCGTTTCGTGCAGGAGGATCTCGTGGTTAACAACATCAAAGTCCATCATCGTAACAATTTACTCACTGTATAATTAAAATTATTATATTATAGAGTCATTGTTTATATATATATATATATATATATATATATATATATATATATATATATATATATATATATATAGTTATTATATTCTAATATAACAATAAAATGTAGCTTTTATTATATTATAATATCACAACAGTTGGTTTACTGAAGCATTATAATAATTGTTGCAATGGCTATATTATGATAATTCATTATATCAAGGCTATTTAAACCCATTCACGACAAACGACATATTTCTCCGTGACCAGTGGACGGTGGCCGTCATCAGCGTTGTCAACGCGGTTTCCGTCGACCGACGAGAACAAAAACCATGTCGAGAGGGGGGCAGATGATGGTTGTAGGACAGATAGTGGTAGAGCTGGCGCTGATCAACGCGCTCGACCACTTCGCTGGAGACAGGTATAATGGATATAGGCTGGAAGTTTGAATAATCGGAAGCACCGTCCGATTTGGAAATAGGATGCGTAATGGAATGTTTCTGTGAACCGGGAAAACTGGATTCGGTTTAGCAGGAGCTGATTTTGTGAAGAACGGCGTCACCGGCAGCCGGCAAACTGGGGCGTGGCCGAGCGGACCAGGGGAGCCCTTGGATGGAGTATTTAAGGTTTCTTGCGGATCGGATATAGAAATGCATGCAAATTTCTGGAGACAGAAAATGAATTGGCCGAAGTCCCAAGCGTTTTTAGTCTTGAGTGATGTAAGGTGTGTTCTGCCCCTCCTTTGCGCAACCCTGTGTACACCCCGCCCCCTCCCGGGGACACATTTCGTTGTCTGAAATGCACCAGCTCCCCAAAAAGTCGTGTAATAGCTTGTCGTGCTCATGCTTGGGGGCGTGCTTTCTTAGGTTCTGGCTGTTATGAAACGCTGGAATCCAGGATAAGACGACAAATCTTGCATACAGTCGTGCATTTCTAGTTAAGCAAGTCTTTTGAAAGTGAACCCAGACCACAACTCGTGAGGAATTCTCGTGAAGCTCATTATTCCTTCTCTCATCTTACTTCATGTATCGATGCGAGGTCAGGTGAAGGAGGATGACGATGGCGTCGCCGGGGCCCCAGCCAACCCTTACCTCGGCGTCAGCCCAGACCGAAGACGACAGACGCCTGCCGAAGGCTTGTCGCGTGCACTGGTCCCACAGAAAGCCAGCAGGCCTCTATATATGTATGTCATCAGCATCAGATAATAGCCATGCATATCGAAGCAACTGGTTATAGATATGGTGGGTTCAAGAATCTCGAGTGGGGGGATAAAATCGGCATTGAAGCTTTTAGAAACCACGAATACCGGAGCTGAAACTAAGCCGTATGCGAAGAAAAGATACAGATAAAGGTCGTATTTACGCAGGCTCAATCTACTGGTGACGTGGTTCTGATGTCGCCGCATCAGCGCGGTTGCTGTTGAACAGGCACGTTGCCAGGATTTTCCTCAGGGGGGCCAAATGTCAAATTCTGTTGTATGCCACAGACATATGACGAACTTTACAAGAAAAGGCAACAATTCTAGGCAATTTATCTCATATTTAATGCTCAGGAAAACGTAAAATCTTTGTTTTTGCAACATATATATATGGTCACTCTTACGTATTCATGCGAAATCCCCATGTATTTAGTGTAGACCGCTTGGCTCAGGGGAGGGAGGCGTGGCCCCCATGGCCCCCCTTGGCTACGTCCCTGCTGTTGACACAGGTGCCGTATATCTTCCTCGCCAGCGGTTGGCGGCGACCCAGCGACTCTTCTCCTCTCAAGCCACAGTGGCCTGGAACCGCCTGCCTCGGGCAGTCTCGAATGCCACCTTACGCGCGACGTTTTTAAAGCATTTGAAGCATTTTAACGTTTTTAAAACACTTGGAGCATTTGACACTGTGATTGCCTGTTTGTGTTCAAATGTGTTCCTTTTATTTCACCTGACGAGTAACTATGTATCATCGTTTTTGTAATCGTGACGAGAGAGCAGAATAGCCACTCCCGGTGGACGCCTTCGATGCATAAATGCATACACACATACGTACATACATACATAAACTTTGCAGCGCTATGCATTTGAACTATAAGTTCTAAACAGGGGTGACCTTTTTTCAGACGACTTTGGAACAGTCTCTTCCCGTGAACACTTGCAAGTCCCCAATTTAACCATATTCTGAGGCGCAGTTCGCAGAAGACCTTTTGAATGTGCCACATCACCGCGCCTGGTGGTTTTGTTTTGACCGAAAAACCCCCAGTTTTTAAGACGGTAGGAAAAAGGTGAAATGACTGACCTGATGTAGTCCAGGTTGTGGACAACAGCGTAGCCAAGAATTTCTTGGGGAGTGGGGTCTGATGAAAGGCTCAATACTGCCGTTACCATTTCCTTGTTGCGAACACGGAAGAATGGACCCTGTTAACCCGCGCACGACCGTGAAACGGCGACGATCACGCCTGACGGGGGAGCGGTTGACCGCCCCCCCTCTAACTCATGAACAGTTGGTCGCACGATAAAAATGAGCACACCGTTGGGAAGCTTGTAACGATTAGAGCTCGAAACTTGACTCATTTTTAAATTTAGATAATATGTAAGCAATTTGCGTCCCATATATGTTTTCTCATAGCCGACTGCATGAGACCGAGAAACGGCCTGAATCTCAAGGGCTGTGACTAATAACGCATACGTAAAGGCACCAACGCACAAGTAAAGGTCCGCAGATGCCGATACACGTCTAATTTCTCAAATTTGTTCAATATATACGCCAAAACGTTCAGTTCAGATACAGTTCAGTTAACAACAGTTATTCGTGGCAGTTTTCACGCCGGTTGTCGGCGGGCGCCGCAGCCATACACAGTAAAAAATTAACGGGAACTAATTTTAGCGTTCCTTTATTTTCGCCACATTAGCCTCTCCATGTTAATTTTATTCATCTTAGTGGTTGTTGTGATGGTTTGTCATGCTTAAAGTTTGGAAAAACTCATTACTTACCAGCCTACATAATTGGCGGAGCTTTATTCGCGACAGCCTGTTTGTTTCCAAATGTGCAATTTTTTTAAACTTTTTTGAGGTTCATGGTGTTACTTACGTCTGCGCAAGCTAGTTCTGCCATTTTCTTCCCATTCTGAGTAATTCATCGCTGATTTTCACGGTGGTACATTTTTGCTCACAACAGTTATTCGTGGCATGACCTCAGGTCAATGGCTGGAAGTCATTGATACTTCGCCTAATGACGGTAACTAGATGTCTTCTTCACTCCCTACTAAAAATGTCATGAAAACTTCCGCCAATTTCCGAAAAAAACGACATGTCTTAAAAATGGGCTTTACCTTAGGTCAATGACCCAGAAAATTCCAAAAATCTGAGACAGCAGATTTGTTGCATCTATCAAGGTCACTGATCCCGCAAAAGTATTACTGTGATGTCTTGTTTTGCGAAAAAGTTACAGGGTGCTAAACTTTTTTGAACATAGGCCCGTTTGACCTGACTTAGGTCAGACACCTGACTTGACCTGAGGTCAAAGCTTAGACCCAAGGCGTAAAAATGATCAAGCAAAAGGTACAGGAAGTTTCGTGGCGCTGTGTTCTTTGGTTCTCTCGCAATCCTGGAAAAACCTCGGGGGGGGGGGTGGTCAACCCCCCAGTCGGTGGCGGGTTAAACAGAACACTCGGATATTTTGAAATAAAGATGTACAGCTTTTAATTTTAAAACATTGCTGTCTTTTAAACAAAACGTTTTTGATAAAAGCCACGTCTAAATATCGACCACCAGGGAATGGACTCTACTTTCGCCTGACTACATCATGGGTTGTAGAAAGGAAGACCACGAATCTAAGTAGCACTGAAAGTGTAGCCAGAGGTGGGTTAGGGGGGTCAACTGCCCCCCCCCCCCCAACCCAGGGGGCTTCCGGCAATTGGTCATTATCACAAGTAGTTTGTTTGAAATGCGAAAATGTTTCGAAACGGAAAGTAAATCATCTGTCAGTCCAAAATCTCCCAGTGTGCTATTTGATAGGGTCATTTTCACCATGACTGGAATGGGCCTTTTTATTTCAGCCTTAACCCTCACCTCCTTACGAAAATCCTGGCTACGCTTCTGAGTGTCACGGACATATTGTCCACCCCAGGCCATTTTCAGGTGTTCCTGAAGACTGATATGTCATCTTACAGTTAACGCTGTCTTCACTGGCTTTAATTATCGAGATCATAAAGGCGCCAGATGTCCCTTTGCTGCTGGAGTGGTAGCACTTCCCATGAGAAACACATGTATCTCATTCCAGGACAATCGTAAAGGAGTGTCCTGGAAGTGTTGTCAGACACCTCGCAGCCTGGCTTAGGGCAAAGACTGTCTAAAGTCGAAAATTCATGAGTGTTTCTTCTCTGTGTGATCCCTGTTTTTCCTACCGCCTATGTTGCATCGACGCCAGTCTTTCCATCTTTTTATTGTCTAGGAGCAACTATTTGGCTGGTATGACTTATTTGATAAAAAGCAAATAAACTTATTCTGAGACTCTGCTGATGAGATTTTGGAGCTAAGTATCGATTGAGGATTATGTTATTCGCCCTCTGATATTTTTGGAACCAACCATTCTTTTTGCTGTAAGTTAGAACAAACGAACTCCCGGGCATAACCGACAACTCTGCATGCTTCAGAATCGGAAAAGCGTCAAGAGCGATGGCAGGAGAAAAGGGGGGAGGATATTTATTGATCGGTCTTGGATCGGATGTTGCTGACGGAAACTTTTCAAAAGTGGATGAGAATTAGACCGAAGGGTATTCCAAAAGTTTATTTCTTTTAGCGAATATATTTCACACAGTTATGAGTGGCGCATCCAGAAACCAAAAAGAGGAAAATGCGTAATGCATGCCTCTTGCCTTTTTAAAAATAGTTGTCTGAAAGGACCAGAAACTAGGTATTGTGACATATTCTTTATTTTGCGAACGCGAGAAAATTGCCTTACACTGGTCTTGCCATGAGCCAAGGATGTATGGTTTACGTTTTGATTATTTCTGCTGCAGTGGCACTCAAGCGCCGAATCAGAACAGCATTAGCGCCTCTGAACACGGAAGCGCTGCGTTCAGTGATTAATGGCGTGAGTGCGCGCGTGAGGGTCGCAAACCGGTTTGGCGTCACCCACCTCCTCTGCTGCGTGTCGGATGTTACATGTGCTCATATTGCTTCGCCCTAGATTTGTATTCAACATGTTTAAATACAGCTGAGTGATACGGTGCTGGAATTTTGTCCGGATAATTAGTGGACACATGTTACATCATATCGTCGGCAATACTGGTCCTAGAGCCTCCTACTGGTTCAAACGAAAGGTCACGATCTTCTGCATCAGAAGCACGCAAAACGTTAAAAAATGTCGGGTGAAGGTCAGCCTAGGTCAGGTGAAATCTTGGTCTTACTTTTCATGCCAAACATCGATACTTACTCCAAACCGTTTTGATTCACGTAACAAAAAAGGGCGGAAGTAGAATCTTCTGATGATCAGGTTTGCATTACCTGCTTTTCGTCCAGTCATGGTCTTTCTAGGTCAGTTCAGATAAGGTCGCATTATTCTTCCTGACTAAGAGCAATCATTGCTCGCTGGGATTCTTAACTGTGTCAAGTACAGAACTGAAATGACATCTCGCAAAAATGAAATCCGCTCTGTCTGTTCCTTACAGGGTAAAGGTCAAACCCGGTCAGGACAGATGTCTTTTTTTACTAGGAAAAATAATTGCTCACTGATGCTACTGTACGATCTTCCACAGACAATGTTGCATTTCATTTCATTTTGACACCAATCCATGACGTGACCTGACTTGACCACACATTACCTTTGGCGAACCTTGCTAAGAGTCGCACATAGATTTGCTTGCCTGGCTTGAACAATAGGGAAGGTCAGCGGGAACCATTCCTACCACTCAGAATGCAAATCGTTCCAGCTGTCATCATGCATGAGACCTCTGAAGTCGACGTGCCACGGCCGTCTATCTTTTAGACGACAGCGTCCTGTTTAAATTTGAATAATGCATGGATTTTATTCGCGGCTTTTATTCAACAAGGATTATGTCCGCGCCATCGCCCAATGAAACGAAAATATGCCTGTAAGGGTTTACGTTTGACACATAAATCCATGACCTAACCTAACATAACAATGATTTTGATGTCAAAATATGTAAAACTATTTTGTGGACAGGTACTGAAACTTTGGTTCTACTGACTTTGATGGTGTAGAAGTGATTTGCGAAAAACCAGGGGGTGCCCTATTTGACAACCGGCAGACGATGCCGGGTTAGCAAGTCTCATCAAGCCTAAACTGTAGTATGAACTTTTTAACCTCGAAACAGAGTGACGTATCAATCAGTCAGATCAGTCAGCTGAGGTCATACATTAACAATGCAGAACAGGAAAATGAAACATTAAAATATTTGGTGCAGACTTTTACGGCATGATGAGAAAACGTATCTGAAGGCAAAGTGCAGGTCGTGCCAAGGTCATCTAAGGTCCATTGATGTATGTTCTCTTTTTCCAGGATCTGACAAATTAACCCCAATATCTTTTTTATGGATCCAGTCTTTTGACCCCGGTTCACTGCGGATAACGACAAATGGCTTGACCTAGGTCACTGGCACTATAGGATATACCCGTTTATCCTACCGACTAGTAACTCAACAGATGAACATTAAACCCATGTGTTTAACATTTTACCTTGGTTGGCCTCAATCAGTATGACTCTGATTGTGCTATGCAAGGTCGCAGCACACATAGGACCCAAGCTCACTTCCTCTCCTTTACTTTCCTTGGATTAACTCCTGCCAATGCATATAAAAGTAAATCTCGTGTATTCGTTTTCCGTGAATGTCATTTTTAGGTTGAAAACAATAGTGTAAATGACTGAGACATGTACTCGAAGGCGAAACTCCGGAGTTCTTGTGCTTGGGCACGCGACTGATCCTTATTTTTGTTTCCTCTACAACAAATGTCCCTGCTGTCAATATAACGGCATGTAACAGCGTTCAGTTGTCGAGCCATACCTTACTTTTAAGATGCTGAACCCAAATACACATAACGTTGCACTACCCCTTGTGGTGTCCCCTGCACTTGCCCTTGACGGTCTCCGGATATTTTGTACAGGATGTGGATGGCCAGTTATCATGGAAGAGGGGGTGGCGAAACATAGTGGTTACCATGCTCGCCTTTTTCACAGAAAGGTTCCGGTTCGAGTGCGGTGAAATAGCTGCATTTCGCCGTCTCCCGTGAGAACCAGCGTGCTAGGCTGTGAACCCAAATGGTTCTGGCAGTCGAGAGCATCGTTAAATAACCCAATAACGAACCAATCATGAATGCCATGTATTGGCATAGTACTGAAAAATATTGGCATAGAGCATCGATGTGAGAAAGATCGAGCATTCATCTGAAATCTCCCCAAAATGGCATAACACGCTTCACAGAAACCTCTCTTGGTGCCACTCCTATTCCATATAGGGCGTTGAAATTTAGGTGTAATATGTAAAAATAACGTATAAAAATAGTCATCTAATTTCAGCACAATAACCTAAATGGCTTGGCGATGGTTGTGGAAAAACTACCGAGGGTGCCAAATGGTCCCGGCATGAAAATAGGGTTCAGTCTTCCTGCAGGGCAATAACTTCACAACCGGCGGGCAGCGTATTGCGTAATTTTTTTTCCAGAATGCAGCTCAAATCTTTACTTCATATATTGCATTTGTACTCTCAATGCGTTAGCGTGCAAGTTCTTTTGTGTGCAGGGGCGCAGCCAAAATTTTGTGAAGTGGAAATGAGGCTGAGTCCTTTTCAAGAGAGACCTTTGTTCTATCGACAGAGAGTTCCCAACTGAAAAATAAGTTTTTTTGTAGCATTTATAAGCCCCGAGCCTCTAGAACATGTCGATTGCCAACCAAGCCTTCACGATAGCCACTTGACTGCTAGAATAGTAATACCAACAAACGCTGCTTGGGTCCTTCGAGTTTTGTGTAGCCTCCTGGCTTTACGGCTTTTATGACAGTCTTTGGTGTTTTGCGAGATTCAGTCTACCAAATAGGGTTTTTTTATGAAAGCCCGATTTTCTCTAATCTCTTTAGGATCATGGTGAAGACCATTATAATGATTCAATCTGAAATATTTCGCACAGAATGGACCATTTCTTTACATGTAATTTCAAGACATTACATGGTATATGACAGAAGTATTTTCCCAATTCTGTTCGGAAACGAACCTCGAAAATCGTTTTTTAAAAGCACGTACGAGGTTTTTAAGTTTTTTTACGGTCTTTTAAAACATGAAAGCATGAAGTGTATTTTCGGCACTGGAGTGTCCTTCAGAAGCATGCAGTGTTATGGCTACGTACCCAAAAGAACCGTGGTTAAACGAAGAAAATAAAGCCATAAAAGACGTCAAACTGTGGGTTACCGAAGACTTACGAAGACTGAACTACCGAAGCATTAAACAACCTGTTTTTATGACGACGTGAACGTGCCAGAAGAGTGGAACGTTTCACGGTAGTCTTTTATATACAAACCACGCATTCTGTTCTGTCTAATTTTCACAAAAGGAGGCTAATGCATCACGAATGGATTGAACATTAACGGCAGCCACCATGAGGGTGCCCCCAGCGCCGCTCGGTAGCTCGGACGCCGACCGCACGGGTCAATGACAGGAATGGGGACATGGACGACTGACAGAGGCACTGCTGTCTGCGTGCGGTGCGCGGTGTACTGCATGCTCGTGCCTGAGATCGTCTCTGCTCGGCCCCGAGGCTAGTCGACGAGCCGACGGGGCCGACCCGACAGGCGGAAGATTGACGGAGGATGGTGGACGCCGGCCGAAAGCTGTCCAGCAAGCTCACCGTTGGGCTACAGGAGTCTGTTGCCGTATGGCATATAATAAGCTGAACAACTCGCCACATCTACAGTGGTGGCAGCGATGAGTATTTTTGCAGATGGTTGTCGTTGATGGCTGAAGGCTGCCTTGAACTGCCGGGCGGCTCCAGCTGCCTTTGCCGGCTGGGCGGCTTCCGACCGCTGGTTACCCTGAACTGCTGGGCCGTTGCCGGCCACTGGCTGCTCTACGTTCGCAAGCGCAGGCCCGCACCGGCAGCTGTTACGTGTTGCCGCCGCCGGATCCTGCTGTGCTGCGCTGGTGCCGCTGGTACCGTCTGTGCACCGCTGGGTGCTGCCCTGCGCCTGCTGCTGGTGCTGTGTCGCGGGCCGTGTTCATCGTTACCTGGAGTTTGGTTTATCAGTTCTGTATCAGTTCTGAGTATCAGTTCTGGTAACGACCGGACCGAATTGACAATGCTCCGAATCGACTGAGTGGCGATGACTGCCGTCTGCAGCCTCAGAATGGTATCCACCGCGCAGTGTGGACCATCTCAGTGAGGCGTCAAGGTCGAAACTGCCATCTATCGCGCTGGCCTTGAACTAACACCGTATTTGATACTCTACTGCCGCTCATTCAGTTGCAATAGATGCGAACCGCCATTCTTCCTCTCGTCCTTGTAAACCTAGTCGGCAACCCCCGTAATCACTTTTTCGTGCGCAAATAAAATATTACTCCTAAATCTCTCCATAATCCCATGCTTCCAAAACGACTTGCTAATCGAAAGAGAGGCCGCGCCAAACTTTGTTGTCATCGACTTCTTGACTTCGTTACCCCCTGACGCAAACATCCAAGCCTTTCGAGGGGATACGCGACTTTATGGTTAAATAACAGCACATGAATAACTTCCCTAGGGACCTTTCTATCCACCTTCGCAAACGAGCGCCCTCAGACCTCACCCACCTAGCTGAGGTATCAGATAAATACCTGGCCTCTAACGACCGATTTCTAGTATCGACGTATCTACGGCGAGGTGGCGAATCGTCCGCCGAGAACGGACGCGAGGGACGCAGGGACCCGCCGTTCAACATCCTTTCACCGCGAGACAAGAGTCGGGTGCGCTGTTACACCTGCAACGGCCTGGGACACCGGCCAGCCGAGTGTAATCAGCGAGATCGTCGTCCTGGCGCGAGGCAGTTGCCGGGTTAGGTCGGCGCGAGAGGAAATCCCAGAATGGCCGCCAGTATTATGGCTTCTGCCAGAGGCCCTGAATTATCGCAGCTCTGTATTTTCTCTGCCAAACTGGTCCTCTATTTTCTGTGGTTAGCCACCATCTCTTTTCCCAAAAAGCTTTCACTTCCCGACTATTTAAGAAGTTTCTTAAAAAAAAACGCTATGTTGCGCGTTCACGCCACGTGCCTACAATCATGCAAGTATCTTCGTATTACAGCTTTCAATTTAGCAAAAGTCCAGTAAATGAAATGAAGGTCTTTGTGACACTCCCAAGGGTTTAAACAACTACATCAGGGCGTAGCTCGTTACCTCTTTCTGGGTGTACATGCACCCACAAGCCAGATTTGTACACCCACAAACATCACCTGTCTATCTTCAAGCTAGAAAACAGTTTATGACCGCAGGAGCAAAATTTCGGCCCTTTCACAACACGAAAAGGACCCGCACCTCTACGCATATACAAAAAACCAGGTATGCGTATAAGTGAGGGCATCCATTATTCATGACTAAAAACGCAGCGCAGAAATGCACCCATAGGCGCACCCAAGGGGCATCAACCGCCATTGTGCTGTCATATTTTGCTTTTTTCCCTTCTCCACCCAGAAGAAGAAATTTTTGGCGTGTGAAAATAAACTGGCCGCAGTCCGAGGAGTTTTTGGTTTCCAGGGGGGTTACAGGGCTGTTAGGGCCCCTCCCGTACAAGAATCCTGGTGCCCCAAAAGACTCACAAAGGATTTTGGAAAATTACACCCCTGAACTATATTGTGGTGTTGCAAATGCATCACCAGTAATCTGTATTGGCCAGGAAGACATCTAAGCTCTAACCAACGCCAAAGTCCTGCGTACCGCCACCACACCCGTCATGCCCGATCACAAAGGCTCAAACTCCATCAGATGCTTGCAAAACGACGTCCGTGGCGCTGCTGCGACGAGTAGCGAGAAGGTCCCTTGATTCGGCCATTGTTCCCACACATCTTCTAAATACCGGACAACGCTGCTCCAGGCGACGGGACAGAACCAGCTGCCCATCTATATCAAGCCGACACTCCTGATGCCCTTTCACCGACTTATGCCCTCGGTCTTGACTTAAATACGACTGTCATGGACTCGACCCAGCGGCAGTAACATGTTGCATGGCACTTATCCTTTTTTCTTGATTTATTTTGTTTTGCTCCGTTTTCTCGCCACTCGATCAGGCGAAGAATGTCCAGTTCATCGCATAACAGTGTGCGGTAAAAAAACACAAAATATACAAAAAATCACCTTTTGCTGTAGCAGGAAACACGTTTCAAACCGTAATCATGGAAATACATGATAGTGGATGCTTATGCGAAAGTACAGTAATAATTACGTGTTATTTTTGTTGCAACAGAGCGGTTTCGAGTGTAGTGTAGGGGCCGTCATATATAAAAATAAGACAACGTGGCGCAAAAAGGCGGAAACAAGAACCACTAAGACGTATCGTTTAGAAGTGCGTAGACCTGAAAAAGGTTCTTGGATATTTGACTTGTGGAAGTTTGCAGACCGTGACTCCAAGAAAAAGGCCTTCAACATTGCTCAGCTCTCCGTGGTATTTGTTAAGATGAATAGAGGTTCCAAGGATATGAGCCAAAACAAACCTTGACCTTAAGGCGTTCAGGTGTATTCGTCTTCTGCTCGCCATCTATGCACTGCACATGCAACTACAGAGTCAATGACCGGTGAGTTGGCGACCCTACGTACTGTTGACCATCGAACCATTTCGTTCCAGGCTAGTGCTGAGTTTTGATCCGTATGTATTGCTATTATGGTGTTGCTTTCGAACTGTTGCAAAATAGGTATTGCCTATTTTTGCCACATTTGCAGCTGCATAAGTATACCAAATTCAAAACATTTTACACAAACATTTTCAAGCCGTCTGATGTGCATGCTTACACACGTATTTCGCTAAAGAGCGAAGAACCTAGAAAGCGAAGAACTAATGCATAACAATCTTCCAATGATGACGCTCCTTTGCCGCACAAAGAAATGACTACTTTTTGCCTTTTGCCTTCGTCGTTACCACAAAAGACGTACTACTTTCTCATCCTTTAATGTAGCTGTGCAGAATAGCGAGTTGCTGCGAAGGGCTACTACAATGAAGTTTCTCATTTCGACACTAAATAACGACCTCAATCCATATAACTCAGAAAACAGTGCGTTTGGCTCTTCATAAACACAGTGCAGACCACAGTAATAAGATGGGAGAGGCAGGTATCCCGCTCTCACACTGTTTGAGGTCAAAGGGGTACCCATTACACGGAGGCACGCAGCGGGGAGCGGCGCAATTAGAACGCCAGTAACGACGTGAAGGACCCAGCCACCGTATTTATCACCGGATTCCCAGGCTCCTCCCCGGACGGAAACGCCAGACACCACGCCACTCTGATGAGAAGATGAACTGCTCAATCAGCCGTGCCACGCTTATGAGGCTGGACTCGGCAGGCATATGGGATTACAAAAAGTGCCAAGGTTTAAACGTAAACACGTCTGTGCTTGAAGGCACCTCATGGTATATGCTTATCAGTGTCATCCATTTTTTCGGGATTTTTTTTCTGTTTCTTCTGCCGTTTTGTTTTCTTTTTTTTCCAGTCTGTTCGTACTGTGCACGCACTGAAAAAGAACATTGGCACGCAGCGAACAAAACGCGCTGAAAAAACCCTCTTGAGCACCGACGTCCAGTAAAGCCGTCCTTCCCAGGACGGATACTGCGCGGGCTTTGCAAGCCCGATCGAACATATTCCCACACCCGGCGTCACCGGCCGTGGATCCACTCCACACCCGGCTGGATCCACTCGACACCCGGCGTCACCGGCCGTGGATCCACTCCACACCCGGCTGGATCCACTCGACACCCGACGTGACCGACCGTGGCTCCACTCCACACCCGGCGTGGCGGGCCCTGGATCCACTCGACAGCGGCGGCGGCCGGCCGGGAGCCGCCGTTTCAGCCCCATTAGCCGGCGCCGGCGGCGGTTCCGGCCGGCTCGGGGGAGCCGTGTGGGAACCGCCGGCGGCCGCCGGCGGCGGGACGGCGGCCTACCTGACTCAGAGCGGCCAGGTGCGCGGGCCACGGCGGCGCGGCCTCAGGACACCGCCCGCGGCCGCCGGAAACGCGCCGGCCTCGGCCACCGGCGCCGGCCGACGGCGTCCGATCCGCTCCCGCTCAGCTGGGCCGCAGTTACCGAGAGGGTTTGGCATGTGACGGCTGACGGGGCACTGCCCCTCCCCCAGGCGGAACGCCTCCGTAACTTTTGTGAAAAGTCATCTTTTTTCTGTTCGGAGTTGAATTGAATAGGCTGAGAAGTGACCTCGTGGTGTTTCTAGCACGCTTTATAGATACCATTCTAAAGATTTAAGAATGAATGAAATGAATGGAATGAAGATACCATTCTAAAGTTTCCGTGAAATTTACGAAGTCGTGTTGAAAAAAATCAGGTCGTCTTTAAAATGATCGACCCTACGCTATGAAATTCATGGTCAGTTAAAGCTGACTAGCAGTTTACCATAAGGAACGTACTGAGTATGAGATCGATATCGAGGTTGCCGCAATACTCAACGTATAATTTAACCTTCCGTTTTAATACTGTTCAAGACCATCCTGGTGGAATAAACGTAAATGAAAAATCCTCCTAAAAAGTAATGCCCTCATGGTGACGGTGGTGACTTCATGGAGTCGGGCGTTCCTCGTATTTCTTATTTGTTACTTTTCGCATCTTATAACCAAATGTTATATTTAAAGTTTTTTTTTTGCCGGCTTTCGCACTACCGAACCAATCTATCCTCACACCCTGATACCATGAATCCTAACACGTCTAGAATGATTCGTTTGAACTAGCCTCACCCACACAGTGTTACTACGATGCCTTTCTACTTTATTCGATTGTTATGTAGACCTGTTGTTACATGCTTAGTCATTTCCCACGACTTCTCGTTCTCACCCTTCCATTCATTACGTTTCAAGAGATGTGTCCAGCGAAAAATCGTAAATTCAGTATTGGCAGAATCAGACCACCTACGTGCAACATTTTTGTTTAGACAGGGCTTCAAACCTATTCCCGGAGGGCTACACGGTATGGCCGATTCCCAGCAGGGGGGGGGGGCGAATTCGCCCCCCTCGAGATCTCTAGAACTACATATCCGATCTCATGGCAACAACGCCAATTGACTTGCCAAGAGGTAAACTACACTTTAAAAAAGGAAGTTTTCTTAATTTTAAAAGGAGTGGATACAGGGGGGAAATATTAAAATGGGGGTGCTTTTGGACCTTTTTTAGCTCTGTTGTTTAGGGACCGATTCCGATGAAGTTGGCCTGAATCGAGAGATTATGGATGGGGCCTTTACCATTGGCACACATATGTAAAATTTTGAGAAAATTCATTGACGTTCACCGAATTTTAAGAACAGAAGGACTAGTTTTTCAAAAACTGCATGATCAAAAAAGGAAAAAAACACTTTTTTTGCCTTCTGCTATTCATGTTGTGCCAAAAAAGCGCAAATCGTATTACAATGTTTGTGTAATGCTAGCAAAGGCGGTGCCAGGGGCATGACAAACGGGGTACTGTCATGGTCACATGCTCTTCAGATCAATTTGTGGCCTTTGACCTTAAGTGACCTCTAGTGACCTTGGGGCCATTTGGAATGATTTCTGTGTGCATTTAATATTATCTGTAAACGTTTTCAGTCATTTGATTTTTTTATTATCTGTTTTCAATTGTCTTTTTTTTAATTTTTCAATTATCTGTTTAAAAAAAATAATTTCGAAAATAAAAATAAAAAATTCGAAATCTTGTTACATTACCCAGAAAGAATATCTAGGAAAAGTCGCCAAGTTTCGTGAAGCTGCGTCAAAAAACCTGGAATTGGCAAGGAAGAAATCCGAGATGGAGGAAATCAGCCCTCCCCTGCCGGGAGTAGGGTTAAGACAAAGTAACTATGTGCGGCCCAGCACGTGGATCTTGTTTCACTACTGTATACGTGGCGTTCTGCATCATCACGTCATCATCCATCAGTCGATATACGCGTCTTCACAAAGCATCACAGTGTATTGGTACACGAACAGGACGTCAAGTCAGAACTGCAGTTCTACCCGGTGCGGCGCGGCCGGCGAACGGAGGTACAGGTTCAGCGGGCAGCCCTGCGCCCGGTGGCGCCACTGCTGCCATTTCGCGCCGCAAAAGCACAACAGCCGCGGCGCCGCTGCCATCTAGCGCCGTGCCGGCACAACACAGACGGTCTGCTTGGCAGGCGGCGACCGCAGCGGTTCGAGCGGCGCCGACGGACGGTCCGGCGCGCGCCGGGAGTCGTCAGTGGCCCTGCTCGAGCGCGGCGGCCGTCCACTCGGGCGACACGCTGGCGATCTTGTCGACCAGCCCGTTGACCTGGCCGCAGAGGCCCCGGATCTGCTGGTCCCAGTCGCTGAGCAGCTCGCTCTGCTGGAAGTGGAGCACGCCGTCGATCTGGTCGATCCGGCCCGTCATCCGCTCCTCGGAGAGCATCTGGGCGGCGGCCTTCTCGGCGCTGCGCGGCGACACCTCCAGCAGCGCGGCCAGCGAGTCGAACGAGATGTTGCTGTAGATCTTCGACGCCGAGAGGATGTTGTGCTCGACGACGGCGCGGTCCAGTAGCGTGGAGCCGTCGGCGGTGGTCGCCTTCTGATGGGTCTGCAGCAGCGACTCCAGCTCCTTCAGCTCCGGCTTCCGGATGATCCTATCCAGGTACATCTTCTCCAGGATGTTGAACGCCGGCAGCGACTGGCACCGTTCGTCCTGTGAACGCGAGGACAACAGCGGTCGGAGCACGCCGCGTCTGGGTCACGTCGGACACGACGCTGCGGATGGTCGGCCAGATGCCGTGTGCTGAGCAAAATAATACGGCGCACGTGCACAAAGGGGCAATGGCGCTATCCGAAAACTGCACCGCGTGATGTACGCGTTGTTTTACGCTGCAGGGACCGGTCGCGACAGTCCACTCACATGCCTAAGGAAAGTCGGTAATATTTTGCTTTGACTCGGACATTGAACAGGCCCCGGAATTCGTGACAGACCTCTTTACGCCACTAAAATTAAATAATCTGTCAATCTACTACAACAGGCCCCGGAATTCGTGACAGACCTCTTTACGCCACTAAAATTAAATAATCTGTCAATCTACTACAACAGTCCCCACATCAAGTCCCCACCTCCGACCGCCCCACCCCGCTCCCAGTCCCCCTCGCCGGGTGGAAAGCTTCACCTTGAAGAGGGTGGCCAGGATGCGGGACCGTATTCGGCCGGCCGACGCCAGGAATCGTGCAGATGACGGCGTTGTTGAGCGCCGTCATCCGCTCGCCCTGGTCGACGATCGACCGGTACGACAGCTCGATGTACCGCTGGGCCGCCTCCAGGAACTTGCGCCGGTAGTCCAGCACGCGCGCGTAGCACACCTTGTACAGCACCACCAGCTCCTCGTCCTTGCTGTCGGCCTGCCGACGACGAAGACCAGTGAATAGGACAGACCGGAAAGACAACCTTTTCCAGCCACTTCGTCCACATCCTTCTCCCGCATCTCTCAAATACTTACAGTTCCGAGCAGTGCCAGTAACAGAATGTCACGAAACAGATTATCTGCAGAAAAACTGGTGACTTGCATCGCTTGCTGCCAGAGGGGCAATAGTATCGTGTGCCGTCTGGAAAGCTGCTGACATCAGCTGGTTCAACCAGTGAGGCGATCACCCCTTTTATCCTAAGCTAAAAGCGATACAAAACTCAGAAACCGAGTGTAATAGTTAAATATAGCAGGCAGTCGCTTGCCGAAAACTATTTTTTCCGAAGATGATGTCCCGACACTGAAGGTATCAAAAACGACGCAGAAACCACGCAATTCTTGGTTATACAGCCTTTCAGTCAACCAACCAAACTACCAAATGTCGCAGACAGTTCTTAAAAATCGGTATCTAATCTTCAACAATTTTTCTATCTGCCGCTTATTCCTGTTATAAATTTACATTCATCACACTGAAATACAGTGCACTGGCAGAACTCGGCCCAATGTTTGCTATTGGAGCGGTGGTCGGCCTGACCTGGAGGACGGAGGCGCGCGTGATGTACGTTTCGGCCGTGTCCGGGTCGTCCTCCTCCAGGCAGAGCCGGGCGATCTTGATGTACGTCTGCAGCCGGTACTCCGGCGAGTACTGTTTCTGGCCCGTCTCCAGCGGGATGGCCGTCAGCACGCTGGCCGCCTCGCGCCACCGTTGCTGGCGCTCGTACACTCCGGCCAAGTGCTGTCGGACTGTGGCCAGCTGTCGGGACACGGACCAGGGGGCACGTCACCGGACACGACCCAGTCAGAGGTACATCACCGGACACGGCCCCGTCAGAGGTACATCACCGGACACGGCCCAGTCAGAGGTACATCACCGGACACGGCACCGTCAGAGGTATATCACCGGACACGGCACCGTCAGAGGTACATCACCGTAAACGGCCCCGTCAGAGGCAAGTCATCGGACATGGTCCGGTCAGAGGTACATCACCGGACACGGCCCCGTCAGAGGTATATCACCGGACACGGCCCCGTCAGAGGTACATCACCGGACACGGCCCCGTCAGAGGTATATCACCGGACACGGCCCCGTCAGAGGTATATCACCGGACACGGCCCCGTCAGAGGTACATCACCGGACACGGCCCGGTCAGAGGTACATCACCGGACACGGCCCCGTCAGAGGTATATCACCGGACACGGCCCCGTCAGAGGTGCATCACCGTAAACGGCCCGGTCAGAGGCAAGTCACCGCACACGGGCCGGTCAGAGCACCGCACACGGCCCGGTCAGAGACAAGTCAACGGACATGGCCCGGTCAAAGGCACGTCATAGGACACGGCCCGGTCAGAGGCACGTCACCGGACACGGCCCAGTCAGAGGCACGTCACCGGACACGGCGCAGGAAGGCGGTACAGGCCGCAGCTCACACGGTCACAAGTCACAGGACAAACGATGGCAGACAGCACAGATCAGTGACCACACAGGAAAGCTAACACAGCACTCCGGGCAGAAACAGGATATTCACCATCATTAGCCACGTTACCATATCTGAAAAGACTTTCGTATCTCAGAAGGACGGGAAAGACACTTTGAACCCATTCTCACTGTCTCATAAATGCTCATCTCGGAAAGCCTAAAGAAGAACAAAACAGAAAAACAGTAAGGCTGACCTTCTCATTCACCAACTAAAAAAGGACATCGAACTTAAGTAACCATCTTCAAAATGGTACCAGTCGGACATAAATTCAATAATGTGATACAAGTACACAGGAAATGCAGACAAAGGCAAAAAAGACGTCACACTTCATGGTCATCTAAACCGTCAAGCAACTGGCTATGCTCCGGTGTTCGCGTGGCCGGTGGCACGGAAACGCACCTGCTCCTCAAAAGAAATGGCGCGAGGCTGCACCGTCTCCAGCACGAACAGTGCCACCTGTTGCGACAAGGCATCTGGCAGCCTCGTCATGTGCGTTGACACCTCGCTCAGCAGCTGGCGCGAAATCACCAAGCTCACGTTCTCGTTGACTATGTGCCGCAGGAACAGGCGCAAGCCCTCCAGCATGTCCCGTTCAGAGGAGGCAAACACCGAATCCAGCAGCTTAGAGTACCTGTTGTGCAGACACCATCAGTGGTGACAGGTGAAGGCAGGAGGAATGGGTGGGACATGTTAACAGTATTAGGGAGTTTTTCATTTAAGAATGTGGTGAAAATCACAGAATGCAAAACAATGTTTTCATTTGATTTACAATACACATGACATTCATGACAAACATAATTTGGACATTTCCAAATTGTTGGGAGTTGGGCAATTGTTTTAGAGGGTGTTACAGAGCCAAGCTCTTGTGGTACTGGAGGACTACACCTCTGGCCTAAAAACCACAAGAACTTCCTATAGGAAATAATCAATACATTCCAAGCAATCTCACTTACCATTAGAACATATCCCAAAAAAAGACAATGAAAACTTGCATGAAAAAATATGTTACAGTGTCACATTACCATGTCCATATGGCTTGCACCTATATACATAAAGTATATATAAGCAATTATAAAAGGGCCTGCTGAGGACATTCCCTATTTAGATACAACCTAATACTTCACCTCTGTGTGACCTACCCCCTTTGTTGGACAGACAGAAGCATTGCAGAAAAAGTATCACACCATTTGGTACCCTAAAATGCACCTTTAGCACAGCATTTCTTTCCTTTATTTTCAGGTACATGGCCAAGTACCCCCATACCCTCCTAATAAGGAGTAAAACAACCCATGACACAGCCCTAACCAGTGATGTGCCTGTTGCAGCCAATGAATTTGACAAGCCATCATGACATAATGGTTTTATCTTATGGTATGGAAGTCTCCTGAATCAGTGAGTGATCAATGACTGATTAGACAATGCTGTTTCCAATGGTAGTATGTTCAAGCAGAACAAAAATGCCCTTGTGAGGTGCGGTGCCTTAGTACTGCTCAACCTCCCATTTCTGCCACAAAGTACTCACCTAACAACTAGGTCCTTGTGTGACTCTGAGCTTCCAGCAAGCTCCATAAGCTTCATTTTCACAGTAGTGGACATCTCCTTAACACTAGTTTGCTGATGAAAATGCCCTGAAATAAGAAACACAGAATAAATTGATTGCATGAATCAGAAACAAAATATTTTTTGAACAGGGGACTTTGTTCTGTAAAATACACAAACAGATTCAAATCTGAACAATGCCATGCTACTTTGTCTTAAGAACACATCATAAAATTACATCAAAGCATTCAAATGACAAAGGCAAACACATTCCAAATAACCAGCCTTGGAACTGCACACACACATATATGCATGAGAAAATCCAAAGCAGCCTGTCTTGGTAAGATGACCATGTCTATGACCATGACCAAAGGTGACCTCCAACTCCCAAATGAAAACATGAAACTCACTGACTGAATGTACCATCCTTCCACTCTTCTAGAGCACAAAATGCAAGCAAGTTAATACTATATGTCCACATGACCAAATGTGCACTGATGACAGCAATACACCACTTTTTCACCTTTTCACAGACCAATTCTGCAATACATATGATAAAGAAGAGCTTGTAAACTTTCTTATGAAAGTAAGAAATGGTGACACTACCAGTATGATATCCAGAGGAAACAGTTATATCTTGCTGCTACAAAATGTGACCAGAATGGATGGTGCCATCTTGTTTACACTGCTTTTGCTCAAAGGGTGCCCTATGTACTGTGTAATGTTTGATGACATCAGTGAATTAATGATTCTAAAGGCCCACAGTCTGGGGCAGCAATGTTACACCATGGGCACAACCCCATGCAAGAGGCACAATATAGGATACTAGAGACCAAAGGCTGATAAAGGGTGTGCAACTGGACTTGGCTCCATACAACAAAGGTTAGGTTGTGTGAGTAAATAGGTTGGTTGTGTTAGGTTAGGTTAGGTAAGGTCTGGTAAGGTAAGGTAAAATAAGGTCAGGTAAGGTTAGGTTAGGTTAGGTTAGGTTAGGTTAGGTTAGGTTAGGTTAGGTAAGGTAAGGTTAGGCTGGGTTAGGTTAGGTTAAGGTGGGTTAGGTTTATCATTCATTGAGTTAGGTTATATTGATGATGTCATTAGGACCAAAACACCTTCATCTTGGCAATTGCCTTTTTTGATCTTTGTTACAGTAGAATCACAGCAGATGGCAAACAGACAAGTGGCACAGCAGTCAGCAATGAATGGAGTGATGATATTACTTGGTAATTTTTTCACTTTCTTCATACTGGAATGATATTATGCAGCAGCCAAATGACATGCACTTGCCTTAAACTGTCAGCTGTATGATTTTTTTTAGTGTTATTTATGCTGTTGTTCTCCACTTCATGAATATGTGATGTATGGCTCATGATTACTTTTAATTTCAACATATACTTATGTATTTTAAGTATTTTTTGAAGAATATAGGGCTTTCTCTGCTGTTAATATTTTGTACACACTTCACACACATTTTTGACCGAGGTAAACATTTCTACATGTGCTACAATGTTACAATAAACCAGAACCAGAGGCCAGAAACATCAACAGCATAACTAATTAGCCATTGTTTCATATGATGCATCAATTGGTTCCGGTGCAACCGCAAGTTGAATGCTGAAGCATTTTAGAACTACTTTCAAACCGAGGGCACCTACCAAGGTAACATATGCAATCACCAAAAGTTAGAGCTCTTAAGGTTAGCTTATCGGCCAAACCATGGCAACAAAGAAATATCATCACTGCATATTTACCAGTAATTATGAGACAAGTCCACAAACCGTAGCCTGCCCTATTAGTTCTTTTTCTTGGCGGTATATGGGTTCCATACCCGTTTACACCAAAATTACTATGCGCCTGAATTGTCGCAAATGCCATCATTGGCGGCTTCCAAAACCAATATTGCTGCAGAATACTGATTTTCCCCCGCTAAATCGTCCAGCGCCAAATTTTTTCGGAGATTTTTATGAAAAACTGACTATGGGCTTCGCCACTACAAAGATGTAAGGTCACTCTCCTTAAAATCTGCGTGTGCCAGCGGTGAAAATGACATGCAAAGTCGACATCTGCATATCCAATGAATGTTTGATTAGTTACTGGGGCTTAAAGGGTGGATAATAAATGAAAAACCCTGACAGGCTGTGACGTGTTCTTGAACTGCGGGTCTTGATGGCGAGAAAATCGGGCTGTAGTCAGGTGTTTACGGCCCATCCGTTTGCATAATCCACTGAAAATTGGCTAAAAATAGGACTACATAAGTCCCTCAGTTTGTATGTATCTTCGCCGAATACCTTGAAGACTACAATTTTCATTGTCCCTGAAATGAAATATTCGTTCCAAAATCTAGAACGGAACCCTCCAGCGCAGCCAAAGACAGAGAGGGGGAGGGGGAGAGCGGGGTCCAGGCCCCTTAAGCCCGCATTTTGTCGCAAAAACCATGGCACATCGTCTTCCCAGCAGGCAGTTTTCGTATGACTTCAGTTCCCACTGGGCTCCCCCCCTTTCGAACATCCCGGCTGCGTCTCTGCCGGAACCTTCCATCGAGGACTCATCTTAGGACACGGATAAACATTTTTGAAATACAGCACGTCTTTTTAGCGGAGGTGCCGTTCCGGCAGCAGATTCGCTGTCACCGTTTTTGAAACCGTATTTCCGATGGCTATGTCTTCAGAGATGCACCAGTGCTTACTGCTCAGATTTTTTTTTTCAATCTGATAACCTGAGATGTCTGAATGCCTCTTTTTAACTTTCCGCATCGTATTCCATCCACAACTGAATAACCATCCACACCATGTACCTTTCTCTATTTCAGTACACATTCTATAAGCCGGCTTCACATCACTCCAACGAATGCATGAATACACAATATGCGGTCACGTTTACACGGCAACGCACAGCAATAAACAAATCGTTACCTCAGTTGCACACCCAATAACAGACTCGCTGCCCATATACGTCAGTGTTTTTACCAAGCCGCTGACTCGCATACCAGCATAGCCTTCTGCTCACACCTACAAGGAAAAATACCACCGCATAAACATCTCACAAATATCACGATCACAATAACGGGTAAATACCCACGATAAAAACAATACTTCTTCCTCGCTGAATTCAGGTGATTACATGTGCGCGAGTGAACATGAGCGCAGCAGTGCGTGTGTCTGTGGGTAAGGAGGGAGTAAAGTGAAAAAAACTCCGCTCAAATGCCGGTTCTGGACAAAACTGTCTTTCCTGCTCTCAATACACCAGCGTTCCACACCTGGTGCCGCCCACGCCGACTGTGCGAGCAGCACTGAGCCGGTAACGCTGCGCCTGGCCAGGGCGACCCGCTCCGCCGGCGCTCTGGCCACCCAGACCGGGAGACAGGAACCCTGTCCGGCCGTCCGGACCGGCAGACAAGGCCCCTGTCCGGCCTCCGCACGGCTGGTCTGCCCGGGCCGTCGCAGACCAGGCCACCGCTCCCAGCCGTCACACGTGGCTGGCACCGGGACAAGCGGCCTCACCAGCGACACTGACCACTCGCCCGTTGTCGCTGACGCCGCAGCGGGCCGCCCATCCCCTGCTGAACCAGTCCGGCTGTTCCCGGGCTCTCGGGGCGGACAGGTCGGACAGTGCAGGTGCATGGAGCAGGTGCATGGAGCGGGTGCACGGTGCGGGTGCGCGGCGCCCGACCAGTCGGCCTTTCCCAGGCTCCCGGGGCGGACAGGACGCGGCGCAGGGCTGCAGCGCTCGGACGGAGCCGACGGCGGCCACTACCAGCGCAGCTGCAGCGCCAGCTTCGACGTCTTGTAGTCGGCCCTCAGTTGGATGAAGTTCATCAGCACCGCCCGGTCCAGTCCAGCCTGAGGTATCACGGTTAAAGTCAGGAAACACAACACACCTGAAGTACAGTTGTTACAGTGAGATACCATATCACGGTTGCCCGAGTCATCACGGTCACAGTCAGCTGTCACATCACAGCAGGACTGGAAATTTGGTTGTTCTTGGTATCGGAGAAAATTTTTGTTATGGAATGCAAAGTTTTTCAAAGAGTAATGATGGTTTATGGTGGAATTTTTGGTGTGAATCGGTTACGATATCACATCTACTTCTTACTGAATTGAGACAGTCATTTGTTTGCAGAGGTAGGAAGTTGCTGACATGCTTAAAACATAGCTTTCTGATGGAGAGTCAAAATCAATTTCTTGGAGTATAAAATGTTTTCGAGCACATATTTTCTAGTGTCCTTCAACACCAAAAACTACATCTTTTCCAGCCATGCATCACAGTCATGACTAACACACCATCTGGAATCAGGTACCAAATCAGAGGACTGTGAGTTGTCAAAGCAAGTATAACACAATAGCCATGTTGAAACATCTATTGGAATATCACAAGGTAGGTCAAAATAGGTATCAACGATGTTGGTGAGCAGACCACATACACACACACAGCAGCAATCCTGCGGACATTTTACACTTGCCAGCCGTCCCCGTGAGCAGACCTCTCACCAGTGATCCCTGTCACAGACCGTGCTTACCAATAATCCATGTGACCAGACCATGCTCACCAGTGATCCCTGTGAGCGGGCCACGACCAACTGCGATCCCTGTGAGCAGGCCACGCTCACCAGCGATCCCTATGACTAGGCCACGTTTACCAGTGGTCCATGTGGGCAGACTACACTCACCAGTGACCCCAGGGAGCAGACTACACTCACCAGTGATCCCTGTGAGCGGACTACACTCACCAGTGACCCATGTGAGCAGACTACACTCACCAGTGATCCCTGTGAGCGGACTACACTCACCAGTGACCCATGTGAGCAGACTACACTCACCAGTGATCCCTGTGAGCGGACTACACTCACCAGTGATCTCTGTGAGCAGACTACACTCACCAGTGATCCCTGTGAGCGGACTACACTCACCAGTGACCCATGTGAGCAGACTACACTCACCAGTGATCCCTGTGAGCGGACTACACTCACCAGTGATCTCTGTGAGCAGACTACACTCACCAGTGATCCCTGTGAGCAGACTACACTCACCAGTGATCCATGTGAGCACACTACTCACCAGTGATCCCTGTGAGCAGACTACACTCACCAGTGATCCCTGCGAGCAGACTACACTCACCAGTGATCCATGTGAGCACACTACTCACCAGTGATCCCTGTGAGCAGACCTGCCGCAGGTTGTCCGGCAGCACCAGCAGCAGGTTACAGAGCGAGTGCAGCGTCTCGAACAGGGCAGTCACGGGGGCGATCCGCCAGGGCTCCACGCACTTGCGGTACTCGTTCACGTCGCAGATAACCGCCATGGCGCCTGAGACCAGCAGCGGCCCGTCACCGACCGTTCCACGCCGACGCCGGCTGCCCGGCGCCGTGTCCTCCACACGGGCGGAACAACTGCATTCGACTGTGCGTCTCGGACTATACTCGACCTAAGTACACGGCTGCACGTACAAGAACGTCTGACGTTCTTATCAAGGCGCGCAAAAACTCCTCGCACACGGCGAGAGCAGTCTGTCATTATGGAGAACGTAATGGCCGCATGGACATTCCGTCCCTCATGGTTTCTTGTTCATCTCCGTTTAATGGCATGCCAAATGCGCGTGCAAATGGAGGAGATCTAACGATGGTATGCCTTAGCAGGTGCACCGAATGATCATACGATTTAGCAACAGCTGCACGGACACACGTAGCACTAACTTATCATACAACTGTGCAACAGCTGCACGGGTCACACAATTACCAGTTCCTCACTATCAACGAACAGAGCTCATGCACCTCGCGCCCAGCTCGCCGATTCGGCGCTGGGGTCGGGTCGGGTCGGGTCGGGTCGGACCGGGCCGGGTTGGGTCGGGTCGGGTCGGGTCGGGTCGGGTCGGGTCGGGCCGGAGGGTGCCACTGACCGGTGGTGTTGTACTGGAACTGCAGCAGGTGCTCCAGCACGGTGCGGTGCAGCCGCTCGCCCAGCTCCGTCAGCACCGCGTCCACATTCTTGCCGTCGCACGAGTCCTTGATGCGCGCCGCCTGGGCGCTGATGAAGCGGACCACCTTGCGGCAGGCCTGCGGCAGCAACATTCACGTCAGTCACGCTGCGGACGGCGACCTCCTGTCGTGACTAGAAAGTCTCAGGCTCCATCACAAGAGGCTGTGAAGTCCAACGGCAATAAAAGATGACATCTTGCATCGGAAATTGCGATGATACAGTAACATAAATTTTCGGACGGAAAAATGTAACAAAATAGAGGCAGACATTGTAGAAATTTCCCGCATTAACGGCACTCCAAAAAAGCAGGGTGCAAAGACGATAACGCAGCACGGCAGAAGAGATCCTGAAAAGACCGGTGAAACCTATTTAATACATCAATATTTGCACTAAATATGCTGGAAATATGCGAGAACGTTGTGAGGTGTACTCCAAAGCGTTTCGACACAAATCGGGTTACAGTACAATGACATTAAAAGGATGCAATTTCTTTACGAGCCATTGCATATGTAAACCTTGCTACACGAACTAAGCCGAAACAAGATACAGTAAGTACGTACCAGTCTCTGGGCACAGGCTCATTTCCCATTTTCCAAAAAAAAGAAAACGCCACGAGCTGTGTCACCGTCAAAACCACGTTAAATAATAATCCATGCAGACAAGAAATGACAATGCTTTGTCAAATACCGCACTCAAAACCTGGCACTATCATTTTCACGACAGATATCATTATCACAGTGAGGGCAATGTGTCTCTAACTAATGCACATCAGAGAGCCCGGGATCGTCCCTGGAGAGCAGCAGTTCTCTATTGGGCAGGGGCGGCGCAGCCGGAAACACACCTGTGTGGCCGAGGCGAGCACCACCTCCTCCGTGTCGGGCCGAAAGTCGGCCTTCTTCTGCTCCGTCTGGAGGATGACGCGCACCCAGGCGCAGGCCGCCGCCAGCGTGCGGTCCAGGCCCAGGTCCAGCTTGGTCTGCAGACCGGAGAGCAGGCTCCGCCTCCTCTGCGCCGCCTCCGCCTGGCAGCTGGCCAATCACGTGACCCGTTACTGGCGCCGGCCGGACGACGGTTAATCAGGACGCCCGTTACCGACGCCGGCCGGACTACAGCCAATCGGTGCGTCGCTTTAGTCCCTACATCGCGCCCTCACTGACATCACGTCACGAGTTAAGCAGCTAATTCAATACAGTGACGCCCAAACAAACTAACAAGATAATGAGAAAGCCGCAGCGTCATCCGCCGTAAAACACAAGCTACATACATCATACCTATATCACTATTATACGCATGGATATTGGGCTGTTTTGACATCAGTTGGAACTTACACTAAGGAACGAGCATTACGCATTCTCAACGCGCAAAAACCCAACGTAAACTTTCCTAGATGGCGACACAAAGACCATCAGGTCCCAGCGCTCCCACACTCAGCCCCACACCCAGTCACCCACCGACCAGGTCCCAGTGTCCCGCACTCGGTGGCCCCACCCCACCGACCCGGTCCCAGCGCCCCGCACTCGGTCACCAGCCTCCCCACGGACCTGGAGCCCGCCACCAGCGGCAGCAGCGAGTCGGCGTACTGCTTCTCCAGCAGGTGCACCATGCCGTTCGTCTGGCGGACCACGTCGTAGAAGTAGAGCTGGGGCTCGGCGCGCGGCTCGTTCACCGGCACCGCCTGCGGTCAGCACGACCTGGTCACGACAAGACCTCCACTGGGGTGTCTGTGCCGGGATCACTCTGACCGACCCCTTCATGGACTGTTAAAGGAGAAATGGGAGCAGTCATGCCAACCGATGCAGTTTTTTAACATTCGCCATTCATCCCCTTCAACAGACATGGTTTTCTTTAAGGCCAAAGGCTCCATGTTTTTTCTTAAACTCTGTAGAGCTCTGTTGAGCTGCAGAACTCTGTAGAAGCTAAAGCCCTTTATCGTAACTAACGCGTCCCTAAAGGCATATTCTTCTGAGTTTTAGAGCCAAACAGTTTTTCCATTAAAAGCCGACATTCGTAGGCTTCCCTACTCCAATGCATGAAATGAACGTCAGCGATGAAATGACGTCTGTCTAAATGATAAAGGCCTGATCACATTATGGAGGTGGCTCGCAGAGTTTATGAGGGCATGAACGTCCAGAAAGAATCTGCTGACATCGGCGTTTGTTCGTCGGCTTTGTCTCAATACAAATATTGGGAATACGAAACAAAATGAAATACAGATATGAAACATATTAGACAAAGAAGCTATTACCCATTACGAATGTTCAGTTTTGTTGCATCAGCTACCAACGACGGTTTATGAAACTCAGCATTCCACCTAAACTACCTTGTCGATCCTGCCTTAGCCCTCACATCCGGTGAAATTCGACCAAAGAATAGCATGCGTTCATTTCAAAGTCTGGATGCCTTCACGTGATAAGGATGTCACGAGAAGTACATGAAGTTTAATACTTCGCAGCGAACCAGAGTCAAAAAAGTAAAAATAAAATGCAAGAAACGCTGAACAATACGACTGATGCCGGAAACCTCGAATGAATAAGAAATTCCGTATTGCCAGAAGCCTCCACAGACAGCTCCATAACGCCTGAATACGCCCACCCGAGTGAGCATCAAAACCACCGACTGCGCTGCAAACACGCCTGCAGTCTGCGTCAATGCAGAGGCGTGCTTGTGTCACTCTGAGCGACCTGACAGGTCATACGATTAATGCCATTTTTTTCGCAAGGATGTAAGACATTCTGCATAGTTTCACCTGACCTTCAGACAGGTTAGGAGATAACCAAAAACTTTGGGAGAACAACACATCTACTGGACTTACCCCCCCCCCGCGCTCGGCCTGTCAAGTGTTCGGCATAGCATATCAGTGTAGGATAAAGGGTTCCGACCTCTCCAAGGATATATCCCACCAAAAGGGAGCAGAGCGGATACGGAAGCCCGACCTGACAAGCACAAATTGGCGATGTCCTGCCATGTTGCCCCCGCCCCCCCAGCCTCCGTTACTCGGTCCGCCCGCAGCTTCGCTGTCGGCGTTCACCTGCAGTGCCAGCTCGATGCCGTAGTCGATGTGCTCCACCAGCAGGCTGTTGGCCAGGATGTCGAACAGTTGCAGCGCGTTCTGCGCCAAGTCCTGCGGCCGCGACAGCACCTGGCACCGCTTGAAGGCCCGCTTCGCCTCCTGTCAATATCAGGGAAACGGATTAACATAACGGACCAGTTACTTCCAATCAATTACAACTCAACAGAAGTAGAAAACACCGGAATATCGACAGTAACACAATATTACAATGGAACCACCACATGCCAAGTCACAAAAAACGCAAATAACATCCCCGAAAACCCCAATGACCACAAGGATCCATTCAAACTCGCAATCTCACTGCTGTCACGCGGCCACTGACCACCCACCACTGAGCTGCAGCCCGCCAGGACGCCGCAAAACACAAGCGCCCTCTCCTGCTCGCCGCACCGACAACGCCACACGCCGGCCGTGCGCCCCGACGCCGCCGGCTCCGACCTGCAGCAGGTTGATGGCCGTCTCCTCCGAGAGGAAGGTGCGGCCGCCGTGGTCGTCCACGGCCGCGATGTTGATGCTGGTCTTGGTGCCGAGCGCGGCGGCCGCCTCGCGGCGCAGCTCGCCCAGACCGCCGTACAGGTGGCGCTTCTGGTGGCCCTGGCCGGCGTAGTACTCGTCCAGCGTGTCGGCGCAGCACTGGCGCAGGTGCTTCACCTCCACGCTGCGGCAGGACAGCGCGGTGACGGCGGCACGGCCGGTATACCGTCACAACGGGCAGATGGTCACAACGGAAAACACTCAGAACAGACAGACCGTCACAGCGGACGGACCGTCACAACGGAAAACATTCAGAACCGACGGATCGTCACAGCGGACAGACCGCCACGGTGGACGGAGGCGGTCACAACGGAAAACAATCAGAACAGACAGACTGTCACGGCGGACAGAACGTCATGTCGGGAAGTCACAACAGACAGACCGTGAAGGCGGAGGGATCGTCACGGCGGACAGACCGTCACGAGCGGACAGACCGTCAAAACGGAAACACTCAGAACAGACAGACCGTCACAGCCGACACACCGGTAAAACCGGAAAACCGTCACAACTCACAGACCGTCACGGCGGAAAGACCATCACAAAAGACCACCCACAAACCGTCAAGGCCGACAGGCCATCACGGCCGACAGACCGTCACAGCGAAAACACTGACAGCCGAAACACCGTCACAGACGACAGACCGTCAGAGTGGACAATCACAGCTCACAGAGGCCGGCAGGGCAGACTCGCCAAGGCAGAGAGCGAGACTGGCTGATGCGGCCACGTGGGGAAGCGGAAACAACGAAGAGGTAAGAGTCGGAACAGGCGAACCACCGATGACCGCTGCTTTAAACATGTTATTGGCATCTGGGATCCCATCCTTGCCCCAACAGGTGAAGCAACATGTCCACTACCAACGAACGGTTCGCATCACAGCTTTGGGGGCCCGCAGATCGCACATATTTCACACATGGCAAGTGTAGAGGTTTCCTGAGAGCAGCCTGAAACCGAGGTCGCTCACCTTATGTACGTGTTGATGTACTCCTGGAACAGCTTTTTGGCGAGTTTGTTGAGGAAGGAGCTGTCGTGACCCATGTTGAACTTGGCCAGCTGTTTGGTGAGGTGCTGGGTTCGCGAGTACAGGTCACAGAGCTGGTCCAGGTACCGGCCGCGATTCGATTGATCAGCCGAGAGTCTGCCAGGGACCATATCGGATCAGATCAGATCAGGTCTGACCAGATTACGCTGGATCAAATCAAATTGGCTAAGGTCAGGTCATGCCACCGAACCGGCCCAGGTAGCGTCACGGTTCAAATGGTCGCCCAAAAATCTGTCAAGGGTGGAGCAGATCAGATCAAATCAGATCACGCCAGGTCGTGCATTTCAAGGTTCGAATTTTGCTTTCGATGACCTGAAGCTGACGAGAACAAAATAAAAAGCACAAAAATAACGAAATAACGTTCACACCTGCGTTCTGTACATTGGTCAATAATGAAAACAATCTTTTAACTTGACAGAATGCACAGTAAGATCTATATGCCATTACAAGCTGAACTGAGGCTTCAGAAACATCATACTGCAGCTATTACAGAATGGCATTTTACTGATTATTAATTTGTGATAAACCACATAAAACATTACCATTTTGTGTATAACTGAATTACTATCATAGCAAAGTTGGATGAGTGTGCATGGCAGGACTTAACGTTTATTTGAAAACAAATAAGTCGATTTTACCCAGTCCAAGAATTCTGATGATGAAATGCCTCAGAGTTTCAAAGTTTTGAAAACTGACCAAAATTTCGACGTTGATTTCCATGCTGCCTTGGCTCAAATGACCAGCCCCAGGCTGTTAAGGACAAAATTAGATCAGACAAGATCACACAACGCCAGGCTAGGTCAGGCCCGGTCGAGACAAAGAGCTGACCCACGTCACTATCTACAGCTACACAGAAAAAGTTACACAGACAGTCGTCGCTATCCACGGCTTGACTCGTCAGGCAGTCTATCACGCAGCTTAGGCCAGTCGCACAGATGTGTACGCACCAGCCAAATGAACTTATCAGATAGGTCTACAGTCTACAGTTTATCCAGTCTACGTCCCCCAGAGCCAGGCACATGAAGCACGGCACGCAGTCTTCCGTAATACACCCACACAGGAGCCCGACCAGTGACGGTCAGAGGCCAGCGGACAGTGCCCACCTGGTGCAGGTGCTCCTGCAGCCGCCCGTCGAAGATGATGAGCACGAAGCGGCCCATCACCTGGGCCGGGTTGTGGAACACGTAGTGGATGATGGGCTCGTTGCGCTCGCAGACTGGCACGATCTCACGGAAGATGTCCCGGCTGGCGAACGCTCCCTGAAAAGCGCCCGTCCCCCAGCTCAGTGGCCAGGAGCGCTGGCACGGACTGCAGCCGCCGCCAGGAGACGGTCCATCCGTCCCCCAGCTCAGTGGGCAGGAGCGCTGGCACGGACCGCAGCCGCCGCCAGGAGACGGTCCATCCGTCCCCCAGCTCAGTGGCCAGGAGTGCTGGCACGGACTGCAGCCGCCGCCCTGAGACGGTCCATCCGTCCCCCAGCTCAGTGGGCAGGAGTGCTGGCATGGACCGCAGCCGCCGCCATGAGACGGTCCATCCGTCCCCTCAGCTCAGTGTAATGACGTGTACCGGCGCTGGCACGTACGGCAACCGCCAGAAGACGGTACGACGGCGCACGAGAAACATCTGGCCTGCTGTTTGTGATATCCTAGCCAATGCTTTCACAAACACCGCGGCGAATGGATACATCACGCCTCAAAGGAAGCATATATGGAAAGCTGCACACGACTCTTCGGTTCACTCTCGACAGCCACCTGTTTTAATGAACTGGTCTTACATGACTTGCTACACGGATATCAGATGGTATATAAAAGAACGCTGTTGTAGTCCAAATTGTAGCTGTACGTTACAGAAAAGGGAGCATTTCCAATTGCTCCAGGCTGCACTGCCCGGCGCCCTTCGGCCGTTACTCACCAGCTGGCTCTGTTCAATGAAGGCGTCCACACACTGCGAGTAGCCCTTGAACTGGGACAGCACCGAGGCCACCTCCTTCATGGCGTCCCGGTCGTCCCGCTTCTGCGCCGACACGAACCGCTCGATCAGCCGCCGCTCCACGTCGTCGTACTTCTGACCGATCCGGGCCCGCGCTCCCTCGAACCTGACGGCGCCGCCAGTCAGAAAACGAGCGCCGCCTCGCAGGCCGTGATGCGGCAAATCGAAAGGGCGCATCATCTCACGGAGGGCCTGAATGGTCTCAGCGAATAGCGGCCTGTCGGATTCTACCTGGGTCACAGCCCAGAACCATTTTTTCGAGAGGAAATGTTTTATATAAGTCACTGCCGTTTACGAGACTATGAACAAACGCGTCTATCAAAAGAGCACAATGGTTTAAACGAATAACCATGAATGATTTCCAAAAAACTTACTTTCCTGCTGGCAGCTCTTGTGATATCAAGTAGAGTTTTTGGATAGCATCAGCTGCTTCAAAGATCTGCAAAAAGGACATGGATGTTACCATTTCATTAGCAGTCCCTATGGTTACACTATTCAGCCTACTGAATAGTGTGACCACACACACTAAATAGTGCACCATTTCACCAACAGTGTGAAATGGTGCACAATCGCACACATAAAAAGACTATTCTGAACATCATATTCAGCTTAAGATGAGGAGTTCTCAGAGTAGTAAGTACCACACACTAAAGGTCGTAAATACGTTACAACGATTTTGGAAAGACAGTATTACTTAAAAACTCCATAAACCATCACATTCGTCTTTAATTCCTGCACAAAACAGCATCAGGCTTCATCCCAAAGGGAACGGTATCTATCCCAACAGCAGTAACGCAGCCCTCCCCAACATCGGTCCACCACCGGGCGGAGTGGAGGCGGTGTAGATGACGGTCCTTCACACCCTCGGACCACCACCGGGCGGAGTGGAGCCGGTGTAGATGGCGCGGTCCTTCCCCACCCTCGACCCACCACCAGGCAGAGCGAGGCAGTGTCTCACCTGTTCGTTGTCGTCAAAGAGAGGGTCGGTGGGCGAGTCGGCGTCGATGAAGCGGTTCAGGTGCTGCATCAGCCGCAGAGCCCGTTCGTCCCGCGAGCGGGGCGTGTTGACGCTCTCCAGCTGGTCGCCCAGGTGCACCACCTTGGTGGCCACGAAGCTGATCTTCTCATCAAGCTGGTGCAAGATACCAAAGTCCTCCTGAAAGGACATAGTTCATGTCACGTAGCTTAAAAGGTGCAGGTGCAGTAATAACTTGCCACCAGCCATGCGCCAGGATCCTGATGGAATGCTGAATTCAACCCCATGCTGTATTCAACCCTCGATGACCTGGTCGGGTCACTGCGTCATCTCGGAAAGGTCGTGTCCCTCCAGAGAAAAAATGATGCCCAGGTGACGCAACAATTACCGTAATCAACTATGAATTCGACGCAAAACGCAGGATAACCTGCATTCCATCAGGATGCTGACATGTCTGCTTCTGACATGGAAAACCTACTCTGTGATTAAACTGGACTTCAATGATTGTGATTAAAATTAATTTTAGTTTGTGATAATGATTTAATGATAATGATTAAACTAGATCGAACAGCATAGCTCAAAACAGAACTAACCTTGTTCCTATCCATGAGCTTGTGCACTCTTTGGGCATATCTGGCTTCCTCTTCTTTCAACTTGGCTTCGAGCTGGTCACATTCTTTTTGCTGTTTTCTCTGTATATCTGTTAGCTGCCTATAAGCAATAAAAAACACATTTAAGGCTCTGAAATGTAAACTACAAGCAAGAAATGTAGCCATTCAGTGCACCAGTAAGCAATGCAGGGCTCACCTGATGGCAGAAGTGAATGCATCATGGATTATCTGTGGATTGAAGTCTTCTGTGTCTGTTTTAGTAGACAGATTTCCACCACTTGCTCTCCATGCCAGTCTTTCAACAAAGTCTTCTGCACTGAAAGACTCCTGAAAAATACCACATAATAAAGTTAATCCTGATTTCATGTCTGCTTCGCAACAATATTTTATTACGTAATTATGTGTTCTACTCCGACACTACTTCTATTTGTCAAAACAGCGGAAAATGAAAATAAAATTCATGCAAATGCATGTGAAGTCAGTGCTTAGTTCCATGAAAAACACAAAACACAAACATATGAGAACTGCATAGTCCATCATATCACCAGACAAATCAGAGTCATTCATCAACACCCTATCAGTATGAATAAATCAACAGTTCATTTTTTTGTCTCATTTGATCACGCTGGCAGAACTGAAGTGGCAGACACCCACAAGCAGGAGGAAAAGTTTTTGCAAGTGAAATTATCTTGTCCCTGATATAAAAACTTCGGGAGAAGGAGCAGAGGAGACAAAAGCACATCAGGGCCATGTGAATGTGCACCAATGCCTCCTGGTTAGGAGTGCCTTTTTCACACAGTGCTGTTGTACTGTGTCAGTCACACCCATATCAGGCCTATAGATCCATCCCTGTGGCACATCAAAACTCCTCCAAACTCATGTACACTCATCTGGTCATTCTCATTGCTCCTGTAATCTCCTCCAAACCCCTCGAAGCTCATCCCAAATCGTCACAGTACTACTTCTACCTCCTAAGAATTGGAACCTGGATTTTGGGACAAGTTATGTGAATGCTCAACAGTTGACAATAATGATGCACAATCTATTCATTTTGAATAATTTCTTGCACATGAAGCTTGTTTCTCTGAACCTGAATTCAATCTGGTATGCCATAATGGAGTAAACAGCTGATAAATCACCCAAACTCATAAGACACGTTCCAGTGCGTGCAGGTCCGGTGCCTGCTCCAACCTCCCGTCATCCTTTTTCGGATATCAGCATGCAAACAGACCTAATATTGGTGTGTTTTACAGTGGTGGATCGGATTATCCATAATCCCACACCAATCTAATGATCTTCCTCAACAAGCATTACTGAGATAGTGACAAGGTTTGAAGACTGGCCTGTGTTTACCTCCTGGTGGGCACTACAACATGGCAAAACTGATATGTGCACCAGCTTAACCAGAATGCATGCCAAAGTGAGCACAAACAAACAGTTCTGCATACAGACACAAAGACATCAGGCATAAGTGGAACAATGAGCCACAGGGGGCCCCTCAAGGTTGCACCATTCCCTCCTAATGTCAAAGCCGAAGTTCTTGCACTTGTTACTTAAAGAAGAAAGTAAACTTTATTATAATTGATAAGTTCTGAACCCTGAATGAAACATTTCATATTTAGTAGGTATCCTTGAAAAAATGGAAAGCAATTTTCCTTTCTGTCTACTCTTAAAAAAAAAAAAGAGTAAGCTACTATGGACGAGCTGCAGCAACAAGGTGTGGTCAAAACATGATGCCCAGTCCCCAGACCATGTCAAAGGGGCCAACAAGATACTATGAGCAGCCTGAATTCCACCCCAAGTGCTCCATCTGGGCAGAATGTACCAAACCAACATATCCCTCAAGTGTTATTCCCTAACTGATTTGGTGCACTTCATTTTGACTCCTGAAAGAAATTCACAAAATGTTTTGTTTTACTGCATTTTTTCCTAAAAAGGAGACATACGGGACAATTAGACCAACACCATACAATGGTGCTGCTGCTGCCTTTTGAACAAGGTTTCTAGCAACATTGTTACAGGAAATTGCTATGGTGGTGCATACCCTGATCCAAGAAGCTGCCATAAAACACAATGCGGTACTCCAAGTTTGGTAGTTCTCATCAAATTTTTGGAAACTGCCCTAAACCGGTTTCCAACCCCAATTCTGTCATGCAAGATGCCATCAAAACCTGTCACATTGTGTAGACGGACTTGCAACACTTAACAATGCCATGTTCAGGCAATGCTGCTGTCCATGGCGACCATAAATCACAGGGGCTGCCGATCTCCGCGACAGGTCCGACAACTTCAACGCCTTTTCGACAGTCGGCTCCAGGATTGCTGCGGAGCTGAGATACGACGGCAGGACAGCGCAGCCCCAGAACGCCAGTCGTCGCTGCAGCAGCATTCAAGCCGCAGTCGATCACGCTGCCGGAGCTGGGTCACACCAACAGTACTATGATCGTGACAGGTGCGGTAGGCATCGACGGTGTCCCGCTGAGTGCGGTAAAGCGTTGTCTGCCTGTGCTAGCATCCCACTTGCTGCGTATTATCAATACGTCCATCGTAACTTGCGTCTTCCCAGAGTCGTGGAATGTGGCTATTGGTGTCCTGACTTTCAAATCCGGGAATGCTAGCATTACGTCAATTTTTCGGCATATCTCTCTGCTTCCACACTTGTCAAAAAGTCTCGGAAAAGGTTGTTTGTAGCCAACCGTCCAGGTACCTCACTGCTAACGACATATTGTACGGACAACAGTACGCTTGCTTACCCCCGCTGCCATTTCATGGAGGACGCGGTGCTCGACGCTGTCGACTGGACGTCGCAATATTTAGACAACGCTGGCATACCGTTCGCAACAGCAATAGATTTGAGTAAAGCGTCCCACAGCGTCGACCACGGCGACCCGTTCAGCAACCTAGGATGGTACTTAGTCGATCCCTCGTGGTTCAAGAGCTATCTCAGCAGACAGAGCCAGGTGGTGAGAGTTGGTAACGCGACCCCCCTGGCGGTCACGCATGGCATATCACAGGAATCGATATCCGGATCGACCCTGTTTAATCTCCTGATCCTGTTTAGTTTCCTAACAAACGATTTGCCATGCTACCTGCCCAACTGTCCAGTCATTGCATACACTGATGACAACCAGCAGTGGACTGAGCAGGACCAGATGACCAAAATCTAACTGCTCTCCAGACTCAAGCTGAAAACACATTGGTGACTGTGGAGAACTGACTCCAAGCAAACTCTTCCAAAATGGAACCCACAAAAAATGACTTTAATCACACTCAGAGTAGACCAGACATCAAAATGAGCAAAGCCTACCAAAATGCTGAGATAACTACAGCTACCTAACCATCAGCAATGCCCTCATGTCACCCTTCCACTCAGTCCAGCTGCTGGGTTTGATCACTGATCCTGTCTTGTCTTGGGACATGTTGTATTGGTCACAAGGCAAAAAATGTAACATTTTACTGGTCACCCTCTATCATTTTTGGTACCATTTTTCCCAAGACATGCCAAAGCTTGTCATCCCTTCTTCTTCTTCTTCCCACATATTTTGTGTTGTCTTTTGGTGGGAAGGTGCAGCCAAAAATCAACTTCCTGAAATCCAAAAAATTAGAAATATCACTGCAAGAGTCATGATGGGGACATGGCATCATGACAGGATAAGCCTGGCACTCCAGGCTCTGGGATGGGAACAGGTAGAGCAGCTGGCCAAGCTGGGGAACCTCATAAAGGTGCCAAAAAGTTGGAGCTACCAAGACATCAGCTAGCAAGCACACAAAGGGGATTCTGCTTCTGCACAACTGCAGCCTGGAATCATCTCCCATCACCATCACTGAGCATCCATCATTGTCATCATTTAAAAGAGCCATTAGTGACCTATGCACTCAAAACAAACTGTAGCATCTTCATTGCTTTCTCATTCCATTTTTGACCTCATCTTTTATGAATGGCTGCTACCTTTGTAGCTTGCAGTGTTTTATCAGCATCTTCTTTGTCTTGCTTGTCTCAGTGTCTTATAGCTTGAAGTGTCTTATTGGTGATTTGTATGTTAATAGTGTAACTCCATGATGGCCAATGAATGGACTGATTTTAGATACAGTACATACATACACACACCATTTTTGCTCATCAATACTGCTGTTCTCTATTGGCTAACCAGACCATGCACAGTGCATCCTGCAATGTGATTACATTGTTACTCTGGAATGATTGGGAAATGAAGGACATCAGGTGCAAAAAGAAGAACTGTAAAATATCCTTCAGTGGTGGCAGAAATACACTAGGATTTGTGCCTCTGAACAGGGATGTAATATTACACTGGAAAAGAAGGGGGAGGCAAAGGCACTTTTTCCCATACAGCTAATGTTGAATTTGGCAAAAAAGGTGGTACACTATGGTCTGTCCTGTTCATATGACCATGCTTCTTAAGTCACTGAGTCTTCATGATCACCAAAAAACCATGTACATGGTTCTGTAACTGTGTCCAGGAAGGTTCAACAGACCAAATACCAAGTCAACTATCATACCCGGTTCCTGTACTAGATAAGTTAACAAATAAAGCCCATCAGGTATCACAACAGACTGCTGTGTTACTGTTATCTGTTACCACGAGAACTGCAAACCGCCAGACCAACAGCAAAGGTCCTGAATGGCAACTTACCTGTTCCACTTCATCCAGTAACTTATACATCATCATCTTGGTGAACCTTTGGTTGATTTCGCTGGACTAAATGGAACGCATGACCTCTTGCCCCTTCGGCCTTACTCCACCAGCTCACACCGCCCGCGATATATTCCCACTGACGGACAAGCTTATTTGATTTTTAGAACTAGCCTGTTGATGATTCATTACCAACAAACACACGTTCAACATTTCGCCATAATCCGAGAGCACGGAGGAGGGCGTCAGGGGCGTTTCAGATATTTATGGCCGAACAGTATTAAGAACATTTAGATTTTTCAAGAATAAAAATGACGTCATTTAATAAAACCTAAATAAAAAATGCTTAAAAACTTTTTTTATGACGTCATCTTAAGAACCATTTTATACAAGCTTTTGTGCAATAGCTGCAGCTGTTTTCTTGTGCCACGGCATATTCGTCTCGGGAGCACATTGTTTGTCTTATTCAGAAGTTGGATGCGACTCGGCATCGCATCGCTTGGTAAGTATCCTGAGCTGTGGTCATCTTTTATTGTTTTTTTTTTCCATTACCTTTCGTCATTTTATCGCCACGTTATCATATTGTGTGTTTGCTTTCGTTGCCATATCCATATCGTCCTGCATGCGACTAACACTGTAATTTTCCTAAAGTCTTCCCAATATTACCATCTGTTAGTTTCCTGAAAAAAAAATTGTAAGTCCGCATGTATTTAGATCTCGGGACAATGCATTACAAGGAAATATTCCACGTTAGTGTATTACAGAATTCTGCTGAAGGTAGTTATATTATCCATGTTTCTCAAAACATACAATTTATCTTAAGGCAGTTTGTTAATGGAATTGATTATTCAAAAATACCTTATTTATCACATTAATTTGTCATTTATTACCATATCCAAAAATCGATTTTGCAGTCATCTGCCAATGTTACACAATACAGGCCAGAGCTTGCCATTACATCCTAGTGTTTGTGGGTCTGGCTGTGGCACCACTCAACAGCCAGATGTAGAATGGTGCTGAGTAAGGATGAATTGGGCATGTGGAAAAATCAAGGTAAATGCTTCAAAGACCTTAAATGTAAGATCTGTAAGACATAATACATGCTACAGATTGGCTTCTAAGACAACAGGCTATAGCTGCACCTTCCCAGCTCAAGAGCTGGAATATTTCTCATCATATATATTTGTATTGTTTTTGGGGTGCAGTAGAATTTGGTAAAGGAAATGAGTAAAGAAATGATAGATCATTGTGTCTTCTAGAATTGTGTTGCTCATCATCATGTGCCAGAATCACTTGGAAACCTGTCTGGTTTAGCAACTAAGAGTGTTTAAGTTTGTCCAACTTAAACAAAAATTGCTTGGCACTTCTGCTCAGAAATGGCACATTATGCCAGAGCCATGCTCTCTTTTCATCATCTGTGCATGCATGAGCTGTTTTCTGGATGGGACCAACCAACTGATGTTCACTTTAGGCAATTCAGTGCTCTAGGGTGTTTGGGGCCATTGTCATTCAAACCCTCAGCAATGGCTTGACTTCTCCAGTTTCCTGTTCATTCCAGGACTCATTGCCCAAAGGTCATGTCAGCAGTCGGAAATTAAAAAAAATGGCAAAAACCTGACTGCCATCATACTTAAGCTGCAGACAAATCTATGCTCTATGCCTATGGGCTTGGAGCATGCCTGTGGGGTAGATAACTGACAGACAGCTTTGCCAGTCATTGCATGTGCCATGTCCATTCATTTTGGAACTTTGTTGTGACATTCATCCATGTCAACAGTCTTCCAAAAGACTTCTCATCTGCAGGAAATTGTCTCATGCTCCAGGCCTACAGGACATATTGCCTCCAGGGGTAACATTCAGGCAGACATCAACTCACCCTTATTGCCCATTACCTTTGACAGTGATGTCACAAACAGGTGTTAGGAATTGTAGACCTGCTTTCCATCTACATTCCATTCCATTCCACTTGATTTAATTCCAGACCACCATCCACATGAACTGGGCTGGGGTGGTCTTCCACCTTGTGGGCTGGGGGGTGGCAGTTATGGGGCACACTGTTGTGCTGGAGGCACATTGTAGAGTACCCAAGGTGGCAAACTAATAAAGAGTGGCATCAGACCTGGTTATATCCCATAAGGATGTTGTGATGCACAAAGAGCAGCATTAGGTTATGGCTAAATGAGGACTGTGTGCTAGGCTGACCATCAAACAATAAATGGTATGTATGCTTTATATTACAGCTGTACCACAAAATGGCCCCACCAAATCAGTATCTTGCCTACAGTTCATTTGATTTTTGGGAGCATCATGCTGTCTTTCCTGCTTGGAGATAATGTATGGTCACCCTGTTCTCCTTTTCAGTGACCTGTGGTGCATAACTAAATAACCTGCCATGGAATGTAAAAAATGTATGCTGTCATACTCCCAGGGATGGGAAAAAACTTTCAGGGATATGTTGATGTGAGAGTTATGCAATAAACTTCATTGCACTAGTGAGCAGACCATTTTGTGTTCCCTGAGTCACTGACCAAAGCGCTGCTGTGGTGGTGACAGGTGATTAGGGTGAGTTGATGTCTACCAGGCTGTCACCACCTCAAAGATCCACCAATCAACATGTCGTGTGCATTAGACCTTTGTTGCCTTGAAAGGGCCTTGGGTCAGTCTGGTAACCTAGGAAAAAAGGGATCAAAAATACTTGTTTTCCATCTTTTCTCAGGACAAAAAGAATGAGAACATGGAACCTCCCCCATTTTGTTTTTGGTCCAAAGTCCAAAATCCACCCCAGCAACCAAAGGGCTGCTGGGGCAGTGTTGAGGATCAGAGAACTATGCCATGCTAAGCATAGTTTGTTGTGTGGGCTCCAATCTCTACAGACAATGGAGTTATGACATATGAGCATCAAATAACAGCCGATTTTGTGGAGGAAATTATGTGTGGCACAGACATGGGGTAGCCAGTTTGACCCTACATTAGCCAGTTGTCAGCAGACCCAGAGGCCCATATATTGGGCACTGAGGTTACTCAGACCCATTTTGCCATGGCAGGGATACCAGCACTAACAAACTCAGCTACCATTCATGGTAGCATTTATATGTGATTTATATTAGGTTGGGCATTTGACGTTGCCAAATGTTTGGGAGCATGGCAGTGTTGGAAACCTGGTTTTTCTTCATGGTGTCAGGAGTACAAATTCTCTTTTGGAGTATAAAATGTCATGCATTTATGTGAGAAACATGGACAAACTAGGTGTTTTGCAATCATACGTGGCCAGCAGGGGCGGATCCAGTGGCCCTGTTTTTTTGGGGGGGGGGCAAACCATTTTCCTGGGTCTACATGATAGGCCAGCAGAGTCGTTGACTGGCGGTGAGGGGGTGGAAGGCAGCTGGCCTTGGGTTCAGAGTGTACTTCAGCGGCCGAGTATGGATGGTGAACCATCAACCAGGGGAGGGGGGATGCTGGGCTACTTCAAGCTGGTTGAATAGGAATGCCCATGTCTTTTGGGGAATGGGGCAAATGACCATTTTGGAGTACAGAATTTTTCTTGGAGTATAAATTTTTTGGTGTTCCCTAACACCAGAAAATGACAGTTTTCCCAACACTACAGCATGGTATCACCTGCAGCTTAAAACAGCCCATATTTTAATGAGGTCACTGGTATGGCCTATTTTTGCGTTTTTTCGAGGTGACTGGGCTTAACCAAGGTCAGCAAAGTCTGGAAAGAAAGATACCTGTCAGGTTGCGCGCCAATCGATAAAGGTTTGGTGGACCCATAGGGCTGGAGCACTGGATTGTCAGCAACTGTGATATGGTAGCACCAGAGTTTTGGGTGACTTTTTTATCTCTGACATGACCTAGGGTTACGAGTTTCTGGAATGGAAAAGAATCCAGGGTAGACAACTGGCCATATGTGCTTGGAGCATGGGATTGCCTGCTGTTGTGACCAACTGTTGAGTCTCACCCTGTTTCTTTCCCAGCCATGAAGTTTGTTATATGGTTTCACTCCCAACAAGGTTTGATTTGAAACGTGTTTAAAATTTGTCAATCTTTTTAGGCAACATGGAGCTGAGACAGAGAAAAGGTGTGATAGAAGCAGTGAAACAGCTAGATGCATTCCCAAAGATATCCGAAACCTATGTGGAGACGACCAGATCCGGAGGAACGAGTAAGTGTAATGGCCTTCTGAGTAATAATCATTACATGGCTGGCTGTTGTGCTGTTGAATGGCATATCAGTCAAGACTAGATGTTGAAGCTTCATTTGTGTTCGCTAGAAATGTCTGTTGTCCACTAGTTGCCCGACATATCTTTAGCATTGTGATGCTGTGGAGTGGGTCTCATTTTTTTAACATTTTGCCATTTGTTGTCATTTGTTACTTGTCACGTGCATTGAACGCTGAAATTGTGTTGCTCGTTTGCAGTAAGCATCCTGACATTTGGGATCATGCTGTTTCTGGTATTCACCGAAGTCAAGTACTACATGTCTTCATTCAAGTTCCGTTTTGAGCCAGATTTGGAGATGGTTGCCAAGCTGCCTATTCATGTTGACATTATTGTTGGCATGCCATGCGGCGGTAAGAATATGAAGAGCTTTACAGTATCTTGTATCTCATCAATAGTTTTCACCTTGTTGCCCTGGGGCAGAAGTGAGGTGGTCCATGTTTCATAGGAAAATGCATGAAATGAAAATTAATAACAAATGGCAAATAGATAGGGAATGTAGAGATGAAAGAAAGACAACAGTTTTCAGTACTCTTCTGTCAGTCATGGCTTTTTCACTGGTGGGTATGTGTTGTATATGCGCATTGTTATTTTTCGTTGCTGCCAGTTTATGTTGAGCTGCATCATTTTTCATGCCTGTCGAGCTGTTAGGATTTGCTGATCAGTCGTATCTTGGGACGAAACCGTAAAACGCTCGGCATCTTCTAGCTGTTGGAGCCGACATCATGGACTCTACCAATGAAAATGTATTCAGCTTTGGTCGTCTTGAGGAAGAGAACACATGGTGGCAAATGACGCCGGCCCAGGAAGAACATTTTAGGATGGCCCAGGGGGTGAGAGAAAATGGATTATATTGCTCACCTATTGCGATTGGCCGGAATATGCTGGAGAGAAGGTGCCTTTCACGTTTTCTAGATTTGTTTTTGTATCGTCATATATTGATGTTAACCTTTTTCCATTGATGTAATGTGGTGATGAAAGGCTGCTTCCGAATATGGCGTTGTCCAGTGTTCCGTGTTTCTTGCATCTGCCCATGCAAGTCGTCTGACACGCACTTTTGCCGCAGATGAGCGCGTTCCTGCGCGAGCACTACCACAGCCTGAAGGAGACGCTGCTGCTGAGCGGTCATACGTCCATGTTCGGCGGCCTGCCGCCCCAGTAAGTACCGTCTTAACCCCGCCCCTGGAGTGACGCGGAGGCCGCGCGCCGGCTGTTTAACACCGGGCTCGTCAGGCGACAGTTCACTCCGTCACCTTCCATACTCCTCCCGATTCCTGGTGGTCTCGCATTCAAGTTTCTATTGTCTCTGTGTCAGTCGTCGTCTCCCTAGCAGACGTACACGGGGTCTGCTTCTTTTGTACATTGCCAGTAGGGCCCGTGCTGTTTGTTTGAAGAGTACTTAAGACGTAAAAAATGTTCAGGAAGCTCGAACATTATGAATTGTGGCAATGACGCTGGTAATAAATTTATGCTGCGTGTTTTCGGTATGGACGAAGGCTATCTGGATGCACTTGTATCCGTATGATGCATCCAGCTCAGATATCTGAAAGATAACAGATAGATGACAGGCTTGTGCTTGCTTACTGTCAGCTGTCAGCGCGAAATGACCGACAGATCGTGTGACGGACACAGCCTGCATCTGTGATGAGCTGTGTCCGGTGTCCGCCTGCTGTCCGCTGATCACTCGGCCCTGTCCGGCAGCCGACCGCGCCCGGAGCGTCGGCCGGACGCCTGCCGCGTGCACGGCTCGCTGGTGCTCAACAAGGTGGCCGGCAACTTCCACATCACGGCCGGCAAGGCCATCGGGCTGCCGACCGGCCAGCACGCGCACATCTCGGCCTTCATGGAGGGAAACTACAACTTCTCGCACCGCATCATCAGGTGAGCAGGATGGTGTTCGCCACGCCAGTGGCCTGGCAGACCCCCTTTCACAGTCTTTTCATTTTTTACGCTACATTTGAATGGTCGCCTTTGCTTCATTATAGTGTGCAATTGTCCATTCGTGACCAGCCTAATCCGTAAGTTTGTGGGTAGATTTACTGCGATATGAGCACACATAGCCAGCTAAGAATTCAGGACTGAACGGGGCCTACAGCATTCTGAGATGCAACCGCACATGGTCAGTTGCGTCAGTGTTTTCTGTGTTGGTGTTCGTAGTGTCCAAATTATATCGTTGGTCGATCCCGGATATCTGGTAAAGAAAACTTCTGTTTTCTTACTTCCGCCATTGCGTTTCCGTATCCCCCGACGGCTGATGAATAGACAGCCGTCTCTCAGACCGTACCCAGTGTGTTGCTTGTGATTGTCACCAAAGATTTCAAGTGTAGATGAGCATCATCAGCACTTGAATGTTGACGTTTCGAATGGCGTCAGGTTTCAGTTTGGTAACGAACAGGCTGGTATAATCCACCCGCTGGAAGGGGACGAGAAGGTGGCCAAGTCCGAGATGCAGATGTACCAGTACTTTATCGAGGTGGTGCCCACCGACGTGCGCGGCCTGCTGGGTACTACTCACACGTACCAGTACTCTGTCAAAGAGCAGGTCAGTGGCCACTGCCCACACTTACCATCACGCAAAATGCCGTACGTTATTCCCCCACCGCCTGTCGCAGAGGTCGGTTTCCACTACTCACACTCGCCAGCCATCCACCAAGGAGAAAGTCTGCCATGGTCAGTAAGTTTTTGCGCGTCGACGTAGGGTAAAATAAGTACTAAATAAGTCTTCTTCCTCATTCAGTCGTTTCTACCATACTGTAGTCGGAGAACTAAACGACATGGGGAACAGGTCAGGATACCACAATGCGCATGAGGTGGCTTTTTGCCCCTGAATCGGTGCTTGTGGGAATACATGCCTTCAAGCATTAAACAGGCAAACGTTTTGAAACCACTGTTTTATATTTCACATGGTATGACCTATATATGCGACTTCGAGATGCAGCATGGCACACTGCAGGCACCGACCCGGAAGGAGGGGTGCCCCGGTATACCTGCTGTTTCCTGATTTCACGAAAAGTCCTGGATTTTATCGGAGTTCCCTTCGTATGTCATAAATACGTTTGTATACCGTGCTCTTCGTGTAAGAGATCGCGACAGATTCGTTTAACTGGTGTTTGCTAGGCCGTTGCCTCCTACCGCGGCTGTTGTATTGACGACGTGCGTGGCCGGTCCGCAGGCTCGAGTTATCAACCACCACGCCGGCTCGCACGGCGTGCCGGGTATCTACTTCAAGTACGACATGTCGGCGCTGAAAGTGGTCATCTCGGAGGACCGGGAGCCGGTGGTGCAGTTCCTGGTGCGACTGTGCGCCATCTGCGGCGGCATCTACGTCACGTCAGGTGAGCCCTCGCTGTAGGGACCGCCGCCTGTGCCGATAGTGGCCGTCGTGGAGTCGTCTCACGGCGGAGGCACCACACCTGCAATATAGCACGAACCGAAAAATTGTTCCGAATAGTTTTTAACTGTTTGGGAAATGCTGGTTTTTAATGTGATGCATTTGTCATAACAGAAGATGAATGAATATTGTTTGCTTGATAAATAGGCCCTTGGTTATATGCGAGTTTTTGCGCATGATGGCTTAGGTCTTGGATAAGTCTTATGTTTTGTTTGCGAGCCATTTCCCTCTCTGGTATTGGTTGCAACTTGCTGTGTCCGTAAGTTATGCTGGAGAAAATATTTCGAAGTTCCTGCGGAACTTTCCAGTACGAATTCAGCACTGCTTTTTATCACACTTAAGTATGACGTGAAAGCTACCTGGTAAAGCCTTGGTTTGGCTGACAAGACCAACACTACCATGAAGAAATCGTTGAAATCGTTGGACTGCGGAGATGCACGGTCAGAGGATCTGTGGGCGGACAGTCCGCTCCCCGCTGACGTCCTGTCGGTCGACCTGCCGCCCGGCGCCGGCCGGTCGGACGCCGCCGCCGACTCGGCGGACCCACTCGGCGTCAACGCCCTGTTGCACGGCCAGCTGAAGAGGCTGCGGGCCGAGAAGGCGGCGCTGGCGGCGGCGCTGGCGGCCGCCCGGCAGCAGCTGGCCGAGGCCGATCGCCAGGCGGAGGCGGAGCGTCGGGAGCTGGCCGCAGGCGGCAGCGACGCGGCCGCGGCGCGCGTCATGGAACTGTCGCGTCGCCTGCGGCACCAGACGGCCGAGCTGGAGGCCGAGCGGACGCGGCGCCGCCGGCTGGAGGCGCGCCTGGCCGAGCCGCCGCCGCCGCCGCTGCCGGAGCCGGAGCCGGGACCGGAGCCGGAGGCGGCCGTTTCGCAGCCGGCCGCCGCCGGAGAGCAGCAGGAGACACCGGCGCAGCTGCGAGACCGGCTCAGGGACACCACCCGCCGCCTGGTGGAGGCGCGTAACCAGGCGCAGGCGGCACGCCGCGAGTTGCGCCAGGCAGAGCGCCTGCTGCAGCAAGAGGTCGGCGATGGCGCCACCGTGCAGAGTCTGATGAGCGCTGGTAGTGGCTGGCGCGGCCGCGCGCAGCAGATCGTGGCGCTGAAGGCGCAGCTGCAGGAGCTGCAGGCAGCGGCCGGCCAATGTTCGGCCGCCAGCGCCGGCACCGCGCGCTCCGAGCCGCGCCTCTCCGCTGTCGACGCCCGAGCGCGCACGCACATCCGCAGCCTGGGCCAGGACCGGCAGGCGCAGGCGCAGCAGGCGGCCCAGGCGGCCGAGCGGCAGGCGCAGGAGAACGCGACACTGCGCCTGAAGCTGGACGCCGCCCGCTCGCGCTCCGCCGTGCTCGCGCAGGAGGTGAGCCAGCTGCGCGAGCAGACCGGCCGGCTGGCCGACAAGTGCCACAACGACGACGAGATGATCGAGCTGCTGGAGCGGCAGGTGCGGCAGCTGGAGGCGGAGCTGGCCGACGGCTGCCGAGCGGCCGGCCGCCAGCCGGCCGCTCCCGCGCACGGCGAGCAGGTTGCGCTGCTGGGCGCCCAGCTGGAGGCGCAGCAGGCGCTGGTGGCGCGGCTGGAGGCAGAGCTGGCCGAGCGGCCGGCCGAGGAGCCGCCGCCGTCGCCGCCGTCCGGTTCGCCGCCGCCGGCGGAGGACGTGCAGGCGCTGCGGCAGAGGTGCCTGGAGGCGGACTTTCTACTGGAGGCGGCGCAGTCGGAGCGGCGCCGTCTGGGCGAGACTCTGCGCTTGCTGGAGACCCGCCTGGCCGACTGTGAGCGCCGCCGGGCGGAGGAGAACGAGGCGCTGCTGCGGGAGAGGCAGGCGGCGGCCGGCGCGCGCCGCGAGATCGACCGGCTGCAGCAGATGCTGGGCCGCAGTCGGCGCGCAGCCGCCCGGCCGGCCGCCGGCGCCGGCGCCCAGCCAGCGCTGGAGCTGATGGAAGCCGAGCTGGGTCGGCTGCGGCTGGAGCTGGAGGCGCAGCGCCAGGCCAGAGAGGAGGATCTGCGCCAGTACGAGGAGACCATCGAGGAGGCGCGACAGATTTTCTGCCGAGGGCTGCAGGAGGCCCAACAGAGTCAGGTGGCCAGTTCCTGATACGGACCTGCAAAAGCTGGCACACCTCCGGATTAGGTCATACGGCGATATTGGGACCACAACAGCTAGTTCTTGTTTTCCGGCGGAATATTCAGCATCTTGCGGCGTAAAGATTTACGTCCGACATCGGTCTTCCAAGTTTACCGAGGGCTCCAGGCTCATTGAGGGCTCATCCAGCTCTCAGGTAGTTGCTTCATGAAGTGCTCCACGTTTTCAAAAAGAGACCCTCTCCCCAGTGGGTTTGATGCTGAAAAGGTTTGCTTAAGATAACGCTCATATTCGTTTTTCCCTGGATTGTTTTGGAACACTGCTCAGTAATGAACATAAAGAATATGGCGGGCTTGGTTGTCCGTTGTCAGAACACAGTATGTGGAGAGAGTGTTTGTGTATTATATTTATCACCATCTGGAGGAAAGGTGTACCCCATCCTCGCCTTCGAGTGTCATTGCTTCTTTGGTAAAGTTACCGGGAAGCCGACGTTGTTTCTTTTTGTCGGAGACTTTTCCAGCTGTCTTCGGTAATTTAAATGCGAGTACATGCGGCCACTTGATGCAGTGCGGTATGGTTGTAAGCTTTGCAGCTTCATGTTAGTATGGAAAGCGCGATTACCTGAGCAAGAGAAAGCGCCACGATTTTCTCAGCTCGAACAGGGACGGCATAGTCCACGTGCCCTTGTCACGGATGACCAGCTGTTGGCGACCTTATTCCGTGACTTTCCTGGCACGCACGTACACACGCACACGCACTCTCACGACGGCAAGTGAAATCGTGCGCTTCGAGGGCTCCTAAGCCAGCGGCCAACAGCACGCTTTACGGAAGAATGCTCGAACAAGGCATGGCTCGTCGTTAAGGGATTTCTCTCGTAAACCCGTGACCCTGCTTTTGTCCATCGTTATTTTGCTACGAAGACTGTGCGATGGCTATTGCTCTGCCTGGGGCTAGAAATTGGACTGTTATCAGCTGTCGGTAGCTGGTGGCGGCGCGGCGCGGCGCCGTGAACACCACTGGGGCTCTGGGGACGGCGCGCGCCCCGTCTGGCCTGCCGCAGATAATCCTGCAGCACGCTTACATTGTCTGGCCACGGCAACTCGAGGCGCGGCAGGACGTTGTAACTGATATACCTGGTAAAATACTTTACCGTATTTGATCTTTCATTAAATGCGTCTTCAAGAATCATGGAGATGGTCTAGGCCAGACATAGGTGTCGATTTGTATACTTTTCGGTGGGCCCTCCCCCCTCAATGTTGAGCTCGGCCTCCCCTCCATTGGTGCTTTCGCTCCCCCCGCAGTACGTTTTCCTTCAGATTGGCTTACACATATTGGCTTCTGCCACGGTAACCCTCAGTAAAAAACAAACATCTCATAAAATGGTTCTTCCTGTGAACGCAAACCAATATCTTTACGTGTGAACCAGAGGCATGTATGGGAAGACAAGTCGCCTGTCCTGCGTTAAGTTTTTCTTTCTCTTGTTTGGGCGAGGTCTTGCGGTATGGTCGGGATAACACCCCGGGTGTGCCTTCTTGTTTTAGCTGGCGACATTAATGTGGTAGCCATGGTTTTGGCGGCGATTTGAGAGCGGACCGCGGGACTCCCTCGGTAATGAGACGCGGGCGGTCTGTTGCGCCATTTTCCAGTGTGTGTTTTTTTTTATAACTTTGATCCAAAGGTTGCTTGGGTGATATTAGGAATCGGACTCCGTGCTAAGCATGGCTCGTTGCACAGACTCCGACCCGATCGAACAATTTCGGGTAACGGCTGATTTTGTGGCGAAAGTTTAACGTGCCGCTTAGGGTGGGACAGGACCGTGCAATAATTGACTTGACCATCTTTTGGCCACTTGTCTGCTGACCAGTGGGTCAAATTTCAAATGCCGGGGCGACTCGAAACCTTCTTGTCAGGAAATGGTACAGCGTCCTGCAGACTGAGCTAACCATAACGTAATGGTGTGGTTTCGCAATATTTGGGATGGGGAGTGATCAGAGCGTCTTATTTGGACTTCGGAAAGGTTTTGGTTAAAAGGACAAGTTAGTACAGTAACACCCGATTTTACGCGCCCCGATTTAACGCGAATTTGGATATAACGCAGTGGGTCATTCCACGTTCTTTTTTGCTCTTTCTGGCGCTGCATTTTTTTTGGTGGGTTTTTGCGTTTTATTGCGTCCCCTTTTAAGATCAAAATAGAACTAACAAAAAAGACAATTTTTCTGTGAATGGCATGCCTCGCCCACTTGATTTCCGAGCCATCGGCGCAATCTTAGGACAACTGGCGAAAACCACAAGGAGATTTGACCTTATCTTCCTCCTTGTGTACTGACGATGTTGTTTTTTCCGTGCATTGTCGTAGGACTAACGTTAAACTTGCCAAACCTTGGATGGGCAAGGGGAACGAAAATAAAGGTGTCTGAGGACGTTAGGTGAATATAAAGGTTTAATTTCAACGCTGATCTTCGTGAACCCCGATTTAGCGCGATCCTGCTTGCTTCGCGATGACATTTTACGGACCTCAGCAATTGTGACATAATGGGGTCATGCTGTATATTTGTATCAAAGGTTTAGGCCAACTGAACGCTCACTCATTCATTTTACGTATTGAGCGACATTCTTTTCTTAGTTTCTTTCGTTTCCTTTTTTCTTTCTTTCGCAATGACATTTTACGGATCTCAGCGATCGAGATATAACAGGGTCATGTTGTATGTTTCTGCTTGAAAGTTTTGTTGAACGCTATATTCACGCATTCTTTTACCTGGTAATCAGCTTTCGTACCTTGTCTTTCCATAGACTAAGATTTATGCACCCAGGCAAGGGAAAAAGGGAGACTCATAACCCACTACATTTGGCCTGAATCACCCTTATGTTGATTTTTCCAAAGAAAACATCGCAGAAAATGGATTGATCTCTGTCAACGGCTGTAAAATGGGACCAAAAACATCATATTATTGGACAAACTGGACCTGGGCACCACTGTTCTTGATCCCCACAATACTTTTGGTAATTGGCAAGGGCTGATCCACGCAATTAGTACCGACTTTGCAATGAACATCTGTACATAAACAACTTTACACACGCTGTTTGTAAGACTATTCTGATTGGTGGCAAATTCTGACCGTTTTTTTTTTTACCGGTTTGGACCCGTTATAACTGGTTAAAACCAGGTTGACCGACTAAAACTAGTTTCATCCGGGTATTGGCCAACTCAGTAATAACAACACTAATTCTTTTTGAATATCCCATGGTTCATCAGATTTCATCGTGCTAATATGGCATTCATTCTTCTGACTGATTTTTCCTTTTTGATCATAGAGCCATCCTCAGCCCAGGCTAACAATAGTGATTAAACAGATCATGCACGGAAGAAGTGCCATGAACAGTATGCCCTTTGCACCAGCGAAAGCTGTTTCATTTCCAACTTTTCCCCTCCCTCATTGTTTTTGCCTGATCTGTTTTCTGCTCCAACATTTTGCCCCTGAAGACAGTGGCATAGAAAAGCTTACATGTAAAGGCCTGGGATTTTATTCACATTTTTAATTTTGTGCTTATCGACAGCTGCATTCATTTGTGGATGAAAGTTCTCGGTGGTTTGTTTTGTTTCTTTGCGTATTGGCCTGGGTGTCGTATTTTTCTTGAAGGGGCCACGACTCCTGCGAAGAGGACCAGGGCCTCGTCATTGCGGATCTGGGTCCCTCCAAAGCTGATTTCGCACCCCCCTCCACCAACATTCACCGCTAGTTTTAATACGGAAAAGAGAAACGTTGAAACATGTAGCTGTAGTTACGAGGCCGAAAGCCCACTGAGTCGTACGTCACCTAACAGGGAAAAGACTGAGTGGTCCGAGGTACGTGCATCTGTAATGTGTTAGTTTCCCATCTTTTGTTTCCAGTAACTGTCCCGGAAGTATTTTACTTCCTTACACCTATTTTGCCATGCACGGTTTTGAATCGCTTAGTAATGGCAGCGAACCAAAGCAAGGGCGCGCGCAAAAGTTGCAGTATTTCAGGTGGAAAACACTAAAGTAGATTGATAGACACCACTTTGTATCGCGGAATGTATCAAGAAAAATTAATTTTGCAAGCAACAGCGAAGTAGGCCTTGCTTGTCATGCGCCCCACAAGGCATATTAGGCAGAAAATACAGATGAAGTGTGAAATGGTATCTGATTATTTAGTCAAATAGACACAAAGATAACTCAAACCAACCACAGTTCGAATGACTGTTCCTGATCGCAGCCACTTTTCTGGCTTCCTGTCTCTTTATGGATGCCAGGGACCCGCAGTATCAAATGGGGCATGCACAATAGTTGACTGGGCACTCACCGGGGGTGTGATTTGTGTACTTTCGGAGGGGCTTGAACTCTTTCAGTGCTGAATAGAACCTCTCTAATAGTCATTTGAGCCCTCCCAATTCCTTAAAAATGAAACGTCGATAGGTACGTACAACAAAACCTAACGATTTTGGTGATGCCAGTATGCAACATGTATCCAATTAATGTGCAAGGATGTATATGTATATATATATATATATATATATATATATATATATACATACTATATATATATATATATATATATATACATATAGTGTTTTGTTTAAAATACAATAGCAAAAAAGTCTTAAAAATCGCAATAATCGCTGTCGGTTGAAATCAAGCGTGCTTAATCCGCCGAGAAATACATATTTGGTTAGGTTGTGGAGCCCTCGGCTTCCTTCCCCCCAGTCATTCACAGAAATCGACACCTCCGAGGCCACAACCGTATAGCTTTTTGTGTAACTCGTTTTTGGCGTCCAAAACAAGTCGCTCGCTGTAAAGTTGGATGTTCCACTTAATCATCCCTTAAGTGTGGGTTTTCATAGCGCACGAGGTCTTAGCCCGCACAAGTTGTATTTCTGCAACAGAAAAATCATACTTACTGGCCGGCCCGCCCGTAGCGTTCTCGGAAAGTGCAGGCTTATGCTTGGCAGCCAGCTGGAATTGAATGACGCAGTTTCCACGGAAAGTTGCCTTTTTACCCAAGAGCTTTGTATTTTCATGCACGAGGCCTTAGCGTTCATCCAGTTTGTCCATAGAATTATCCCGGTTTTCCCCTTTGGCATTTGCACCGTGCATTTGAATGGTCATTAATGGTAGCGATCAGTATCGTAGCTACGTGTAAGTTATTTCCTGATAATGACAAGATTTGTTCCATTTATGGGATTTACTCATTGTCTGGTGTATTTTTCGGGTCCCCTGTTCGACTGGGTGGTTTTAACGTGCCTGATGTTCCGACACTGCCGCTCCTGTTGCAGGTATCCTGAACTCGCTGCTCGGCTGGGTGGTGTGCCTGGTCTGCTGTCGGTCGGCGGCGCAGGCGGCGGCGCAGGACGGCCGGGCGGCGAGCCGTACCGAGCAGACGGTCGCGCTCCTCTCGGCCGAGCAGCCGGCCGCCCCCGGCCGGGTCAGTCTGGTCACCGCCGCCGGGCCGGCCGCCAACGGCAGCTGACGCCTGGGCCACGCCTAGCTCCCCCCGCGGCGGGGGTCGACCGGCCACCGTGCTGCCTGCAGCGGCGCTCTGCGTGTGTGTGCGTCCTGTGTGACCCGGGCGGCCGGCAGGTCCGGGCCAGACCAGTGGCACGCCGACTCATGCCGAGCCTTTCTCATCGGCTTCGCGGAGGCGTTTTGACCACACAGCTCATCAGCCTTGTGATGGTGTATTTAGGTAGATGTTCGGTTTTAGCGGTGGCGGGCACAAGCCATGTATCAGTTGACGTATATTTGTTATCGTCACTTGGGTATTTTGATGTTCACATCATGTATGCGTTTACTCGTGGTGTTCGGTGCGCGGTATGAAACTGCAGTGTCATGGCTCTGCCGTATGCAGTATTTCTACGGAGCTTTTCCGCGGCTGCGCTCGAGGGAGAGCGCGATTTTTCGCGAGCCGTGGGCGCCGCCTCAGCTGCCCACTTCTCGCACGTCACAAAGCGCGAGCGTGGGCGGCGGCGCGCACAGGCGCGCCACCGTCGAGTTTCTAGTCACGAGATGAGTGCGGCGCGTGGCGCACTGCCGCGCCGAACGCGCCGCAGATCCAATAAAGGCGCCGAAAGCGGGCGATTGACTTTCTCCGCGCCGCACCGACGTCAGCAGAGCGAGCGCCGCAGAGGCGATCTGGAGGGGATTGGTCACGAACGGACAAGGTCTGTGTGGTCGGCGGAAATCTCTTCTCTCATGGACTGGCGCTCTTCGATAGCTTCTGGCAGATGAACTTTCCTTGCGGGCTTACAACGGGTCGCAAACTTGGCAATCTTGGCGTATTGCCCTGGCCGGGCGTTATTTCTGCTGTGCTCAGTGACCACCATGTACATTGTTTTGCTCGTTGGCAGTGGTACTAAGCCCGTTCTGTTTGGCTTTCGTTAGGGACAAATTCATAAAGCGTATTATATATATATATATATATATATATATATATATATGTATATATGCATGTATATATATATATATACATGCACACACTCACATATATATATATATATATATATATATATAATGTCAGTATTCGAACATACATACTCCAATTGTGACGTCTGGAGAGCGAATAAAAAGTTTATCCGTGACATACTGAGACGCTTCTGCAGACCAAGCTATATCCACGAAGAACCTACACTTGTGATTTGTTACCAGAACCCAAAAACGTTCTGACTGGCCATGAAGAATAACCTCAGCCAGACTCGACATATCGTAACACTTGTTTAGCCAGGGACAGAGCTACTCGCGGGGTGCACCACATCGGTGAGACGAAGACAACTGTCAGTCTGCGCTCGATCATGCGCATGCAGGAGGGGGTCCCGAAGACACACCCGCGAACACCACAACACTGCCTTCACGAGGAGCATGCTCACAACAAACACGACTACTTGTGCGCAGTACAGACCGCAGGCGGCACAAACACTCGAGACAATGTCCATCAGACATTACCGATCATCATTGAGCAAAACAAGCAGCTCACGCAACTGGTTCTTTATGACAGACAGTTCCCATCGCGGGATAGTCGTGACTGAAAACAGATGACGATGGTGCCTGTTGAGGTTCTGCATTCCCGAAAGTGCGTGTGAAGATATGTAATGTGCCATGCAATGTGATATTAATTTTTCTTGCGAACGAAATGTACTAATTTCGACTTCTGTGTTACACCATGCATGCAACAGAGCTGAACGACGTTGTGTTGATAATGAACCTGGATTAGCTCGAATTTTTGACAAATAAATGTCCAGTTTTCGAAGTTTTTCGTTAACATTGATAACAAAAAAACAATAATACGAAACCTTGAACTAACTGAGAAACTGACCAATGCTGAACTGAGTTTAACAAGCAATATATACGTACATATACATATATATATATATAAAAATTTGGATGGACTCAAAAAAAATCCAGTAAGACTGCATGTTCTGTCTACATTATGCATGGAACAGTAGTAGCTGGCGACGTCGGTGGGGCCAATCCGACAAAGAACACCGACAATCTGTTACAGCGTCTGTCGTCAGTTCCATGCGGTTTGAATCATCAATGCCAGAATCATTCAGGGGTATGTATTCGACTACACGTCCTGTCGGCTGATACGTTATGACGCATCCTTTCATGATGAGGCATTCAATGGGCAATTGGCTCAATTTGCCGCGTTCCGGAATAGCACAATGGAACGGTTTCCAGCGACGCTTATTAACCTGCGGGGTTCGATGTCCATTGTCTCGTGAAAACAGGCCTTCTTGTCGGCCCGCCGGCAGACGGCTGGCGAAATCCACGCCGCCCAAACGCGCTAACACGCCCACGTCCGGCGCCGCCGCCAGATGGGTTGTCTCCAGTGAGCGATCGGACCAAGCCTTCTGCGCGAACGAGACGCGCCTGCCGCCGCGTGAGGTCGGATTGCGGACAGGAGAGCCGAAAGCGGAGCAGTGGACGCACTCTCGCTCCCAGGGAGCGGCTCGATCGTCGGCCGATCCAACTCGTGACGGATTGCCCGGGCAAAACTGGTGACTGGTCAGGGAGCCTGATGTGAGGCAGCGGACGCCCTCACTTCCATGTACTGGCGTTTCGTCCGCGGAGAGCACGCTGCACTCTGCTGACGGTGTGTAAACTCCCATCTGGATTCCCCGTTGATAGCGTGCAGAAAGCCATCTCGCGGCTCCGTTCCGAGAGAAAACGTCAAATCTGTTCAGCTACACCCACATCGGCATGTTAACAAAACCACAGATGTTTTCTCCTTATTTCACGCGGCGTTGGGCGACAGGGGCTCAATTTTACGGCTCGTCATTGAAAGAAAGGTGCCTCTCTCTGCCGCATGCGAAACATAAATACGTCTATTTACCGACTCGGGCGCCGAATGTTGATTGTTACGATCACCGAGTCATCATACTTTCACGAAACAACCTCAGCCTTCTCTTCAGGTGCTTCTTTACTCTCAGTTTCGGTAACTGCCTAGGGCATGTTTTTTTTAGATTTTCTTAATTATTAATTATATATATATATTTATAATTATATATATATATATATATATATATATATATATATATATATATATATATATATCAATTACATATCATAGTTCATCCTTACATACTAGAGAAACGGCCTTGCGCTGCGAACAGACCTACTCGCTGCTCAAGGCCGTTCCTTCAGCGTATCCCTTAATTTATGGGACCCTGAAGGGACTTCATCTGTTAATCCGGGCATTCCGTAAATGTGTCCGTCCGATCGCAACGACCTGACCCGGAGCTGATGTTCCCGCTGTACTCTCCAGGCCGTATCTGGTACAGACGCGTATGTCGCCAGTCCCGCCCGGTGCCGCCGCCGCCTTCTGAACGTCTCTGCAGCCAGCGCGGGTCCGTCGGCCGGTTGTAACCCAGATGCGGCGGCTGAGGCGGCACCGGCCGCCACGCCCGGTCTCCCGTGCGGTTTCACGGCCGACGGTCGCGACGATTGGGACCCGTGCCGCGGCCGCCGCCGCTTGGCGCGCAGCGCGAATCCGCGACCCGGCACGCGACACGCCGGCGGACCACTTCACCGCCCGGATCCGGCCGGATCTCCGGCCCGGATACGGCGGATCTCCGGTCCGGATGCGGCGGATCTCGCTCGGCCGGCACGAGCGGGTGCAGAGCCGCCTAACGAGTAAGTGCGACCCGATCTCACTCGGTCAGAATTTGTCGCCCCTTCCGCCGGACGTGAGCGAGCAGGCATCCGGCCGGGGAAATTAGCCGATTTCCCCGGCCACAAGCGTGGATAACTCTGTGTCGGTCTGGCGCACTGGCAGCTCTCCCATATACAGACCAAGCTCGGGCTGTCGTCATAGTGCACGCACGGTCTGACTATACTCGGGATAGATATGGTCGGGCTTTATTCAGCCATGCCTCACGGCCATATTGCCCTACTTCTGGGGCACATTAGGTCAAAGGATGGCTTCTGTTTCGGGAATGCGTTCCGTTCACCATTCACAGCCACTCGTCATCAGCAAGACCAATTACCCGATTTCATGACCTCTGTGGAACGGAATAGAAAAACGTGACAGCTTTCTACGCCGGCGAAGAAAGTAATCAGCATCAGTTTTTGATGAAGCCCAGCTGGCATTCTGACCTTTGCCGAACAACAGTCCGTGCGTGCTATGTGCATCGCACTTAACATAGAATGAGGGATGAATCCAAAGAACGCCATGGCCGCTAGTCCTTATGTTATGCGGGGGTACCACGAGGATCCCAGAACAACAGGATTTCGAACTTGATTAAAAATATTTCAAGCCACCTCTTGATGAAGGACAATAGTACGTCTTTTCAGTTCAGGACCATGCCATTGTTGATGAAAAAGTGTCCCACTATGCTTAACACTGATGGTGTTTTATTATGAAGACTTCCTCTTTGCTCAACGATACTTTCATAAGAAAATCTCCATGGCTGACATCGTTCCTGAATAAACGTCATATTCGTCGTCGTCATATTCGAACGTCGCAAAAGGTAGCTTTAGAAGCACAGTGATGCTGAAATGAGATTACTGGTATATCGCACACTTCCACGGGCAATAGACAGCCATAACAAATGTCTGTTTATGCTGCACAACTTCCTATTACGCGGTTTCGCCACACAATACGGATCAACACTAATGCTGTTTACTCATTTTACGGCAGAGATCGACAGTGTAGAAAATACATCGATGTCGTGGATGATGCTGGATGGTTTGTTATTGGGTTATTTAACGACGCACTCGACTGCCAGGGTCATTTCGCGTCACAGTTTCTCACGCCGGTTGTCGCGGAGGACGGCGAAATACCGGTATTACCCGGACTCGATCAGGGGACCTTTTGGCCACATGGGGAACGTAGTAACCACTACATCAAGCCACCACCGGATTAGGTTGCTATCGTCACGACATTCACTCAAATGACTGAGGCGGACATTCGCTAAATGTGGCTAAACGTCGACCTGGAATGCATTTCCTGTTCTTCTCGGAACCAATGTGAATTTGCTCGCTGCAAAAAGACTCCTACCGGATGACAGCTTCAGCTGGACTGATCCTTTATTCGTTCGATGCTGATATCTGTTGACAATTCAGTGCCATCTGAATTTTGCTATGGTTTAGAGACATAAAAGATTGCCCTTCAAGTGAACAGCATGAACCAAGACACGGACTGGTAGGCAAAGGCACACACACACGGTTAATATGGTATTTTAATACGCCGGACTCGGCTACAAATTTCTTGGAGTGCTTGCCTTCTGCAAGATGATCACTCAAATCCTCACAGTATGTGAGAGACGTGGCAAGGGAAAAGACGGCTGTCGCGTCTTAACCTGACACGAGTAATCCATCACGATGATTGTCTCACTGTCTGTCTTCTTTTGGCGAACACGAACGCCACCAGTGACAAGTTTTGATGATCTGAGCAGTCGACTGTCCCCTTAGCGAAGACAGCTGGAGATTTGTGCCGACGTTCTATGTGCCAGCCTTCCTTGCGAATTATTTGCTGTTGCAGATATCTAAAAAAACGTCACACTTTGTGTGAGGTCTGTTGTTCATCAGGTTTCCTCTGTACCCTGTGGACGACACCAGGCGTTGTTTACAGCTAGCAGGTACCCCCGGCGTCCATGTGTCGGGTGTTTTTAACAGGAGCAAACACACCCAAAGCCTGGCCGTGCCGTGGGCGGGGCCGGGTCCACTTGCTGACGCCGGTCGCAGGGCGAGGGGTGGTCGTTCTCCGCTGCCGCCGGCGGCGGGGGCACTCGTGGTGAAAGGGAGGCCGCCGTACTCAGCCAGCCGCTGCCGCTGCCGCTGCCGCCGCCGCCGCGGCCGGCAGTCTGAGTGCCGGAGCTGACCGGTGAACACGGCCCCGACCGCGCTCCGTCCAGCCGCCCCAGCAGAGTCACGTGACCGCCGCCAGCCGACCGCCGACGACCGCCGATACCAGCGGCTGCGAGCCGACCGACCCGGCCGACCGACCCGACCCGACCCGACCCAGCCGCCCGACAGGATGATACAGGTGAGCGACCGGCCGGCCTCCGGGTTGCGAGTTGGAGCTCGTCATGTTTGATCAGCAGCGGCGTGGTCATCTCTTGATTGCCGATTTTGTTTGAACGTGAAGATGCTATGATGTTAGTACGCCAGGAAATATTTAGATGCCAGACTGACAGGACACACTAGGCACATGTTTGCTGGCTGGGCGTCTTGCAGGTGTTCCCGTTCCGCATCGATATCAGGGAGCTGTTTAACAATGGAGGTCTGGAGATGTGCGTTGAAGGCGCCTTGCTGAGTACGCTTGGAACGCGACGAGGCTATAATTGAAGAGAGATTACCCGCTTGTAAGCTGAATACATTACCATCAATCAAATTCATTCACGAAAACGCCTAATCTAATCACAAAGTGAGGGAACTGGAAAGTGCCTTTGACAAACAGCTAAAACCATCAGCATGATATGCCTACGTTTTGACATATTTTCGGAGATATGAAACTCGATACGGACTGAGTTACGTACGGAAAATGCAAGGAGGATGTTGCAGTTGAAAATGAGAGGAAACAAACAAACAAAAGGCTGTCTGCATGTTGCGCATTGCATTATCTCGTCGGAAACTTGACAACATGCTTTTTATGCAACTTTTATCGTATTTTCATACATATGCCTACTAGCGTATCACTAGGAGACAGGCGCATGTTGCGTTATTCGTAAAGTCACTAACAACGTTATGGTAAACCATAGCGACTTCTCAGTGGAGCTTATCTCAAGTTCACATTTTCTTAAGTGCTGACGTGGGATCAATGAGTATTTTTCTCAAGTATGGTTATTTGTGGAATCTCCGGAGTTTTTTGTGTCCAAGAACTCCGAGAATTCCGGAGATTCCGTTCTCACTTTCTTATTGATCTGTTATGATCGCACCAAGAAGGCAAATTTTGACGATATTATTCAAAGAAGCAGACAATCATCCGCGCTTTGTGCGCTTTCCGGTTGGACAAAATAATATTTTGCGTAGAAAGGTCTGTAGAAAGGTCCAGCACCTCGTGATTCCATGAGCTACTGCAACACCAAGAAACCAGAAAGCGGGATAAATCCAGATCCCAACAAACGCGCGAGAGGGAACTCGCAATTAGCTACATTTCCTGGTGCGAGAGAGCAGGAACTGTCATTAATACGACATACGCACGTGACCGTCTTGGACGTAGCATGGTAAATGGTTCAGCAATTGATTAGTTCAAGCTAACTCCACACAGTTACCATTTTTTCTAGATGACTCATTCCAACCAAATCCAAATCATCAATCAAACCAAATCATTTACGAGATTCTTCGAAGTTTTGTGGATCAGCTTTGTTCAAATGGGATTGCACTGAAACAGACAAGTGCATTTTCTGTTAATAAGCCACGTGGAACATCTCCAGACCCGGATACTATTCCGAAGTACCAGGGATTACGGGCCTGGGACCTCCAATTAGTCATTTTCTTATCCGTTTTGGAAATAAACGGATTCAGAAGATTTCAAGAACTTCGGAGATGCCTGAACGGCATGTATGCTAAAACGGGGATTTATTTACGGGGATTGTCACTTCGCGTTAAGCGACTCGCTGTGGACGCTTGGTTGTACGAAGGTATGAATCCAAGTATTAAACATTGATAACGCTAATCGAATCCGAATCTCACCAGGAAGGTGTTTGCGAAAGAACTACAAATTAGTAGTAATGCAGGCTTATCGCACAGTCATTTCATTATTTTCCGCGAGCGGTGACAACACTACGCCGGCATTCGTTCAAATCTGACCCGCATCTTCCCTTGCAAGAGGGATCGCTCCACCATGCTGCCAGTTCGGCATGGTGCCTCAGGCGAGTCTGCTGCCGGTTCCGTCAGTCCCGGCCGCGCCGCACGGGCTGGCAGGCGGCAGTCTGACAGCTGACGTCATCACGTCCGGAGAGGCCGCCCGGCCGCCCGGGCCCGGTAGCCCGGGTGCCGGTCCGGGTCGGCGACCTTGTGACAAGGTGCTGCGGCAGATCCGGCGATAGGGTGCCGTATGCGGTCGTGACGGGCGGAGTATGGCCCTATCCGTGCTGGAAGGGTTGAGAGCGGTATTGTCGCTCATATCACGGCCCGACGATCACGGGCGCGCTATAGAGCAGAGGTGAATGCTGGATCCCTGCCAGGGACGCTAGGGCAGCCTTGCAGCGCAGACAGCAGGCCTTGCATTATGTAGGCTGACGCTATCTCCGAGCCCGGGAAGCCCGCCGACCCTGAGCCGGGCCACGGCCGTCTTACGCCGACTCCGAGGGCAGGCGGAGCTGGCGGAGGGCTCCCGACCCCGGTCCAGCAGCAGGCGGCAGACGATGGTGGAGGGACCGGAGTCTGACAGGAACCTCTGCCGTCCCAGGCCGCCCGTTCCGGCGTGCTGTATACCCCGGCCCTGCAGACGGCAGGCAGAGCAGAGCGCCCAGAGTTCGGCCCCGTACCTCTGCCATCCCAGCTCGCCGGCTCCAGTGTGCTGTATACCCCGGCCCTGCAGACGGCAGGCAAAGGGGAGCGCCCAGAGCTCGGCCCGGCGCCAGCCTGGCGTCCCAGCGGCCGGCCCGGGCCGTTACACGACCCGGCTCACGATGAACTGGCCTCTGTCCACCGATATGTCGACCTCTCCTGGAAGAGGTGGCCATCTGGCGCGTTCCGCGTCGGGTGAGCGGCCGCCGCCGCCGCCGGCGGCCGACTGAGAGGGCCGAGTCCTGCCTCTCGCAGAATAACCACTACCACCTGCAGAATTTGTGGGCGGGAATGGCATGGGGCACCGACCCTGTCTTTGTGTCGGCATTGTGCCTAAATTATGTTTCGCGGAGGTGTAACCCAGGCTGTGGTTAATGGGCAAATGTCCAGCCAGGCGAAGGCCCAGACTGACCAGTCATCAGTCCAGTCGGATGGACGCTCTCAGCGATGAATCAGTTCAACGCTCAGGTGGTGAAAAGCGCACTGGTGGCGCGGGCTGCGACAATGACTAAGACCAGCTTCACACGATCGCGTAATGAACTTGACGCAATATCTACACGTCTCTTAGCCATGCAGTGACGTTTGCAAGGTGCGCCGCCCTACCCTGACAAGCCTCGAGGACACCCTGTCTCCCAGACGACTCGAGTCTGCTGCAGGCAGGCACCTCCAGCTCAGCCATGCGTCACCCCCGCACCTGTCGGGCGCAGCATTCTTCTCTGGTTTCCAATTTCACTCGTCCTCACCTCTCAGACAACTTTTGAGGTCCAGCTATGGACGTCAACACCACACAGAAACCCTCTCTGACATCCCATTCGAGATGTCGTCATCGCGCGGCAAAACCTCAGCGGCGTCTAAACCGAGACGATGACACGGCAGCTGGCCGCCGCAGCCGCTCGAGAGCTCAAACACTGGCGCACCCGACACCGCACCTCGCGCTCATCGCGCCAGCGATAGCCGAGCGGGACTTTGCCGCCTATGGTTGGCCAACGGCCGGACAACGTGGCCGACTCCAGACGCCGGCGGTGCAACAAGGCCTCCGATCCGGGCCGCGCGTGCATTGTCCGCCCCAGACGGCGCCGGCAGTAAACACCCCGCCCGCTGCAGCGGCGGCGCCCGGCGGCCCCTGCACCGGTCGCGGCCGGGTCACCAGCCTCCGGCGGCCGGTCCGGCCGACCAGTCGGTCCGGTCCGCCGGCTCAGAAGGAGACGCCCGCGCCGCCGATGTTTATGGTCGGGCGGCGCCGCGGCCGCGGCCCGGCACCGTTCGCCGGTGACCGCCGTGTCTCGCCCTTCCTCTGGTGGTTCGTGACGCTTGAACTCTGCACAGGCTGAGTGACCGGGTCGTCGGCGGCCCCGGCTGCTTCCGGCTCGCGCTGGTGCCGACTGTCTGCGGCAGGCCGTCTGCCTTATACAGAGTCCACTGCAGACTGCATGGCTGGAGATTTCCGAAAACTTCCTGGGGAATCTTCATCTACATCTACATCAGATTTCAGACCGTTTCTTTCCAGTCATTGCCATAGGCCTATGCCAAAATCCCTGAATTTTGGTGGGTCCGGACCCCCGACCCCCCAGGATCGTCAGCCATGTCAGACAGTTTCCGACTGCCTCAGTCCGGCTCGCGGAGCAGTCCGGCTGGCATTCACAGCGACCTTCTCCTATGGCCTTTCAACGCCTTACCCCTGCCCATTGACTAAGCGCTGTCCCGACCAGTGCAGCCGACCAGCTGTCTGATGCTGACACCGGTACAGACTGGTTCTCACACATCTGCTGAGGACCACGCGGCTTCACGGCTGGCTGGGCTGCTACGCGATACCGGCAGGTGCGTGTTCGCTCTCTAAGCCCACTGACGGGCGGACAGACTGACAAAGCCTCCCCGAGCCGAGATCATCACTTCAGACTTCTCTTCGCCTGGGGTTGCTGCTCCAGTCGTTGGGGTCACGTTGGCAGCCTGGACAATGAAAGTTAGGGTTAAATTCAATACAGTATGATTTCGCTCACCGTAAGGTGCGAGATTACTGTCATTGTCGACAAACTGGTGCAATCATTTTTCTTTTGAGGTGTGACACGCCCCGTAATGAAGTGCTTTGTGTTTCCATCATTAGTGAATGCCATCGACGCTGATTGTTTTATTTCCAGTCCCGGAAACGATATTCAGTTTTGCTGGTTATTTCGATTACCGAAAGGGAAGAGGTAAACCTGTGCTTCCTTTGTAATTTTTGTAGTCTGTAAATCTTTGAACAGCCAATTATAATATTCATATTGTGTTATAATATTATAGTGTAATGTAATATATAATATAATAATTCTGCTTGTTACAGAACAACAAACAGAATAATGTATGATATGTCAAATCGACGTTACCGAGTGTCTGATATGTTTTTTCTCAACGATACCTTTAGCTTGTGACACGATTTGCCCCAAAATGCAAGTTATAAATCATGCCTTGACAATGTCCTGAAACGGTGGGTCTTTTGATTTACAGCAGTCTCGTTCCAAGTTCAGGTAATCCGCGAGGAAGGGACTATCCGAGTTTAGGGGGACGTTTGGTTACATGGACCATACTACAGTGACAGCTGTAGTGTATCTGAATTTCTTTTGCCCTCCACACCACTTCGGCCATCCACCGCTAACGTACGGCTTTCTTCAGCCGACTACTGTTACGCAGGCCTCTGCAGCGACTGAGTGCTGGTATACTCGTAGACCATGATTGGACATTGGGGACGCCATCACATCAAAGCTCTTCCGACCGAACCTGAGGCAACGTTTTGTCGTTTCTGATTAGGTGCACTTCAGATAGCTCCCAATAAATAAATGTGGAACATGACAACGATCTGGAACAGAATAAAACGACATGGCATTTCACGTCCATCAATAAGGGCGACCGCATTTAACTTCCCGTCAAGTCCAATACGCCAACAGAATATGCTGTTAGTTCGCCAGGCTGCGAAGAATGACCGCATAGACCATGTTCTCACACGGCGTCTCGCTCCATTGAGGTGATTTCGGACGCCGCGGATTTCCAGTTCGTTCCGCGACAGAGGCGCGATTGGCCTGACGGCGCGGCAGTGAACGACATTAAACACCCGGCCGGGCATCCAGGCCGCTCCCCGGCCGGCGCGGGCGCCACGCCGGCCGGGCCAGCCCAGTTCGCCGGCCAGAAACAGGCCGGGCGTGAGTCGGCCGTTCGCCGCTCCGGCGCGCCGCTCCCGCCGCAGATTCAGCGCGCCGCGATCGTCCCGAACGCGCCGGCAGCGGCGGGTTCTGCCGGTGAGCAGGTGATTGGTGCGCGCGGCGGCCGTGGCGGCGCGGCGGCGAGTTCGCCACTCGGCCCAATTCTGGCGCAGCGGCGGCGCCGCGCCACCCGGTGACATGGCAGTGACACGGTGATTTCACAAAGCAGCTCCACGGCGGCCGTGACGCGCACAATGCGCCGCCTGCTGGCCACGCTCCACGCGCGGCCGCCGAGCAGACCGCTCACGTCGCGACGACTGCCGTCCATCAGCGGTAATCAGCCCGCGCGGGACGCATAGCAAGCACGCGCACCTGCAGAGCGACGCACGCACGATCCACTCAAGACGCGCCGAAAAGTCTGTCACGCGGTTTAATGGCGGGACCTACTTCGGACCGAAATTCTGGTCACCTGGAGGGCGGCTTTCTCGTCCTGTCCGCGGGCGTCACGTTACAGCCTGCGTCCCAGCCGCGAAGGGGCGGTCACGCCCAGTGAACACTGACCTCATGGTCAGAAATCGGAGCGACGTTCAGCCCCGCGCTTCGATTAAATATTACCCACGACAAAGAGAAATCAAAGTCTCGTCAGGTCGCGACCTGTTGTAACAATGACTGACTCACCGCATGTGTGCTTGGACAAGGATTTGTTACAACAATGGGGTAGCTTTAAACTCATTCGTGTTAGAATTCCTGTTTAAATCTAGTCATACCGCAGCCAGGAAAATGAAAACTTGTTTGATGGGTTGAGTTGAGTTTGCCTGTCGCAGTCATGTTTTCAATGTTTGATGACCTCCGATACGATGTAATGCGTAGTAATTAACACGCGATGGTCACAGACTATTACTCCGAATTCAGTGTGTTTACAGTGTTCGAACAGTTAGTGTATGATTAAGCGTGCTCCCTGAATCACCTGACGGGTTTTTCCGGGAGCTCAGCGGTTTCCAAACACCCCTCATTCCTCGGTGATACGGCGTAAGGGACTTACCGTTCGTTCTCTGTTCTCTGTCGCTAGTCTTCTGTGCCAAACTGCGAAGATTTGTCGGTCAGTTAGTAGTTCTGCTTGTTCATGGACACCGTGTTAACAGGGCTCAATGGCTTAAAGTTTTTTTGTGACGTCCTATTAGTTACGGCGTCTTCACAGTCCCGAAGGTGGGTAACGTTACGCAACTCACGAAGCATCCTCCACTAAACGCAAAGCCCAACACTTCATCCATGGTTGGAGATGGTGCAATACCGTTCAAGGGCACTGTGAACTTATGAAGGCTGCTCTCGGTGGTTGGAGTAGTAGTTTTATCACTGCCGAGAAGCTGTGAAATCACAATGGGTCCTGGTGCGGTGTGTTTTCGTCATTTTCTGAACGACTTGCGCCACATGGAGACCTTCAGACGACTTCGAGGCGTGCCCACTTGTTTACGAACTGAATTCTTCGGCGGCTGGGTCAAAGTCACGGCTCCACCAATTTACCACAACATGACACAGATAAGTTTTCGACATAATCGTACCCTGACTAGGGTCTAGGCACAGTGGTCGGGGTTAAAGTTGTCTGAGGGGAGAGACGAAATAAGAAGCTGCTTATTTGGTGTGCGAAATTACACGACTAAAATAATGAACGAATGAATACACATTGAGTACATATAAATGCACTATGGTACTTTGCAGCCAAAAAGGTCGCCTTTCGTCTTATCATCGTGACTATTGACAGGTACTTCAAATACATCCTGAATTAAATGCAACCTGTTGCTATGCTTTTGAGTCGCTGGTCACAGGCCTGCATTACCTTACGGCACGAGGCATTCCCTATCTTAATCGCACCATGTCTGTCAGCTCTCGACAATGTGGACGGAGAATGTGGACTGTACCTGTTCTTCCACTAGACGGCCGGAACGAGCTCAGTGCTGGCTCTGGGCCGCTCCTGAAAGGTCAAGTCGTGCTGGCCAACAGTGAACTCGGACACCTTGCAGACTCCGTCCGTGTGGAAGTGTTTGTGCACTCCCACACGGACCCGCTATGCAGCGGGTCTGTGGTCCAGCCGTGAAATTCTCCCTGGCGTCGTCCGTCGGCCTTTGTTTGGCTTGGTCGACTTATGTGAGGTCTGCTCGTTTGGGCTGGTTTATTTTGTTGCGAGAGTCGAAGTAGTTCACATCCACGACTTTTGCGGTGCAAATGGCACCATCGCACCCAGAATGAGAGTGTTGTTCAAATGGGACATGTATGATAGATGGTGCTTTCCTGAACCGCAATGAGGACAGAACACATCAGAGTCATCATGAGTAAGGAACATGTTGCATTTTGCATTCATCGCCATCAGAAAGGTATTTTACTATACAGTGGACCCCGCTATTCGCTGGGATTATGTCCCGAACCACCCGGAATAAGACGAATCGGCGAATGGACAGAACCTAACCCCAAAATCACCATTTCTCTTTTTTAAGTTATCTCCATTACCTACCGACCTTCTACGGCATCACTAAATGAATTTTAAGGCACAATTGTGCAGTGGAACTTTCTGAAAAAACTGGACAGAAACAAGAATACAACATTGCACGAGTGTTACTGGTTACAGATAACATATATGTCGTTGCTGCATCAAGCCAAGTTAATACTTATGAAATATAGTATTTCGGCAATTATGTATATATATATATTCATATATATATTTATATATATAACGCAAGGGCGCAACAGTACATTTTTGAAATGGCTCAGGTAGATCCGAAACGTGAAGGAAATAAAAATGTAATACTATGAATATGGGAGGATTAGTATGCTTTATACCAGTGACCGAAAGAAACATAATACGGAACATCGAACAGAAAAGAAAGAAGCTTATAAAAGCGCGTTACGCCCATGCATTCAGTGAGACCTGCATAAATGAAAAACTTCTGCCAATATATATATATATATATATATATATATATATATATATATATATATATATAGGTTCGGGACGGATTTGCCGAAATAATATATTTCATTGCGATAAGTATTAAGTTGGCTTTATGCAGCCACGACCTATCGTGAAGTGTAGCTGTAAATCACGTGATACTTAATGGCATTTACCGTCATTTTTTCGCATTCTATCCCGAACTGCATATAAAAAGAAACCTGTAGAAAAAATGTCTGCTTTCCCATTTTTTGTCCTTGACTCGGCTTTTACTTTTCAAAAGTGAACCACGAGCAGATCACCATCCAACATCCCGCCACGGGCCACAACGGTCCAATAACTTCGTAGAGAAGCGTTATAAGCTCCTGCCCCGAGCGCATTCTCGGACGAATGGGCGATTCCCTGCCCATCCGGCTGAAACGCGTGTCTGTTTGTCCGACCGACGTCGTCCTAGACAAGGTCGCCTGGCGGGAGGCCCGGTGGTAAACAGGTCCGCTCCCGGGCGCGCGATCCCGGCCCACCAGTGGGTCACTGACCCACGACCTCCGGCGGCCGCCGGCGACCCCCGCGGCCGCGGCGGCCGCGGCGCCGCCAGACACGGAGACCTCGACCGACGGATCCGTGCGTCGGCTGTGACCCGCCGGCGGCAGTCGTGATGTTGCCTGACGGCTCACACCGCCGGGTCGAGCGGAAATGGCGACCACGCCCAGACGAACTGGCGGCGAGTCAACAGCGTCTTCACGAGCGCGGCAATGATTTAGTCGGTACATGTAATGTCGTATTTGCGTCATAAATGCTAAGCAGGCCTGTTTAATATCGCGCCGGACTGTATTTCCAACCAACACTAATTTTAAACGGTTCTTTTGTAGGACTTAACGAATGGCAGATCTGTCTTTGAGGCAAGGTCCCAACACTTTAATGTCATGTGCGCAGTGGCATAAGCGAAGCGACTTTCCGCGTAGAAACGGACGAAACGTATGAGCCTAGATTTACAACGCATGAGCGGTTGCATTGTTTGATAACATAACATGACTGGAGAGTTTATGAATTGTAAGAGTTTGATTCAGTGCAGGATTATAGAGATCCTTAGCTTGTCTGGTGAGTCTTGCTACTGGCAGCAGGTACTGACGCTCGTTAATAGGGACATCACGAGCTGAATTATGGCATGTTCAGGAATCCAGTGCCTAAGGGTGCTTCCAAGTACACTTATCTCTCCGACTGCAGTATTTATTGCCTTGTCTGGCCCGAACCTCTTGGGGCTCTTCAACCACAATGCAATGCACCTTGCCGGCGCCCGGGGTCCTTCCACGGAGTCTGCGGTCTGCCGTGTACCCTCTCCCCGGACGCTGTAGTGATGCCTCATCACCCATCACCCGCTTCAGCCCACAGCGTCCAGCCGGTGGTGTCACGGACGGCCCGGTGGCGTTCCTGCTCTCCCGGTCCCTTCAGGTTGTCCAGATTCGCCTCGGGCCTGAAATCCACCGGACGGCCCGGTGGCGTTCCTGCTCTCCCGGTCCCTTCAGGTTGTCCAGATTCGCCTCGGGCCTGAAATCCACCAGACGGCACAATGTCCCCGCCCGACGGTCGTTAACCCACTGCCCTGGAGCCTCCGTCCCCGACCTGTCTGCATTCTCCGGGGTGAAGCCCGTCCGGTGTAGGCTCTGGACGCTCTGCCGGCCCCAGAGCGTCCAGACACCGCAGCCGTTCCCGGGGTGCCGGCGCGTCCCTAGCCGCGGCGGCGCGCTGCCCTCGCTCCCAGGCCGGCGGGCGTTCCCGCGCGTGCGCCGGCGGTGGCGTCATGACCACCATCGTGGGGGGGGGGGCGGGGGTACCGATATGTAACACAACTGGGCAGCGCTCCCGACCGTCATTAGCGGTGATCGCCAAGGTCGGCCGGCGAGGCGGCGCCAGGTGCGTGCTGGCGAAAGAGGCGGGCTCGGCGGTCGCGCCGGCCACCGCAGTTGGTCGGCACGCCCGAACAAGAACCTAGAGCCCGACCGCCAGCCGTGGCCACGGTCGCTGCGCCGGGCCGGAGCTCATCGCGCCGAGACGTCGGGTTCTGCCTGTGTGGTCCGATCCCTCTCCGATCTCCCTCCGATCGCGAGAGGGAGCCCCCAGCCGGATTTCAGGTCTGCAATGGCCACCTGTACTTATGGACGGTTTGTGACGCGCCAGGACCCAGAACATCAAGCTGCTCCTTTTTCATCAAACGTTATTGTATTTTACAGACTATCATCATATTTCTATTTCCCTTTTGTTATTCATTGCGACTCCATCAAATACGAGCACGTCGGTCAGAATCGTTCGAGCAGGTCGAGCAGAGCGCAAACGTTTTGCTCGACCCTCGTCAACAACAAAAGCGAAATTTCGTGAGGAAACACGATTCGTTTTTTGACACATCACAGCGCAAAACACGCTCCGTGAATGAAAGAGGATTCTTATCGATGCAGACTAATAGTCTCAGTCCGGGCACATTCTCACAGTGACCTCTCAGGCATTGCCTCCAAAATCGCCCTGAAACGTTTAGCCCAAACTTTCTCACCTCATGCCTGGAACTTTGTCGGTAATCGCCGTTGGCCCCAAAAGTGTCATTGCTCTCGCTCCACAGCGCACCGATGCATGCCATAATTGGTTGAATATGTGAAACTCAGGCAAATTGCGGCCGAGAAGGCATTAATTTGCACCTGTCGATCGACACGTGTCGACCACAAATTCAGATGCATCAAGCCATACTTGTTCAAATGGCATACCGTTCAATCTGTCCGTTTTCCTGGAAGTTCGGAAGCAAGGTCCAGGGACGAGCCCTCTCACAGTCAGCCGTGTCGCGCTGTCTTCGGCACGTGACGTTCGGCCGCCGGCCGAGGGCCGGCTCGGGCGCTGCTCTCGTGAGTCGTGACACCTCACGGTGTCGCGCGGGCCTCGGCCGCGCCGGCGTATTCATGTCACCCAGTTTTCACCCCGGAACTGGGACGCAGCCGCTGCCGGGAGTAATGGCTCAATACATTACGGGAGCTCGCGCCGTGAGAGGAGTTTAATGCCATTCAGCCGGGCGCGATGGTGCCAACGCCCTGTCGTATTCGTGACGGGATTGTCTCCGGTCGGATCACGGCTCAGATGCGCCAGGCGACTTCGCGTCTTTATCTTGAAACGGTCGGCCGCTTTTTCCAGGTGCGGTCCTTTGTTGGTCCGCGCTGGAACGGTGTCCGGGCAATACAGCTCGGACCGCGGGCTTTCACCGCTGTGATATCTTCCGCTCCTTATAAACTGGACAGCTGCGACATTAAACACCAGAAATAACAGCGTCATAAAAAGAAGGCGATTTAAATTTCACGGGTTGTGATTCTCTGAATAAGCAGCAATTTGTCGTATGTTTCGGCCGTTGAGCAGATGCGTTCATCCTCATTCCAACCTGCCTGACACTTCACCTATCTTACTTTCACTTGGATGAACGGCCGCAACAAATCACAGCTGCAGAAGTGTGTCCGCCGTTTCATTATAACAACGCCGGATGACTTGGGTCAGTGTAACCAGAAGAGCAGTCTCTGGGGCCTGAACTCTTGATGGATTCAATTTTTGGCGGCCTTCAGCGAGGCATAGTGACTTTAATTTTGAAGGATCATCGTCCGCCATTCTGACGGGAACATATGGAATCAAATGAGCACCTCAGCGGGAAGATGCTCAGTTCTGAGCTGTGGATGATATACGATACCCATCTGCTCCCCTCGGCGATGATACCGCCCGGTGACCGATGACAGTGTCCGCCGACTCGCGAACCTGCGTCAAGTGGAAGCCACGCACATGTTCCGCGCGGTCGGCAAGACCCGGCCGCCGTTCACACCATCGTTTCCGGTCGCACGCAGTCCCTTGGTGGGCGCTGAAATATCGTGGCCGAGCGAACACCTGCGTTGCATGGCGTCACCCACTTCTCGCCAATTACCGACCGTCACGTGCGTTCGTGCTTTCCTCACCGCTCCCCGAAACGACACTCGTAAATTTCCCAATGCCGCGCGTAAACGCCGTTTTCGGCGTGCATTACTTGCCACCGGTTTGCTATTTTCGTCCTTACTGGCAGGTGCGTGGATTTGCTGACCGGTTTGCAGCAGGAATTCCTGTCCACATCATAACAAAAGCGGCTTGCACTGGGTTATCGGCATTGACCCAGGACTTCCAGTATCAGCTTGACGGTTGGCTATTGGGTCGAGACACTCCAGTAAATTAAGATAGATCGCTCCCTTCCACACTGATAACGATGACAGCATAAGGATGACATAAACCACCTATCGAGAAATTGCACGATGCGGTTTCTTACCACAGATGCAAATTGATCTCTTCCTATATTAAGCAGTGATGAATTTCCCAGACGACTTCACCGATTATCCGGTACGTATTAATATCCCTGCTGAGGCTCAGGCAACGCATCCCCTCTTTGTTCAGGCTACGCACTCTCGCAAACACAAACCCAATTGTTCCCTTGCCGGCGTCCGCCTGGGCCATTGTTCTGTCAGCCTTAGCTTGGTGGCTCCTCACATCACGTCTCAGCATCATCAGCCTACCGCTTTGTCAGCGCCGTGTTGCATCGGCCCTATCGGTCCAGTGTTCCTCTCATATCGTCCCGCTAGCTCAGAATATATCGTCCCTACCGCAGACACGTGTGCGTCTATGTTTAAATCACGCGCGTTTCATTGGTCTGCTTTTGCTAGTCTGTTCACCTGTACATACAGGCAATGTTTTCGTCGCAATGTTTTTTGTTGCGCAGTCCTTTTTCATGCCTGTTACATTTCAGATATTTTCCCATTCCTTACGTCCCTGTTATCCGATGTATTTCATACAGTTCGGCCTCTCTCAGATCACTGTGTACTGTTCGTAAGTCTGTGTTCCCACGCTCACCGCTAACCATCGGGCAGACGCTGCTGCTGGTCGTTCTGCCGGCCCAAGTGTCTCCTATGTTCCGTGCTTTGACCGCTGACCGTCCGGCAGACGCTGCTACTGGCCGCCGCGCTGGCCGGCGCTGGCGCCCAGTCGCTGAACCTGATGGAGTGCCTGCCGCAGCGGCCGCTGCAGGACGTCGAGGGCAACGCGCTGAGTGCGGACGTCCTGCGCCTGCGCCAGATCAGCGTGCCGCAGTCGTGCGTGGCCATCGTCTGCGCGGCGGACGCGCTGATCGTGCACGCGGCCGCCGGCGTCACCTACGTGTCCGTGCACGTCGACGACACCGTCGAGCCGGGCGCCGCCTGCATGGCTGACGTGCGCGCGTCGCGCGACGCCTACCAGAAGTCGAACCTGCCGGTGACGTTCTACGCGGCCGGCGACCTGCAGCTGGTGTTCCACGACTCGCAGTGCCCGGCGGCGCGGCTGGAGAAGCAGCGGCTGCTGCTGCTCACCGCGCTCAAGGGCAGCTCCGTGCAGCCGCTGGAGGCGTTCATCCTGTGCGAGTCGGACCTGCAGGTGACGCGGCCGGCCATGCTGGTGCAGGCGCACAGCCGCGACGCGGCCGTCACGCACGTGACCATGTACTCCGGCCCGCAGGCGCGCTCGGCGGCGGCCGGCTTCGTGCCGCAGTACGCGCGGCTCGAGCTCGCCGACGACCTGGTCGTGTCCGTGCTGAGCTCGTGCGTCGGCGACCCGGCCAAGATGGAGCTCATCAACAAGCTGGGCGCCACCTGGCTGGGCGAGATGGACTCGTGCCTGCGCCTGCTGTGCCACGCCAACATGGAGGAGCTGGCGCTCGGCTACTACAACTACCTGCTGTACGAGGACGACAAGATGGAGGGCGAGGCGTGCTTCAAGGCGCTGCAGAGCAACGAGATCGGCTCGACGGTGGACACGCCGCTGACGCAGGTGCGCGTCGTCAGCGCCGACGACGACTCGTGCACCGGCACCAAGATCATGGTGCTCAACCCGACGTACTCGGGCACGTCGAAGAAGCTGCAGCGCTTCCTCTACTACCAGGCGTACAAGATCCACTCTTTCGACTGCCCGGAGCTGGCCGAGACGTGTCTGCGCCAGAAGCTGGCTCAGCTGGGCCGCGACGGACCGCGCATCCCGACCGACTCGGAGTTCCCGTACCAGTGCGCCAATCTACTGTGCGACTCGCGGGTTGGCCTCACGCCGGCCGCCTTCCTGCCGTCCGCCTACCGCGTCTCCGTCGACAACGACAAGATGCGCCCGCTCAACAACGTCTGCTTCAAGTCGCTGAGCCGCTCCAAGACGAGCCGCCGCGCCGACGACCAGAGCGTGCAGCTGGACGTGCCCTCGCTCGGCGTCACCGTCATCTTCAGCCTGCTGTAGCGCACGTTGCAGCGCCTGCCGCCGCGGCCGCGGCTCTCCTGTTATCTTGACGTTATCCGTAGCCCGTGATAGTGTCGTTGTGTATATATTTGCGTGCTACGTGTGGGTGTCGCCTCAAGAGGCGCGAGCAACGTGAACTGGTTCGGCGTCTCAGGCGAGCGAGGGGCAGCCTGAGCCCCGATGTGTTTGTTTGTTCCTTCACCGAGCTATGTAATCGTTTCGCAGCATTCCCACCGGGCTCTGGGGGTGTCGCGTGCACTCGCCCCGCGAGTTTGTCATCGTGCGTCCGTTTTGCGCGCCGAGGCCATCGTTGAAGACACTCATTATCGCGACGATCCGCGCTGGTCAAATACACGCCGGTTAGAGCGGACTGCGGTGGCGTGATTCGTTCCCTGGGCAGACTCACGCGTCGTCACCCTCGGCCGCCGACGCCTCGATCCCACTGCGGTCGTTAGCCCATCGTCACGAGCGAGGAACGCACGCGACTCCGTTCCGGCCTTCTTGAACAGGGTACCGCGAAAGGGGCTCGCTGGCTGGGCGCCGTTCACGCTGGTCGGCAGAGAGCAGCGCACAGTTCGTCAGCTCACAGCAGTCGGCAGTCAGCAGTCAGTCCAGCCACATGACCGTAACAGAGGCCTGGAACCAAGCCAAGCCGCGCGGCGGCAAGTGTTGATTTACGACCTCAGGCGTACCTGGATCAAAACGGGTGGCCGCACTTTGTTTTGAGGAAGCGGAAGTTTCAGCATGAATAATTTCGTGACAAATTTAATACGAACACAGCGTGGGATTTAACATGGTCAACTTAAAATGTGCCAGTACTGGACGCCTCATGGCTTTGGTCAGGTACTCACTGGTGGCTGGATAGCTGGACTGCTCGTGCGCGACGATGCGCAACTGATGTAAAAACAGAAAGACGAAGTGCTAATGGACCGTGAACGAGGGAGGAAAACAGGGCAAGAGACGGTCAAACGGACAAGGTGAAAGGAATTTCAACAGGGACTATCATAAACACGTTTCTGAATAGTGGATAAAAATGAACGAGCCTGACCTATGACTAACTAACACGGAATAACAATAGCCTGGCAGCTCTCCACTCGCATGCAGCAGCAGCCAAGCGTATGTTCAACCTGCAAGTGAGAATAGGAAATTTTCTCCGTTGTGTTAGCGCTTATGACCCTCTCTGTTGCGTGCTGCTTCTCACTGCAGTTTAAATACGTCCTAATATAGTCCAAGCATGCCTACTTTATTTCATTTCACTACGGCATTGTTAGAAATCCTATCTCATTAAGAACCAAAAGGGAACCTGCGGTTTGAAGTTAAAGATAAGCCGAAAGTAAGCCGCACCGATCCGGTTTTTAGAAACGTGGACTCACCTGCGACTTTCAAGGAATGCCCGATGAAAATGTATGAACGTTACTAGGGTCACAGATTCAAACATGCGAAGCTCGCGTGCTTTTGACTCTTTGGACCTGAGAGCGTTCGCGGAAGAATGAACCGTTTCCGGCTCCCGTGGACATCAGATATGATGGACCCAGGCCACGCGCTCACACGAGCATAGAACGACACGGACTGTGGCGACCGGTGAATGATGATACATCTTGCCCCAAAACTATTGTCTATACTACACATTTTCAGCATGCCGTCAGAAACTGCATTCTACATGGCCATCTCACTCGTGAAGATGTTGGTAGCAAAAAGACGATGAGATGTTGGTTTTGGAGGCCTACGTGTATCCCCACTCGACCCTGTGCAAAAATTCAGCACACCACCTTTACAGAAACGCCTTTTGACCGCATCCGGTTATATCAGGGGGGGGGGGAGTGGCTGTCACTGCACTTCAGAGCCCAGCAGCACTCCAACCGTGGGGTCTTCGCGTACCCACAGCCAAGATCCCACGCCCGCAGCCGAGTTCCGACACTGAGGACCTTCCGTCGGCGGACGGGAACCGGTTCCGGTTCAGCACGCCGGCCGCGCGCTCATGAGGCAAGCCCGATGATTTCATTAACGCGGCCGCGGCCGGGCCCCGTTTGCAAAATGGTCCGGCCCGGCCGTTTTGTAACCGGACCGAGCCGGTGACGCAAAGCGTCGGCGCGGCCGACCCGCGGGCCGACCGTAACGGTCCAAGCCGGGCCTGGTCAGCGGCAGTGCTCCCAGGGTGTGGACACCACGTGCCCGGTGCGCTCCGCCGGCTTCCGTGAGAGCGCTGGCGGCAGGGGCGCGGCGAGAGCGACAAACCTGCAGCGAGGTCCGCCCGGGTTCACGGTCGTCGGTCACCGTGGCCGGCCGCCGAGACGTCGAGCGGTTGGTTCGGGCTCGGAGAAAACGGCTGCGCGGGTATGCACGCTGCCGCATACGCTAATGCCCCGGAGGTCGTTCCCCCAGCACATATTTTGTGGAGGTAGTTGTGATTGCTTTACGTTTTTGACAACCACAAAACCCATGTAGCACAATTAAAGGTTGTTTCTTCCACCAGGAAAAAACCGGTCTCCCATCGACAATACCAACAATGTCCACTGCGGCAAGAGTTGTTCCACTTCGTGTTCAAGAGCCTTCCCCCTACATTCACATAATTACTTTTCCCTCCTCACACAGTGAACTTCCACTGGACTGCTGTAACCAGCATCTTTCGGCCTTGGACGGTTACCGAGACCTCGCATTACGCGTGGCACGTCCTTTCCCCCATTACCCACTTTCTCACGGGATGAAACGACGCGGAAAACACTGGTGGAATGAGTTGCAAAACTCCCCGTTACCCTGACGGCCTATATGCGCCCACATCTACTCTCTCACAGGTGAACTGTTATTTTGGATGCCACTTCCCATAACGGACAGCATCTGTCCAGCTCCTGCGGCGGAGAGTGACAGTGCGCTCTTCAGCTGTCCTCTCGAATCCGGCACATGACGCTCTCAGGAGGGTCCGCGTGCAAAATACGCATGTGGGTCAGACACACAAAAGGCAGAAAGTATTATCAGCTGGCCGAGAGTGTGAGCTCAGCCAGGCCCAGCACACGGATCTCGGCTACTTTCGCAGATGGATTCTGCGGCCAGACGACCGAAAGTGGGCTGGTTCTGTCCGTGCGGTCACCATCGATATTTGCAGTATCATCCCGAGACATGCAAATTATGTCCCATTTGTCTGGCTCACTACTTCGCGCTCTAATCAAGTTCGTCAAGAGCGCCGTGTCGGTTGGCTCAGTTCTGGAATGCTTAATGCTGTCATGGCCATGATCATTCAACCCAGTGACTTCCTGGTGCTGACAAGAAATGTCACTGATCATACGCGCTTCCAAGGTGGCATACCGCATGCACATACCTGAACATAAGAATGGCATGAGCTTTCACTAACTCCATTTCACAGCCATTTCCGATCCTAGTGCTTTCTGGTGCCACGACAGCTGCCTTCAACGAGCTTTCTTGTTCTGTCGCCGGAACAGTCAAGTGACCCATCCCAAAGCTTTCTCTTATCGTTATCGTCGTTATCTTGACCAGATAAAGGACCCTGTATCGCCATTGGTCTCCGCTGTCACGGCCTCAATGCCCGTTTGTCGTGTGAGCCAGCTGAATTGCTCAGGACTTCAGGACGGTCCATGTCATGCACAGCTGTGCGGCTCTGACGGAGCTTTGCCATTTCAACCTGCGCCGACGAGGAGAAGACGCAAACACGAAGTATGCAAAGAGCAGGCCAAATATCTTACAGTCTCACAGACTGCTGGCGACCAAAAACCGATCCGAAACACACAGCGGTCCCTGAGATAGAGAACGCCAGGCAAGTTGCCCACAGTCCTTAGTAAAACTAACGTACCTGCGCCTGTAGTCTGCAGAGAGCACGCCGGCCTGACCGCGGACCTTGATCGTCCGAGTTTGAGGTGTGTGGAGAGTTACTGTTCGGCCGCGGTACTGACCGCGGACCTTGATTGTCTCGGTCTGAGGTTTTCAGAGAGTGACTCCCTGGCCGGCCGATGATGGCGCCATTAGTGCTGGATCACCGGCTCGTGCCAGCTGGCCTGGCGGTGGACCAGTCGATGTCGACCGTGACCATGAGAAGCCGCTGAACCGTGACGGCGCGGCGCGCGTCCGCGGCAGAGCATCGCCCGCGGCGGCGGCCGGGTCGACCGACAGCTTCTCTGACTCTGGAACGGTGTGGTACTAGGCCGGGTATATCCAGGATGCAGGGACGGTTTGGTGGTAGGCTGGCTGGATCCAGGACTCAGGAGCGGTGTGGTGGGAGGCTGGCTGGTTGTCTGTGGCCCTGGTGGGGACTGCTCTGGTCTGCCCGCAACTGCCACAGTTGTCTGCCGTCGCACCACCTTCTCTGCCAAGGGCAGGTCCAGACAAGAGCTGTGAGGGAGGAGGGGGGGGGGGGCATATCTCCATCCGTGTAACCTAACCTGCACTAGCTGTTGGTTTGTCCCCGGATTATTGGCCGCTTTGTTTTGTCATCCCCGGAAATTAACAAAATGTATAAAATGTTATACGAAAAATGCAAAAAAGTAAAAATTTAAGAGGCAAAAGAATGTTCTGTTCGAAAAAGGGGACCAAAGACACGTTGCCCCCTTATTCCAAAAAGGAGACATGGCTCTGATGCTCCCCGGTTGTCTCTCTCGACGATCGTCCAACCCTGTCAGTCACGACATCATGCTCCGAACCCCTCCTTCATCTGGCCCTCGTCACCTCTATCTGCATACCAACATACCACCGACCACCTTGTGACCCGTTCGGCAGCAATGGTCTGCCTCGAGGCCTTCCCGCCCATGATCTATCTCCCTTTTAGCCCTTCGTCTGTCATTTGTCCACAGTCGTGCCATCTCCTCGTTGCTCCGTCCAGCCTGTGGTGCAGCAGTGGCCTACCTCGAGACCCAGCAGCCCGCGTCGGCAGCCGTATGCGGCCGGAGCGGCGTACCGCCCGCGGCGCGTTGAGCAACGGCGCGCCGGTTACGCCGCGCGCCGTTTCATCAGCCGCTGGCGCGGTGTAAATCGACGTAACCAGTCGTCGACGGCTGCCGTTGCGCGGGCCGATTGCAAAGTCAAGGTGAGCGGGCGTCCCCATTTTCCTGCTTCTGTGGTGGTGTTCGTGTCCGGCAACCAATTCGGTGCAAGTTCGACCGCCAGGGAGAGGTGCATTGGCATGGACAGTCGTCGCATTGTTTCTCTCGTAGAAGTCTTGTGTACATGCATTTAGACGTGAGAAATACACACCAGCTGGGCTACAACACTGCTCCCAAGCATGGATGTAGCCACGGGTCAGAAATTGGAGGGACAACCTACCTGCAGTCCACTAAGAATAGATGGGAGTGGGGAATTACTTTTGCGGCCGTTGCATGACAAACTACGGTTAAAATCCGGTTTGCTAAAATTCAAGTTTTAAGAAATGGTATCGCCAATGGGAAAAACCTGTTTGATCCGAAAAAAATTAGGGGCGGCAGATCACCATTTCTGAAAAATTGCGGGAGACATGTCCCCGCGACCCCCCACAGAGATTGCACCCATTGCACCCATGCTCCCAAGGCCTTATGTTATGCACAGCCAAGGATATTTCAACCGCACCTGTGCAAATGTCAGTTTATAAGTGCCCCCAGCAGCCTCGTGTAATAACCCGGACAAAGACAGATCCCGTTAAGTGAACAGTCACACCCGCGAGATAAATCTCATTTCTTGAAGTGGTAAAATTACGACTTAATCGGCACTTTTGACGTCAAGTTTCAAGCAGCGCAAGAAAATTTTGCATAGACAGGCATTACACAGGCTTGGGCTGCGCATTAACTTCCGGGCATTAGATGTAACTACAACCACAAACATCTGCCAGAGCGGCCAGCACCGTAGCAATGGCCCATCGCCGACGCGCCCAGTTCCTAGAACGCCAGCCGAACTGGGGCCAGGGTGGGTTTGACCTAGGAAAGGATCAACGATGTTCCGTTGCAACGTGTGGAACCAATGGCGAAGCGAAAATCTTTAATAGCAGAATGGCATTGCGATCCACGTTTGACCCCTGTAGAGAACCCTGCTTCTCCTCTGGCTGACGCGGAGCTTTTCTGGCACCCCTTGTTGGGTTGGCATTGGCTTGAAAGCCCAACTGGCAGAAGATGGGACGCCTCCGAATGTCTCTTTGGCTTTAGCACTTTGTGACTGCACACTATGCTCCCTGTTATTCAATGGCCTGTTGCGTTGTTTGGTGTTTTAAGTTCTTAGACAGCTGACCATTTATGACCTCAGGCCACTGGTAGAGTTCGTTCCACTGGCCCTACTGTGTCGTTTAAGCTTAGCTGACTCGACCCAGTCTTGTCGAAACCGAAGAGCTGAAATAGTTATCGTATCGGAGCCCAAATCCAACCCAATTGCGTCACTGAAGTCCGCCGTCCTCGTCAACACAACAGTGAAACCAAACCAGCTCTGCTCCAACTCTGTCAGGGGACCACTTTGCCCGGGACGCCCATTTGCGACACAGCTTCCCTTCCCCTCCCCTGTCAGCCGAACCAACTCAGGAAAACGTGGGGAAACCACCCAGAACAGATATCAGCATACACATCACCGCCCTAACACACCGAGGCCGAAAGTTCGATTGCGGCGTCCTCGCCGGCACCACTGCCACGTGACAGTTTCCCGGGCCGCCACCGTAACCTGTCGACACCGGCCGGCGACCGAGACCTTCGGAGGCGGCTGGCTGGCCTCTCAGCACACAGCGGCCGGTCTAATGAAGTGCCTGACAGGCTCACCGCCCACACGGCGGCGGCGGCGGCGGCCGTTCCAGTCACCGCAGCTGAGTCAACCCTCCTGAGGGCGCCAGCTAGCCCACGTCAGTCGACCCGACGCCTTCGAACCAGACCATCTGCGGCACGACACTGTTCTAAAACGATGCTTCACCTGTGACGGTTTCGTGTGAAGTTAGAGTGGAATCTGCTAATGAAATGAAAACATTGTAGCTCCCGTCGTTGCCAATAACGAGAATGTTACAAACTACTGTGTACAACTATTGAATAGCAAGGGTGGTTTTCAGTTTTTTTTTCTCATCCTTTCTCTGCGTGCCCCCTTCTGCTCTCCCCATTTCCATTTTTTGGTATCTTATTCTGCTTTGACTTCATCTTTCTTGTAGCTCGCATTTTCTTCCTCATTTTTTTTTACTTCGTTCGTTGTCCATCTTACCATTTATTCGGTAAGCGTATTTATGGCGACATGACAGCTGATCCGAAGCGTTACATAGGCATAAACGCCATTCGGAATGACTACACATTCCAGCAGCATATCAGTCTATAACGTTTTTCATCGAGTATTCAATCAACCGTCCTCCCTCTAGTCTTCCTAGGAAGCTACATCGCCAAGTGCAAAGTAAGGGCACGTCGCTCCCGTGTTCATTTGCTAGAATTCACTTGTCGGCGACATTCCTGACACCGCTCAAGTCATCATCGCTATATGCTCGTTAGTCAGCTTTCCCTTTTGTCATTTTTCAAGTGCAAGGACAGTTACCTGAGATATCACAGATGCCCTTTGCAACTACTATCTCATGGCTTTAATGTGAGATAATGTTTTGTGCTATCCAGGTCTAAGTTGTCAAAAGTTTAACAGTCTATTACTTTGGTAAGGGCTTAGGCAATCGATTACAGTATAAAACATGTGTATCGACATCAATGGATGACTGATTCGCTGATCAGTGGGTGACTGGGTGGTTTTGGATTGGGTAATCTGTCATCATTGAGACACACCTAAACATGAAATCTAACGTACGTAAGGAAAAGCTAGACATCGGGTTTGGCTAGTCCAAGCCCCGACATAATTGTGGATCTTAAGCTGCGTCCAAATTATTCTTATCCGTTTCGCGTCTCTTGTGTCTTTCTTGCACGTCAATAAACTTGGTACCTCTAACGCTATAACAGAAATTTCATGCTCGTGGATCCATAAAGACGACGCGACATAACGCTCGACATTTTAAATATTATTTCGTTTTGGTCTAGGAGGCAGCTAAGAATTGTTTTTGAAACATGGACGTCGGGCAGACGTTCTCACCTATTAGGAAACGCTGCCTTACTAGCGTTTGCATGGTATGACCTAACTCAATGCTCGGTTTCCGATCTCTTGTATTCGTGTCGGCACGTTCAATTTTACCGTCATTCTTTGCAATCAACTGCCGTGAAAGCCAGCGAAAGCGTACCTCTGGGTAAGTTTAAGCTGCCGTTTTCAGTCGCGCCATTTCTTATTTCGCCTACTCACCCAAGGCATTAAACAGCGATACTTCCGCCGATAGACCAGCTCTGAAACGGCACCGTTCCAATCATCCCAGCGCTTCGGCTCAAAATCGGTCCAATTCGGCACAGGTGCGCGTCGCCGGCGGCGCGGCCCCTGGCCCACAACGCTGCGCCGACAGTTTCCCACGCAGTTTGCCGGCCGAGCGCACACGCGTGCCCGGCGGGCGGCGGCGCGCGCGCCCGCCGACTGCGGCGTTCGCGGCGCGTCCCAGGCGCCGAGACAAATGGGCCGCGCCGGGCTTGGCGCCGACGCTCCGTTCCGGTGGCGCACGGCATCCCCGAGATCATCGGTGGGACGTTCTCGCTCACTGCATCTCCCCTTCCCGTGATCGAACACAGCAGCCGGAGAAAACTCTCGACATCGTGTTTGGTTTATTTTGGACGGTTTCGTGAAAGAGCGCCCGCTTCGCACACGCCCGGGGAAAGAACGCGTTCGGAAGGGTCCGAAGCACCGTACCCCCCGGCTCGCGCAGGCGAGGCTTGATCCGCACCAGACACACGACTGCCGACCGAAGGAACGTAAACAGATATTACAACAGGTCACGGGACACGTGCGCGGAGACCTGTCGCCTCATCCGGCATTTTCCCAGAAACTTGCCGCGCAACATATACACGGCCTACACACAGGCTAAAAGTGCGGGCTTCCACCTCAATTGACACAACACTCAGCGCATCACGGTGGATCAGGATCAACCGAAACACCGATTTAAACAAAAACATGCCCGGCATAAAAGAAGCTACACAGCGAGTCATTCAATTAAGACGTAAGACATTTACGTAGCACACTAATCGTGTTTGTCTACTTGGCATTAAACTGATGGGTTATTGCATCTTAGATACAAAAATAACATCCCGCATGGAGTTTCAGTGCAGTGATTAAAACGAGACTCTAGAAGGCACCCGGGACGCGAACAAGACGAATCACGAGCAGGCCGTCCGCGGTGGCCGCCGGAGCCGGCAGCGATCGCTCTGTCACTACTGAGGTACGATCGGCCGCCTCTCGCGCCGTCTGCTGCCGTCTGCGCTGGCCGTCCGGCTGCCGCGCCGCTCCGACAGCGGCCCCTCTGTCCGGCCGGCTGGTATCACCTGCCGCCGGCGCGGCCGCATCGCGCGCGCTGCTCGCAATAGAAACTGGTTCGTTTGGCACTAGACACTCGCCCACTCGCGTTGTCCGCCCAGGCGGCGGCCGCCCGAGGCCGGCGCCGCCTCGCTCGGCCGCTCACCAGGCTCACGCAGCTCGCTGCCGCTCGCGCAGCTCACGAGTCTCGCGCACGCGCGCCCATCTGGGCCGTCCGCCACTACGCGAACCGGTCGTTCCCGTTTGACCCATTTAAGTCCAGCTCCGACGTCTGGAACGAAGGCGTCGTTAGCGAAAACACCGCGTCAGACGTGCATAAGGACGACGGTGTTCGTAACAGCAGTGATTTCTAGGGTGCTCGATTTGTGTGGCCGCTATCAGTCCCGCTAGAGGCATACAAGTCAGACGTGCCGGGGGAAAATGTTTATTATGAACAAGAGACAGGAGGGTACTCAAGAATTTAAGTCTGATACCAAATCAGCCTAAATGATGATTATTTTGGGAAGCCGCTTTAATACGTAATGGTACGCAAAAAATCTTTATTGTCGACAACTTTTCGTCATGCCTGCAGAGACAACAGGTCCCTTTGTGGGAGCTTAAATTATGGCGCACATCGTAAAAAAACGAACAATACACCATCGGACCAACAAATCAATAGTGCTGGTACTAAAGCAAAGCAAAAGCGCTAGATCCCACAGTCGACAGATTAAGATTTGCACCCAATCTAAATAATACCCGCAGGTCGATGTGCGAAAACATTCTGCTACATGTTCAGCCCTTACAGCCAAAAAGCAGTTCCGCTTCCATAGAAAATATACTCTTTCGAACATCATGCACACAAACGAGACAACGGGTTGCGCCTTCTTGTGAGTGTCACAAGTAGAGCAAAATGACACGAGGACGGGTCGCTTCAACCCAATGAAGCCACTCGTGCGGCAGGTTGCTTTAGTTGCGTCATGCGTCCCGCCTATGTCACCTCATGCGTACAGCTTTTCGTTAGGTACGTGAAAAGAGGGAATGCGCGAGCTTTAACACTCGGTGAACGAAATTTGAACACATTTTCAGCGAGAAATGTGCGAGGCAGACTCCTAGAACTACTAATGGCAAATGGCAGATGAACCACTGCATTCAACACAAAAACAGCAGTATGCACCATCCTTTGTCTGGACGATGCAGTTACAGACTCAAAGGTTATGATCACAGACGGCGCAAAGTACTGACTTGCTTGATTTCAACGCAGATCCCCTGTTGTCAGACGATCAAAATTGCGCGAATATAAAGGCAACTGAGCGTTAAAGTCAGCGTCAGTAAAATTCCGTGGACCCTGTGCTTTAGGCCTTTGTTTCTACCAGCCAACTTCCAAAAGGGTGAAGAAAGAGGTCATTCGCATCAAGCCCCATCACTTATCTCGACTGATGGGCATCGCGAACACTAAGGCGACGCAAAATAAGATAAGGTTATACTTAAATATTTTAATGACTGATACAAATTACGTAATACAGTTGAGCGCGACTGGACAGAAAGTAGGGTATAAACGACAAAATCGATATATTTCCTCCATCTGGCCGCGCACACAGCCCAGCAAGCACATGAAAGCATGCATGCAAGGTCCATTTTGCAGCAACAGGGCACGTTCATCCGTCTGCAGACAACTTCGAGGCCTTTGGTGTCTGGCAAAGGGCAAGCACGAATAAAAGGTTCTGCTCCCCTGTCATGCCTGTCAAACATCATGCGCGCGCCTTTCAGTGCAAACGAATTTTATGTGCAGGGTTCGCATGTGACTTAAAATGGGCGAAGTAGTGAGCGGCAGAAAGCTTTCCCAATCCAATGCATCACCTACTGCATTATCCGGTAGATGTCAGGTACGTCGCTAGAGGTTGTCAATCTCGCGTGGAATAGCCTCGAAAGAGTTGGACGGCTGTGGCCGAGATCGGGGTTAACATTCACCACCGTTACAGGGTGAAATCCACCCGAGTAATTTTGTAATGTATTAAGTGCAAATAAGGGATCACGAGATGCAATTAGTGTCAGCGGGGTATACACAGCAATCGCAGATGAGCCATTGTATTCAACACAACAGCAAATGGAATTGACCACAAGATGCACAACTTGATAAAACAAAAACCGTATGAATTAGACGTGGTCCAGTTCCATATATTCCAAAGGACAATGTGGTCTGAAACCCGGAACGTCTAACCATTGGCTGCTATTAAGGTCTTGATCCAGAGTAAAATGGTCCTAGCAATGCAGAATTAGTACCAATTCAAATATAACTCAAGCTGTAACCCACAATAACAGAGAAGCAATGATAGAATATGCTTAATCTTTTCAACTGAGACCAGTATCATTCATATCTGACTGCCAGTCAAGACAAAAGAGAACATGTTAAATGCAGCCTTGGATGGTTAGGAAGTACAAAACTCGCTGAGCTTGCCGGAAAGGAGTCCCAAACAGAGGCCTGTTAATACTGCACAAAAGGCTAGAGCTCGGAAGGCTTACTACCGGCCAAGAGCTACAGTAATACGCTAACTACCCACCACGCTATTTATAACCAAACACCACCGAGACCGCAGGAAGACGCGGCTTACGTGGCGAACGGCCGGAGACCGACCGGACCGCCCGCGGCGGCGCCGCCAGACACCGACCTTGAACGCCGGGTTCTCGTAGCTGGGTCCGTTCTTGCGGGCCGTCGTGATGGGCGCCTTGGCCCGGCTCGATTTTCGGACCAGCAGGAAGGCGACGATCAGGCAGAGCAGGATGGCGATGGCGGCCACGATGGCGGCCGCCACCATGCCGCTGAAGTAGCTGGTGTGCACCTCCTGACCGTCGCCCGGCTCTGCAAATGGAAGGCGGAGCGCTGTAAGACGTATGGACGGACCGACTGACCGACGGACGGACCGACGGACATACTGACGGACGGACCGACGGACACACCGACGGATGGACCGACAGACACAGAGACGGACAGCGATCCCGGACATAACGATCAAGCAGGAATCAACAGACGGAAAGGGAGAGAAAGGCAGATACAAGTGCAGATAGGGCAGGCAAACACAGCCGGACGACTGATGTCGTTTGCAGCATTCGGAATCGTTTTCCTCGGTAATGGACGAAAGCAGAAGCAATCACCAGCACGAATGGGAAAGCGAAGGAGTTTTAGATGCCGCGACAATGACAGGAAGAAAATGACAGACATTTTCCAGCCATCTACACCCTCTTACATCCAGGTACTGTGTCCTTACCGCTGTTTTCGCCTCGAATGGATTCGGCTTTTCCGAGCTCTCCTGGCTTAGTCACGAACTCTTGGACCTCGGAGACGCGCTTTTTGCCGTTCTTGAGGTACGCCTCCAGCCACACCTGGTATCTGAACAGAGCAATTAACGTTAACACGAGTTCTTCAAAGAGACCGTTCCCATCGCGATGCGGAACGGTAATGTAGTGAGATCCACGTCTGAGGTATCAATTTTAAATGCACTTGTTAAAAAAATACGTTGAAAACCCAATTTAAGCCCCCTTTTAGTTCCAACAAAACCTTGCATAGGAACACGGAATTCCGCATTTTAGTCATGCATTGTTCATATTGCTGAAATTTATGCAGTCCATGGACGGCTTCCGCGTTCCGACGGTCCATTTACAAAGATGTGCGCGTCACCTGCCATTCTCTAGTGTCAAACGGACTAGTGAAGCATACCGCAACGGCACGAACAACACAATACTGTTGCATTAGTCGCCCGGCAACTGTCCACAATGGAAGACTGACGACGGCGATTTGGTGCATTAGAACACATTTCTAAGTCCAGAACCGAGAATGCCACGCTGGGCGACACCTACTTGCTGCTGGGCTTGAGCCCCTTCAGCAGGAGCGACGGCTGATCAGACGTCTTTGCTAGCTTGAAGGTGTGTTTCTCCTCGCGCTCCTTCTCGTAGATGTAGACGATGCGGTAGACGTTGACGTACTTGTACTGGGGCTGCGGTATGCCCGACCATTCGACGCGCACAGAGCTGGCGCTGACCTCCGAGAGCAGCAGTGTCACGTTGAAGTTGTAGAGATCTGCAGAGAGAGAGAGGGCGCCGGCTCAAAAACGAGGAAAAACAGCTGAATATCAAACAATTCAGCACGGCAGACTTTCAAAAAACCTTGGACCGGCCGAGATCCTTCTGTGCCGAGTACTGCTGCTGACAAAAGACGCATTAAAATAGCATTCTGCAAACCAAATCATGTTATGTAACTGTATCAATGGACGTTCATCACAATGTTGCAGCATAATATAAAAAAACGTACAGAAGTGTTACTCCGTAGGATGCAGTGCGCACACTAGTAAACAACAGATAACAGATAAATATAAATCAAACGTTAACGGGTCATTAAAACCAAAATATGGCCAAAGGTGTAAGAAAGCATCTTCAGGGTCCTCGCAAGTGATTATGAAACGTGAATGACAGGCGCCCTTGCCGAATGAAGCATACACAGATTCCAAAAACATCTTAGAACCCCGCAGACGTGCAGGACCAACAGAGCCCCGCGCACTGACCGACAACAGACGGTGTTCGGATGCGCAGCGGCCGCTCGGAGACCATCTCGGTGTTCTGGTTCTGGAAGGGCATCAGCACGATGTCCACCTCGTACCCGGTGCCGGGCTTTAGGCCCGTCAGCTCGTATGTCGTCAGCTCGCGGTGGATGAACGGCGTCATCGTCCACACCTGCCAGCAGCACCCGGACGGTACGGCGTCATCGTCCACACCTCACAACACATGGACGGTGCGACGTTATCGTCCATACCTCACAACGGATTGCACAGTGTCACTTGGCAACAGGACACGGATACCGCGTTTCGTGGGCCGCGGTGTGCGGAAGGCAGTGAAGTCAAAAGCATGAATGTGCACATGGCTGTTGGAATTCATGGAGCTACCGTAAACAGAACCCTATTAGCGTGACAAACGGTACGTCAGGGACGTAGACGATCAAGCTGCGTGGTTTAGGTAATACCATCAACGGAAGATGTTTTGCGTCTGGGATGTGTTGTGAACTCAGTAAATAAACAACCGCAAATCCAACATCTTCACATTTATAGCTACGATATCGCACGCTGTCTTTAAAGCGACAGTGAGGGAAGGAAATGATTAAAGTGCATAGGGCTTCTTTCATTTCTCCACCATACGAGAGGCTTGAAACACACGGGACTAAGTCACCAAAACTAGTCTTAGCTTAGCTATTCGGTACTCTGTAACGAACGAAGGCAAACGCGCTAGTTAAGGGAGCCATCGGCACCGGCGCCGCCGCCACCGCATCGCCTCCCACCTGCGCGTCGACATCGACGTCGCGGTAGCGGAGTTGGATGCCGTCGATGTAGCGGAGCTCGTCCTCGGTGAGCCGACGCCAACCGATCTTGGCCCAGGTGGTGTTGATCTCCGAGGCGACCAGCTCGGCGTCCAGCGCCACCTTGGGCGGCAGCGTGGTGCCAGCTGAAACGAGGCACGGAAGCCGTGGGTACGGGCAGACGCAGAGAGCGGACACCGCTCGCAGAATCCATGCAGAAAACAAAGCGAAATCAGGCAGAAAAACGGGCATCCGACGGCGATGCCTCTCTTAATACATGGTGAGCTGTTGGTGATACCACAAGTTTGTTTACCACTCTGCTGCTTATCCAGCCATTAACTCAGGAACATTGAGGTGTAACAGGGGCCATGCCATCTCCGCGTGATCACTCACGTGTGGGTAACGGCGGCGTGCTGAACTCCTTAATTTCGCTCTGCATCACGGTCGAGACGTCATCCAGCACCACCTTGGCCTGCAGCAGGTACTGGCTGTCCGGTGTCAGGTCTCCCAGAGTCCAGCTGTAGTCGGCCATATCCATCAGGCCAGAGGGCGTCTCGAACACGCGCCGGTCCCAGGACGACAGGTCGCCGCTATCCCTGCGGGTCAGGGTCCGAGGTCCGGGATCAGAACACGCGCCGGCTCCATGACGACAGGTCATTGCTGCCCATGCGGGTCAGGGTCAGGGTCAGAGGTCAGGACCCAGAACACACGCCGGTCGCATTGTGGGTAGACGTGAGTGGACGTGAGTGTGGATTGTCACAGAGCGTGACAGAATCTACCTGGTTTCATCGTCAACAGTAACTTTTACCCGTAGGAACAAAGTAAGCGAGCCTGGTGTCGCAAAAAACCGAAGTTGTAGCGCAGTCTGTATCATCGATTCGCATGCACGAGATTTAACTAACCGGACGTTGCTGGTGTACAGAACTTCCGTCTTCCCAGGGAGGCCGAGCAGTCTTGACGGTATGCTGAAGTTGAGAGCCACCGACATCGGGTCGACCGGGTGTACCTCTAGATCTTCCAGGACAGACTCTGAAAACACAACAGAACAAAGTCTGGGAATGCGAAAGCATTCAGGGCGCGACCGTCACCCATCCGTAGCTGGGGCCTATTTGCGCCAGGTCCAAAAACTGTCAAAAATAATATAAATTTAGTTACAGTTAGGCTAAGTCAAGTCAAGTCAAGGTCCGATCAATGCACCTAACTGAACAGTGCCTCGGATGTAACATGACCGTATGGTGTTTTCCTTGTCCACTCACCAGATGGAGCATCCGACGGGCCCGTGCCGGCCGGGAAGAACTCAGTGGTCGCCTCTGTAACGATCAAACGTGTACAGTTTTTTTTAATGATGCCGCTAGCAAGTGATCGGCGGAGCACAGTGCTCACAAAGGTGGGACCAAACCGCCGAAGACAGAAGGGTGAAAACGTTCGAATCACGCGAAGTGGATGTCTGCTGTTGGATCGAGAAGAGATCAGACAGTAATGAAACCCCTGAAATCACGTGTACCAAAGTATGCAAATGGAAAACTCGATCATAAATGCGTGCGAATAGCCGTGGTCTTTGCAGTCTGCATTACGCAGCGCAAAATTACACGACACGACTAGAGAGACTACCATCACATGACATCATTTATAATAAATCAGGGTAGGTACATTCGGTAAGAAAGACGCATAGCGCAAACAACGAAATGCAACAAAACGTCGGCATTCCGCCGCCGCAGAAATGTTTAACACCGAAGCCAACTATGTATATATCCTAGCTGCCGCCCCGCTCTCTGTGCAGAACCAGGCTGGACACTTTTTACCGCTTCTAACGCCCGTCTACGTGCGCATGTCGGTGTGAACAGGAATCCGCTGGCACCCGGAAGCCAGGACTATCTTGCAGCCTGTTCGCACCTGCAGCGGTCCGCGGTCTGAGCCGTGCTGTTCGCTGTGCTCAGGAGGAGCATCTTTTGAACAGACCACCACCACTGAATTGTCCACCGCAAGCAAGCGCGCTCAAACCCGCCACCAGCCGGCTTCGCCGTTCCCAGCGTTGGCAAAACCAGCACACCATTTTCATGCGGCCTACAGGCACCTTAGTGCGCATGCGCGTCGCTGCGTTAGTCCGATGTCGTCGGCGGCGAGGCTCGACTGACCTGCGGCGCCGGCGCCGGGGGGTGGGGAGGGGGTGGAGGTGGCCAGGTGCTGCAGCAGCAGCGTGGCGTCGTCCGGCTCCTGCGGCCGGTGCGGCGGCGGCTGCCAGTCGGCCAGCGCCGGCCGGAGCCCGCCCGGCAGACGGGCCGGACCGTCCGGCGGGCCGTCCGGCCGCGGCAGGGGCCGTCCGTCGGGCGTCACCAGCAGCGGCCGGCCGTCCAGGCCCAGCAGCGGCCGGCCGTCCGGCGCGAACGCGATCCGCGGCGCGCCCGTCGGCGGCACTGGCACGCGCGAGCTGCCGTCCGGGTACACCTGCACGCGGCGGCCGTCCGGCAGCAGCACCACCTGCGGCCGGCCGCCGCCGGCCGCCGGCGCCGGCTGCGGCGGCCCCGTCGGCCGCGACTGGTCGACTTCGGCCGAAGTCTGCGACGTTGTCAGCGTCTCGGTGGCGGAGGGCGCCGGCAGGCGGTATCGCTCGCCGTCGCTCTCCAGGTAACGCACGCCGTCCTCGACAATGACCTGGCTGCCCTCTGCGACGTCCGGCTTGGCCTTCTCCGGCGCCGTGGGGACACTGACGCGGATACCGTTCATGTGCGTGTTGAGATTAGACAAATCCGCCTTCGCCGCCTCCTTTTCAACATGTGTCTCCTCCTTGGGAAGAGAGACGTGCGTGGTTGACTGTCCCCCAAGAGATGACTCCTCCAAAGCCGACGCAATGTCCTCCACAGTCTCTAAACCGGGCAACGTGGCAGTTGCTGGAGCGGTTGACTCGGTCACTTCATTACCAAGCACCAGTTCCGGCACTGGCTCGTAGGTGGTCTCCTCGGTGTAAAGCTCCACGGGCGCGCCATTTTCGCCGTGTGGCCACATGGGGTCGACGGTGTAGGGGAACAGGGTGGTGTCGGAGCCTCCGTCGGTCTCCAGGTCAAGGACAGTTACGTTAGGCACCCCATGCTCGTTAGCTCCGCCTGGAAGCAAACGGCGGCGAGAAGAGGTGAGAGTCATGGGCGGCACGGCAGACGGTCTCGTGGCATGCTCGCTGCTCACAGTTGCGAGCCTACCACGCGCTGCCATCTACGGAGACAGATCTGCAGTACTGACAGGCGTGAGTGGGTCGCGCCTGACCGCAGCAAGCAGCGCGGTGACGCCTCATGCGCTTCGAAAGAACACAGTGCATTCCAGTGGGTGAAAACGGGCAATCAACATGCGCGAACATGCCGAAGTGGAACGGAGCCCGCAGACTCCGGCAGGCGTCACGATGCAGCTCCTCAGCTGTTCACTGCCGACATTTGTACACAAGACCACGGAGCCCTGTCGGTACTTACCCGCCGTCTGGCCGGGCTGCCGGCAGCACGGCAGCGCCAGGACGTGCAGACCTCACCTAACTCGTGCGTGCAGCGCCCCGGCCCGTCGCCTCGCCGCGCCTCTCACCTAACGCGTCGCACTGCCAGAACTTGCAGCAGCCGTTGGGGCCCGGCACGAGCACGGCCAGCGCCGGCGAGCACGGCAGCGCGGCCGGCGGCTCGGCCGGCACCGGCGGGCAGTCCGGCTGGCACGTGACGTTGCCGAACTCGCAGTAGCAGCGCCGCTCGCAGCCGGACAGCCGCTGCGGGATCTCCTGCTGGTTGCGGAACTTCTCGCCCTCAAACGTGCAGCTGCCGTCGTCCTTGCAGGAGACCTCGGGGCAGCAGTTGGGCGGCCGCGCCTCGCGGTCGCGCCGCACGTCCCACTCGAGGCAGTCGGGGTTGAGCAGCGACAGGCCGAAGCGGTGCGGGCACCGGATCGGAGCGCACATGACGCCCCGCTCGCTGCACATGCAGAACTGGCGGCAGCCGTCGTGGAACTCATCGCCCGGCTGGTACGTGGTGCCGTTGTGCACGCACGGGCCGCCGGCTGGCGCCAGAGTGGTGATCGGCGGCGGCGCGGTGGTGGCGCCCGCCTCCTCCTCGCGCCCCCCTGAAACGGCCGAGCACCGCTCAGTCGGGTCCATCGCACACGGGCCGGTGCGACGAAGAATAGGAAGAATCCTTTGCATTCCCCTCACTTCAGGAGTCGGCCAAACGAAGAGACGGCTGGTGATCACACGTACAAAAGTGGCACCAAAAGCCGTCTTAGCGCTTATGACTCTCCAGCAAACGAACGCTAACAACAAACGTCAAGTAACAGAAGCTTACTGGCCATCAGGTCGCGGATTAGAAGCCGTCTCCCTTTAATAAATTACAGCGAACACTGCATAAACCAAATATCGAAGGATCCATACAAATATACTACCAGAGGTGTAACCTGTTAGCCGTTAGGTTCAATGCAAAGCTCTTACCGACGAAAAGAATTCGACTTGTCAGCGGCGCAACAAAGCGAGAAAATTATTATCTAAGCGATTAGAACAGTTAAAACATGTACGGAGACATTCGGCACGCTAAACATTAATCTGTAATGGGCAAATGCTGTTAACATCACAGTCGGCCACACAGTTTCGATTCCCAAACACCACTATGTACACAGTGTCAAAGCCTAGGCCCATTGTTCGTCGTGTCCAACACCAGGTTGTCTCGGAGATATTTCATATGTATCTGCGAAGTTAGTCTTTGTACGCCTCCCATTTCTTGTAGTCTGTTTCTGTATTGCCTCATCTGTGCCTATATATAACCCAAGCACCGCTGCGAAATTCCCCTAAAAAGGAGTTTCTCAGCCGCGTGTACAAACGCTCGACTCTTCGCAATCAATGTCAGAGAAAAGAGAAATCCGTAAAGCGGACTTCTTCAGGGCCTTCGAAAGAAGCGCAAAAGACCGAAACATGACCGCACTAAAACTTGGGATGGACAGGATGGCGGAACAGTGTACAGTTGAGTTCTGGAGAGGTTAAAACATTAGTTTCAGACTCCAAACTCGCTTCCAAGCAGAGCTGCCACCGAAAAAGCGTCAAGCCGCCGAGTCCGCTACGCCGTTAGCCCCGCTGCGCTAGCCACGGCGTCGGCTGCCGCGTCAGCTTCTCCCATCGCGTTAGTTCCGCCGTCCGCCGCCAGTCGGAGCCAGGGTTAGCCGCCGCCGCACTGCCAACTGGGCCGTCCCCGGTGGCGCTGGAGGACGCTGGAGGACGCTGGAGGAGCCGTGTTACCTGGCTGGCCGAGGCCGGTCGAGAAGAGAGCCGGCTCCAGCCCGCTCAGCTGAATGCCGTCCGGCTCCGGCTGCCCGGCGCCGGCTTCGTCCGTCGGCGACGACGCTCCGTCCGCCGCCGCCGACGATCTGCCCGTCGCCGACAACAGCCCGTCCGTCGCCGGCGACGCCGCGCCGGCCGGCAGCGGCTCCACGTCGGCCGCCACTGTCGCCGACGTGCGCACGGTCATCACGCGCAGCAGCGTCGGGATCTTCTTCTCGGCCACGATGCCGACGGAGGGCACGAGGCCGCCGGCGCGCGGCGGCTCGGTCGGCGCGCCGGTCGTCGGCGGCGGCGGCTCGTCCGGCACGCCCGTGATCAGGCCCGTGATGCGCCGGGTGGTGGGGATGGTGCGCGGCGTGGTGGTCGTGCCGGCCTCCAGTCTTGCTGACGGCGCCGCTCCGACGCTCGACCCGGTGACGACTTCAGCGGCCGGCTCAGTCGTGGCGTTTACGCTTGATTTGGTGACGACTTTCACGTCTGGTTCAGTTGTGGCTTCGATGCCACTTGCAGCAGTGGTTTTGTCCATGCCAGCTTCGGGGACGGAGGAGGCTGTGGTTATTATATCTCCCACCTCGGTCCCTTGTGACTCAACTGTAGGTCTAACCGTACTTGGCATGCTATTTATCGGCGATATTGTACTTTCTTCTGCATCAATAACGAGTCCTTCAGAACTATCAGACATGACAAGCACCGTCGGCGAGACATCACTTACGGTCGTTGTTGACGGATCTCCAGCAGAAACGCTCCCTTCTGTCGAGGATTCCTCCACGACAAATCCATCGCGAGACTTCAGCAGTTCCAGGGACGCCTTCTCAGCGCCAGACATGTCGGCTTCATTTCGGACAGAGGTGGGCGATACGGTGAAACCCTCCTCCGTGACGTCCACCGGGACCATACTGGACGCTGTGGCGAGGAAGTCTTCTGATGAAGGCGTGGGCGTGGGTAGATAGGAGGTCGAACTTCCCTCAGAAGACGCCAGCACACCAAAATCTGGCGTCACGCTCGCCTCCGTGATAAGAGGCTCGGGCGGGAGCGTCGTCGCGCTCCCTTCTGAGACAGTCAGCGCTGGAGGACCGGTGGTCTCGCTTCCTTCGGAGGTGGTCGGTGCAGGCAGTTCCGTCGTCTCGCTGTCCCCGGACGGGGTCGTTGCAGGCGAATCCGTCGCCGTGACGCCCTCAGAGGTGGTCTGTGCGGGCAGAGCGGTCGTCATCTCGCTTTCGGTCACAGCCGCTGCGATGGCTCTGTTGAGGAACTGCAGATCGTCGAGGTCCAGCTGGCCGCTGAGGCCAGTGAAGTTAATCTCTATGACGTTCGAGTGTTCGGTGGTGGTGCTGACCTCTTCCGATGCGACCTCGGGGCGCACGGTACTCGTGCCCGACCCAGGCCCGTCACTGCGTGCCTCCTCGGACGCGTCCCCTACTGCCAGCGTGGGAGGCCTGGTCGGCACCTGCGACACCAGTGTGCTGGCGAAGGTGGACGTCTCGGGGGCCTCGGTAACTCCAGTGGTGGTTGTCTCCGTGGGAGCTGTCTCGCTTCGTAACGGCACTCCCTCAGTCACCCCAGTCACCGACTCCACGCCCGGCGGTGGAGTGGTGGGCTCCTCCGACGAAGCCGGCTCCGTCGCTCCGACCGACGAGGCCTCCTCCGGCTGGCCGACGGTCGTCGCCGCCGCCGCAGCCTCCTCCGTCGTCTCCGTCGGCGCCGTCGTCGTCAGCGTCGGCTCCGTCGCGCCGCCGTCCGAGCCGGCGGCCGCCGTCTCGGTCGTGGAGCGCGTCAAGTCTTCGGCGAGCAGGTTGTGCTGCAGGTCGGAGAGGCAGCGCTGCTTCCAGCAGCAGGGATCGCGTTCGTCGCGCACCATGATGCAGCGCCGGCCGGGCCGCGCCAGGAGGTCCGGCGGCGGACAGCGCGGCACGCAGGCCACCCGGCCGCCCGGGAAACACACGCACCGCTCCAGGCAGCCCTTGAAGAACACCTGCCCGGGCGCGTGCGTATAGTTCTCGTGCACGCAGGCGTCGGCCGGCGTCGGGACTGCAACACGAAACAGGCGTGCAGAGCGCGGCCGTGGCGCGAGCGCCGGGTTTCGGTGGACGCGCGCCGGCGCAGGCAGCCGGACGCTCAGAGAGACATGCCTCGGGCAGTGAGTCAGGCCGAAGAGGACGACATGCGACCGAGTCTACAGGGCGCCATGCGAAATGCAACGACTGAGAGGAGCAGAGGAATGCTTCGGTGCGGACCGCGGCCCGCTGTCGTAGCAGCTCAAGAGGAAGTAAAGCACTCGACAAGGATTCATCAAGAACGGAAGTTTTCTTTGGAATATGGGATTCAGAAGATGTCGTCCGAAATGTTTTCAGGTAAGGTAATCAGCTGTTTTATTGCTGTTACTGTCTCCAGCTATCAGACGTCACCTTCTCGAGGAAGTCGATGTCGAGAGCAGTCTCAAAAATGATGCCTATCAAGGATTATTTATAGAAACGCCTAGCACAAGCATATATATAGAGAAACACATTTTCTTGTCGTGCGTGTCAAGGACTCTGAGCTTCGGCTCACCTTCCCACCAAAGTACTTTCGGGGATAATTAATGTAACTTGACGAACAGATGGTGTTTGGAAGCTGTCAATGAGAGCTTGAGTGAGAAATCACGCAATTATGGAGGATAGTTTTGCCATAGGAAACTGAGCAGACAGATCGCCGGGGAATGAACAGGAGGGCAGTTATATACCTGACTTAATTCAGATTGCACTCAAATGCTCTCAAGTTACAAACATTTATAATTTGTCTTCTTATCTCGCCGGAACAAAAAGTGCCATCCCACGGATGACGTCCGTCATCGCTAAACCTAAAACAAACTTCCAAGACGGTAGCACAGAAACAAATCCTGAGAGAAGCCGAGACAGTCAGGTTACGACCTACGGCGTCACTGACACAGCATGCGGCACACAAACACGAAACTCTTGCCGATCCTGTGAGCGTTACAGCAGGCTGGCATGCCGAGACGAGAGGACGTGCCCCCTCCCGCCGGATGCTGTTACGGGTCAGAGGTCAGTGGTGGATTAATGGCCGCCGGCCGCCGGCCGCCGCCGGGGGCGTTTACCGCAAGAGGCCTCGTCGCTGCCGTCGGCGCAGTCGAACAGGAAATCGCACCGCTGAGAGCGCGGGATACACGCGCCGTCCCCACAGCGGAAACCAGGGTCATGAGGACCGCACCGATCTGGCAGACCAGGCCACAGCACGCTGACAAGACCGAGGGTAAAGAGGGAAGTGTCCAGCAAGTCCCACAGGTCCGCTCATAGCTGACAGAAGGAGCCTGCTGACGAAACGGTGACGTCTACCTTATTCGTGAGACGGAAATGAAATAGCTGCTGGGATTTACGAGAGCCGAAGCCTGATCAGCAAAGCACCAAGAAAAGAACTGGGAGACTATCTTGCCAAATGTTAATTTTTCTTGATGGTGGAATACGACTAGGCTGATCTGGATACGCAAATGTGCTTTCGGTGACTTATCATAATAATGGTTGCCCACCTGAAAGGAATCCCAAACCGTGATATTCGTACTTTGCAACAGTCGCACGTGAAGTCACACACCTTTGTCGTGGCACCGAACAGTTCAGTGCTAACGCCACACAGCCCAGGAGCAAATCCAAAACGTGACACGGTCGTCGCACGTTACAGTACCAGCGTCCGTTGCCTGGCGGACACCTACCGTCAGCGGGCGCGGCCGTGGTGCTCCCCTCTGCGGCCGCGTCGGCGGCGTCGGCCGGGACCACGTCGGCGCCGCGCACCGTGGCGCTCGTCTCGCCGTCGTAGCGGACGCGGACGTCGACGGCGCGCGGCTCGGCCAGGCCCGGCACCGTCATCACCAGCGTGTCGAGACTCTCCACCGACACGTCGTCGACGACGACGGTGCGCGACTGCCAGGCGCCACCGCCGCGCCGCCACTGCACGGTCAGCGGCTGCGTCTGCGCCGACAGGATGCTGTCCAGCACGCGGTCGGCGATGCGCAGCTTCAGCCGGCTGGCGTCGCCGCCGACGGGCTGCAGCTCGACGACGCGCAGCGCCGGCGACGCGTCGTCGCGGCGGCCGGCGCCCAGCCGGCTCGTCAGCGTCTGGGTCGGCTCGGTGGCGGGCTCGGTGGCGGTTTCGGTGGTGGTTTCGGCACCGGCTTCGGTGGTGGTTTCGGTGTCGGCGCTGGTGGTGGTTTCGGTGGCCGGGTCGGTGGTGGTGGTTTCGGTGGCGGGGCCAGGGGCCGCGGTGGTGGTGGCGCAGAGAGTGACAGTGCAGCAGGCGTCGTCGGGGTCCGGCTGACTGGTGCAGGAGGCGTTCACCGGCGACTCCTGCGGCGCGCATCTGCCACAAAACCGCGCCCGTCAGGGCCAGTCCTCAGAAAACCACTGCCATGCGCCTGTTACAGTGCTGCCCCAGTGGGACAGCACCCGCGACAGAGTCAGTTAAGGTGGACGACTACGTTGTAAGCATCACATTCTCGTCAAAATGATATTTTGTCCGAATACTAAGCACACACAAATACGCCCTCACGAAGAAAATCGCATCAGGCCATCAGATGGATGTTTTTCAATGTCAAGTAAAAAAACTAGGACAACCAGTGGCAAATTCTTCAAACTATGGACAGGTCCACATCCCTACCGGAGCAGGAAAGCAGGCTTCAGCAACATGAAATCGGGATTTCGGAACGAAAAGGAAACGAGTATTAATAACCACAGCAATGGAGTCCGAAAAATGGGGCTTATCCTTGAGCAAAAACATACAAACTTTCTTCTGATCATCATGAGGTTAGGCCGTTGACATCGTTAAGCCCCATCCACGGTACCGGGGACTGCAGGAGGTGCACGGTACCTGGGGGTGCAGGAGATTTCGCCGCCGTCCAGACAGCGGCAGCGGCTCTCGCAACCCCGATAGAAGGTGCTGTTGACGGCATATTCCTTTCCGCCGTCCTCACAGCCAGTACCGTTGGTCGCTGGACTGGCCGTCGTGTCTGCAACAGCCGACACGGCGGAGTCGTGAGACACAGCCGATTATTCCCATGTAAACGGTTCATTGGTTCCTTCAGTTCTTCCACACGCGTGGGAGCACTCACGTCCAATAAGCTCGAGCTTCAGTCCCCAAAAGTATTTGTTCACTGTTTGACATTTGGAAGCATCGTTTGCGGCATTATTATCCCTTGTTGTTTACCTGGCTAAGAGATTTATCGTCCAGGTAGCAGGAACAAACAAACGATTTCTAATGTCACATCACGGTCAAGAAGAGCTATATTGGTGACACGCAATGTAATACCTCATTCGTAACTAACTCAACGTGGAAAGGTACCACTTCGCTGCCAGGATTACACTGCGTTGATGACATCCTGGCCAATGACAGGTAGCACAGTCGCCTACAGCACGCCGACGAATTTTCTTTTATTCAGACAGGCATGATTTCCAGGGGCTGGGGTTTTGTTACGCAGTGGCTGAACGTTTTGTTCCTTGGAATGGTGTTAATTACATCAATTCATTGCACCCGAATCCCAAAGTACTGTCCTCAACTCATATATGAGCAAAACCAGAAAAAAACTTATCACGTCCGTAAGATGATGACAAGCTCAAGCAATGGCCGTCCCAGACGGTTTCAGACTCGAAACTAGTCTTCCAGCCGTCATCATCGGCCCCATGGTCAGATCCGCTGCACCGAGCCGGACTCACCGGACTGCTGTTTCTCACAGAGCAGGGTCTGGCAGCAGTCGTCGGCCGGGTCCGGAACTAGACGACAACCAGACGCCAGACTGGACTCAGCACTGGGCTGGGCCGAACAGCGAGCCTGCAACATCGCCCGAGCGTCATCGACCCCTCCGAGGCTCAGAGATATCACGGCAAACAACGACAGCAACGAACAGCGAGCCTGCGGCACCGTCAGAGATGGCCGCTTACCTATGAAAGTGAGAGGCATTATAACATAACAAACAACAGCGACAGGTGGGGAGCTTCTTTGGACACCGAACCGTGAACCTGAGACACCGAGCCGTGAACCTGGCACGTCGTCAGAGGCCATCGACCGGCTCCGAGGCCGAGCATTATGCACTGTTGTTATGCTTTACATAAAAACATTTCCGGTGTAACGGGGACGTACCACGCTCACTGCTCAAAGACGTCATCACAAACAAAACGTAGCGCGACGAGCCAGACGGCCGCCATCGGTCACAGAGCACCGCCCGTGATGAAAAAACACCATCGCTGGCAGCGCAGAGCCAGTCCGGCTACAGGAGGGGACGGGCACGGCTCGGTCGGGAACGGCAGCCGGCGCGGGCGACAGACCAGCACAGCACCTGCCGACGCGCCGCCGCCGCCGCCGGCTGCCGAGGGGATCGTAACGGGTCTGACTGCCCGGAGACATCGACGGACGCCGCGAGCGACCAAAGGTCCCGGCGGCGCCCGTGCGTCCTCAGACGACCGGCACGGCCGTCCTGGCTCAATGATGTCACGAGCTGCGGCGTCACGCCGCGGTGACGTCACGCCGTAATGATGTCACGCCGGCTATGGCGGCCGGGCGAGGGAGTGACTTTGCTGAGCCCTGGACATCTGTTGGGGTGTGCCGGTCCAGGATGGCTAACCCTCCACGTCTGCATAGTCGGATGATACAATCGCGGCACGTCACGACGTAGTCGTTTTTGATGTGAAAAGCGCCGCTTGACAACGATTACAGCCCATTCGGCATCCCGCGCAAGGCCAGACAATATCTGAAACAGGACTAGCGTGTCCGTTCATGGCCGCGATAGGCTTTGGCTTTGGACTTAATATGACTCTCTTCGGCAAACCTCGTCAGTTTCAATAAGCAGCGGTGTTTAGACAACAAGCAAAATGCTTGTGATAAAAAGAAGACAGAAAAGGAGCGGTTTTCCGAACTGAACTTGGCAATTTGTCGTCACGGTGATAGCAAGAAGCACAGTGCTGACCGTGGTCATACCGAGTGTTCCTTTTCCCTAAGCCGAATACCGTAAGTATAACGGTTGTATCGCTGATCCTTGATGTAATAATGGCGAAAACTCATCCTTGTGAGAAGCGGTCACCGTGCGTGAGGTCCCCAGTCAACATCTGCTACAACCGGTCCACACACTTTATGAAGAACCTAATATCAGGATCAGAACACTTGCCTGACAATCGATCTCTTTCTCCTTGGTGCACATGCATTTGAACTCGCAGCCGTCGAAGAACTCGTCACCGGGCTCGTAGGTCGAGTTGCGGTACGTGCAGCCCGAGACGCGAGGGGATGACGTCGTCGGCTTAACCTCTGAAATGTTTGCAAGAGCAAAACTTCATCAGAAGCCAGCCATAAAAGCAACATTTGTTGGATAGAAATGAGTACGCAAGTTTGTCATTCTCCTTGTAAACTGAAATGTCATCATCAACATCATACATCCTTAAATATACTTCAGATCTAAGCCAGACTAAAACCTAGAATGGTTCTGTCCAGCACTAAAACCCCACCTCCAGACTAGAACCTGCCTTCGCCCCAATACCGGACTGGTCTTAATTCAGAAACAATTTGACGGAGGAAGTCACACACATAGACGCACACACAGATCTCTATCTATACACACACACACACACACACACACACACACACACACACACACATATACATATATATATATATATATATATATATATATATATATATATACATTAAGCCATCTGCGCTAAGCTGCACTAACTGTCGACCGTCCCACTCACCGGGTACACAGGCCTTGCCGTCGGCACTGGTCATCTCTCTGAAGCCGGGCGGACAGACGCACATGGCGAACTTCATGGCGTCCGCGCCGCCGTCCTCCTTCTGCATCAGTTCGCAGACGTAGTTCTCCCCGCAGCTGGTGGTCTGACACGGGTCCCCGCCGTCAGCTGCGAGACAGCCGCCGCACTGTCAGAGGACCGGTCAGCACGCCAACGGGGATCACAGCACTGCTCCCCGCCACCCTGTTTACTGCAGGAGGACCGCCGCACCGTCAGGAAACCGGTCAGCGCGCCAGCGGGGATCACGGCTTAGCTCCCCGCCACCCTGATTACTGCAGGAGGACCGCCGCACCGTCAGAGGACTGGTCAGCACGCCAGCGGGGATCACAGCACTGCTCCCCGCCACCCTGTTTACTGCAGGAGGAACGGTCAGCACGCCAGCAGAGATCACAGCACTGCTCCCCACCACCCCACTAACTGCAGGAGGACCGGCACACCGTCAGAGGACCGGTCAGCAGACCATCAGATCACGGCATGGCCACTCACCACCCTGCTTTCTGCAGGGACACCGTCACACCAACAGACAAACAGCCAACGGACCCCACAATCAGGTGACTACTGCAGGACGACCGCCACACCATCCGAGAACCAGTCGTCACATGACACAATCATTACGCGATTGTAGTATCTCAAGTTCACCAAGACTTTAGTTTTCATTGTGATGAAGAGTTGGGTTACGGCTCATTGCAGAATCATGGATGCACCTTCTCCGAGAGCCGTGACATTAAAAACGGGATGCAGTTCACGAGGACCCCGGGTAGGAAGTGCCATAGTCTTGCCGAGACGTTTCGAGCAAAGCCGTTTTCCAGAATAACAACAAAACAAAAATGGCGAAAACAATGGGCAGCCACCATTGTTTTCCTTGCAGAAGCATTTGTAGTCTGGCAGTCACGCCACGACGCAGCCCGAGCCCCTGCTGTGGAGCCACAGGACAAGTCCCGGCTTTGGCACCGCAGATCCGGCAGATCATAAAAGACAACACGACGGTAACACCCTGCCTGCAGGTGCGGCTTGTCGTCCGCCTCATGTCCATTCTAACAATGTACTCGTTGTATTCGATAAAAGAAGCTAGTTATCCCTGGAGAGTCGCACCGAACTTTGCGACAGGCCTGCGGAGTTCGAGGTAACACGGCGTTACCCCTGGAGACTTGTGCCGAACTTTGTGACAGGCTAGCGAAATTCGAGACAGGTGCCGGCTGACCCGGCGGCGCGACTGCCCACTCACCGTCCACAGCGGTGTCGTCCGGCGGTGCGCTGGCGCAGGCGGCGATCACGCAGCACTCGTCCATCCGCTTCTCGAAGCAGAGCGGGTCGTCGCTGAAGGAGCCCCGCCGGAACAGCGGCCGCTGGCAGCGCGGCACGCACCGCGTGCGGCCGCGCAGCTCGCAGAAGCACGTCTGCTCGCAGCCCTTGTAGAAGCGGCCGCCGACCGGGTACGTCTCGTTGCCGTTGACGCAGCCGTCTGTCGACGGCGACGGGAGAGGTGAGTGGTGGCGTCCGTTAGCGCGGCAAACAGGGACGAGAGCGTACCCCGCTAGGGGTTACCTATGATGCCAGAAACGGTTTCACGTCCATACGTCCTACACATTGCTCTGGGTGTTATGATGCAAGATTTTTGGTGCTGCATTGGCAACAAGGAAAGTGGACGGAATCCCATCCTTAGAAATCTGTACAAAATTTATCGGCGAAAGAATCCATTTCACTGGCAGGCAGCTCGACTGAGAGATCATATCACTCATGACACAAGCAGAAAAAATGAATTCGAGCCAGCCACGACAGCGTCTGCACGACTGCGCCTGCACATCCGGTCGCCAAACAATGCGACAAAAAGGCAACCACAAAAACGGCCATACCACTGTTCACCAGCACCCAATCGACTTCACCGAACACCCTCTGCCCCGTCTCGAAGTTCGTGAAAGGCGGCGGACGCCGCGGCGCGCGCGGCCATGTCTCACCGTCCGTGGTGAAGCGGATTGTCTCGGTGGCGTCTCCCAGGGTCCCCAGCTCGCGGCTGTCGTAGATGGAGACGCGCGCCTCGTACTCGGTGGCCGGCAGCAGGCCGCCGATCTTCATCAGCGGCACGCTCTGGCCCGGCTGCGGTGGCAGCTCCTGGCGGCGCCACTGGTCGTCACCCACGCGCCGGTATTGCGCCACGTAGCCGCTGGCGTACGCCTGCGGCTTGAAGTCGTCCCAGGCGAGCGTGGCCGAGTTGAAGGACTTGGTGGTGACGATCAGCGTCGGCTTGGGCTGGGCGTCGGCCGTCAGAGCGCCAGCGCTGGGCCCGCCGGCCGGCGCCGCCGTGCTAGTGCTGGCCGCCGTAGTTGTGGTTGAAGCTGCTGTAGTGGTGGTGGTGGTGGGGGTGGTCGCGGCGGCGGTGGTTTCGGACGGCGCAACGGTGGTTGCCCCGGTTGGGGTTATCGATTCCAACAAGTCGTCGACGATTTGGCCTGCAGGAGTGACTGTTGTCAGAACAGGGATCAACGCCGAACTGAAACACAATGGTGTCTGGCGCGTGAATTACAGTTATTAGGGAACGGTGGGCCGAGATACAAATGACGCTGTATTACATTATTTTACACATTACCTGCTTATTATGATTACACATAACCTGCTGCCCTTGTGTAAATTTCTTCTGCGTAAGCGTCTGAGTTTATTACACAATACAAATATAAGGAACGGAAGAGAATGAAGCTCACTATGCTCTAATGCATTTTTAAGTTCTGTGCTATTAGCTTCCAGCATCGATGGATTCAAATTAACAGGAAGATCAAAAGCACGGGCTGCTTTGAAGGACAGCCAATGTAAACACTGTTTACCCCCCGTATGATCGTGTTTCTTTGTTGGGATTTTTCATCCTAAAACACCGATAGTGAAACAACAATGACCGGGAATAGTAAAGTAAATTTCTAAATTTCTGTCTATGTATGCATGAATTTCAGGGTGGGAAGCCGCGTGATCGGAGAAAAATGACGTTGTATGTTGATTACCTCGCTAGTTAAAAGAAATAGCCAGGTTGCCACTTTGATCAATATTGAATGGGTTTATTCACTCATTAATTTAAAACACACTGCATATCAAAATTTTGCGTTATTTGCGTCGCACATTATCAAAATTCATTATTATTTAACAGTTTTGTTTCTAACATGAGCGTTGGTGGTCCTTGGAGAACTAGACGCCCTGGTAGGGCGCGGGGGGGGGGGACTATTTCGCGACACCTCATCCCTTAGTTTATTCAGATAGAAACTATTTTTTGGTACGTCGGTCTGCGTAGTCATCTTACAAATATAGGAATATCGGAATGATCTAGGTCCAGTCTATCGAGGTCAAACGAGGTTAAACGCATAACAAGTAATACATTTTTCTTTCTCGAAATATGGTGAGCCAAACGAGACCACATTTTGCGGAATCTTAGTCCATAAATAGATCTTACATACCGCTAGCACAGGCTGTCCCTGGGTCAATCGAGATCAATGCAATTCAATATTCGAAAATGTTGAACTTTGCAAAAATGGGGCATAAAGCCTCTGTTGGATTGCTACACAACCGACAGCCTGGTGGGTTGTTAGTTGTTAGGACACACTTACATATGCATGGGTTAATAGACGCATTCAGTTCACCTGAGATCATCCGAGGTCATCCGAGGTCAGGGACGTATCCAGGGGACATGGGGGCCATGCCCTCGAGCCAAGCAGTCTGCACTAGATATATAACGAATTTGTAGGAATACGGAAGAGATTATATATCTGTCGCAAAACCAAAAAATACACAGATTCCTGTGGGTTAAATAAGAGGCAAAGTACATAAAATTGCTGTTTTTTCTATGAATTTCCCCATACGTCAGTGGCATATGACAAAATCTCACACTTGGCCAACACCCCCTGAGGAAAATCCTGACTACGTACCTGCATGAGGTTGACCCAGTGCACATTCATAAGATTTCATTGAAAAGGTTGTGGCAGATCTACAAAAAAGAAAAGTGCATTTTCACTTCCTGATTTTGTATGACCTCACTTGATCATGCGTAGCTTGCATATACTTTGGGGAACCTGCATTCATCACACAGTCAGTGTTCCAATTAGATGACCTTATACCCAGTTAGAAAATCCTCCATTTCTAACGCATGACCTCGACTGATATCGACTGACCTGACTTAGGTAACTTAATCTTCGGAGCAAGAAGATATGTTCACCTTACAGATGAACTATGTCCAGCATTTCGTTGAAATCGAATGAAGATGTCTGAACAAAAAAGGACACTGCATGCCCATACTCTGATTTTGGTTTGTCTCGACTGACTTAACACAGGCCGCATGTGCCCTTGGACCATAAGTTTATCATACAGGCCAAGTCCCCACGATGCTTTGCCGCTGGCTGCTCGTCAGCAATCGTTTCATACGCAGCACAGTGTCCGTCCTACGGCCCGACACGCGTGCCGCCGACCGCCGCCGACGGTGGATCGGCCGCATGATCAGCTTCCTAACGTTAGCGGTTTGCATTGGAAAAAGAAAGGATTACTTTTAGAACTCTGATCGCAAAATGTGCATTAAAAGTGGAGCAGAAGATTCCTCAGATTTCAGAGCTCCAGATTGATTACCACGAAAGCTATGTGCAAAAATATGAGGAGTGACCGGTTTTACCCTCCCTAGCAGTGAGCGTGTTTCATGGACTTTTATCCATACCTTAGGTGATTTAGGCGGTTAACTGTTTGCCGCTTTTAAGTTAGTTTTTATTTGCTTTCCTTTACCTGTTCCATTAAAATGACAGGGACAGAGCTGGAACCAACAGACTACGGTAAAACATGAAAAACAATGTTTTGACAAAGATGACGCATTTAAACATTTTTTTGCGGTTGACATTGTCGTTAGTTACTCCTTGACTCTCGAATTCATTAAGTCAGGCCCAACAAGGAAAAACTGTGGCGTCAGTTTGGCGTTATGAATGTCCACCAAGGTTCGTGTAAGGATCCATAAACAAAAACAAATATTCAACAATCAAAATGCTGACGACGGCAACACCATGTATGACATTAAAAGAGCGATGTAAACGAATAACATACCGTTGAAGGAAAGGCACTAAACCTCGAAAACGTTTTGGCTCGTCTACCTGCTTTCAAGGCTCCAATGCTGCTGTTGATGAAGAGACACAAAGAGCACAAAACAACGTGCTATGAAAATCGCTTGAAAAAGTTTGCGACACAACAGTTAACAATCTGAAAACATCAGCTACGTTTCTTTTCTTCCTCACGTCCACAAATCTGCTGCTAACCGTGCAAAAACGTGCTAAGAAAAGTCGCCCTTAGACCAGTTGAATACACCGACAGACCAAACACAGCCTGACTACTCTGCGGGCTGCCCCCCGGTACTGGTGACGGCGCAGACCGGCTGAACACAGCCTGACCACTCTGCGGACTCACCTCCGGTACTGGTGACGGCGCAGACGAGCTGAACGCAACACTCGGGGTCGTCGATGTCGGGCCGCTCCGAGCAGGACTTGTCGGTGACGGTGCCGCGGGTGAAGGAGCAGCGCGGCCGGCAGGAGGGTTGGTTCGGTCCGCCGCACACGCAGGTCGACTGGCAGCCCATGTGGTACGTCTCGCCGATGGCGTGCGAGCTGGTGTTGGTGACGCAGCCCGCTGGGAAAAGGGCAAGCCAGGGCAGGTTAGTCATCGGCCCTATGCATCGAGGCGGAAGTCCGTCCAACCGTCACACATCACGCTCTTCTTGACTTTGACGCGTGCCGTGCTATGTGTGAAGTGTAACGATGCCCAGTTTCAAATTAACATCTGGAAGATACTCAGAACTGCAACGCATCATCCTTTGTACTTCGTAGTAAAAAAGGAAGTAGCCTGACAACATGCGGTAAACCTGACATGTTCGCAGGAATTCTGGTAAGTTTCTCTCGCCTTTGGCCAACCATTTCCACAGACACGAAAAAAGAACACAGGAAGAGACCAAAATACTTACGTCTGGTATCGACACGTAACGTCTTCTTTCCGTCACTGCCCTCCCATGTGAAGACATAGTTAGTGCCGGGCTGCAGGCCTTCAACCGTCTTCACCTGCTGACCTTTCTTGACCTTGATCATCTTAGGTGGCCGGCCATCGGCGCTATAAGTCAACTTGCCACCGACAGATGGCAGCTGTAGCGTCGTGGTGTTGTGCGTTATGTCCAGGGGTAGCATGTCAAAATTTTTTGCAAAGGCCGTCGTAGTAGTTGATGCAGTAGATGTTGACGTTGTTGGGACGACTGTTGTGGTTTCCAACGCTTCGGTGGTAGGCAACGCTGAAAACAGAACATCATTATGGGATAGTTCTTTGAACTAATTCAGAGGCGCATAGACGAAAGGCGACGAAGTTTTTTAGCCGACAAAAAATTTGCTTTCCAAACTTTTTTTCCGGTGTAGGACAAAGGGGCTCCTTAGACTGACAATAAGTCGTGGCCAGTCAACTAAAGCCAACGATCCGGGTTGACCAGTAAACAAACTGCGTGCAGTTTATTATGTTTGTTAATAGCCGAGCTCAAAGTGAATCACAAGCCACTTAAAAGGTTTAAACCGGACCGGCAGTTGACGAAAAAAAAACAGATCGGAAGCAAGCAAAGAAATGGGAGTTGAGTATTTCGTGTACTGCATTAGAAGGACATGTTAATCTGCGAGCAAAGGAAATACGACTGGATGTTAACAACAAGCTTAATTGCTATTAACCACTTCCAGTTAAGTTTACGAGAGAAATACGGATAACAGATTGCTTTTGCCCATGGAGAGTCATCAGTACTCAAGTATCTCGAAACCACTTCTCGAAGACTCAAAGGTCGACACGAAACTGCTCAGACTTTCTACACCAAAATATGGCTATCTTAAAAACACACTGCTGATGTCGTTTGATACTTCTTGCTGCATGTGTTTTGTTTACCAGATTTATGCAAATATCATGATCTACATTACAAAACTGTGTAGGAGACAAAACCATGCCTATCAAATTTGATTAATTTACGGAATCATATCACAACAGTAAAACACACGAATTATGAACCACATCGATCAAACATTGTTAAAAATCAAGATGTTTTTCAAGCGATCGTCACTATGATGACCTTTTTAACATACGACTTAGTTAATGATGTAGGGGAGATATGGACACTATCGGACGGTAGGCAATTTCGGACACTCATTTCTTCGTCACGGTTAGACTCATGTCCAAAATGTTGCTATTTTTTGGAACTGGCATGGATCCATTGTCCCCTTTTTGCCTCGTTGCGCATACGAAGAGTTGCAGGTCTAGGCGAATATTTTTTTTTTGGGAATTCACTGTTCCTGCTCTTAAAATTTCCAATATTGTGTCACCAGGCATTGAACAATCTAGAAGTAGAAGTGTGCGCAATTATCATATCACACTCCATTCGAGTATTCACTTTATTTTACACGTGGCTACAAATGGCTGAAACCGTCTACCTTGTCATCATGCCGCACCTTTTAAGGCGCACATTTTTGGTTAAATTGGACACCGTTCGATAATGCTCGAATACCCGAAATCTGCGCTTTAATATGCGCAATGAAGTACATTTTCATTATACCATATCTTACTAGGAATGCACGGTTGCACGTAAGAACTGGATTTCTGGCAGAAGTATTACAACGAATCGACCAGGCGACTTTTGGCGTCCGATACTACCCGATTCTCCCCAAGTCAGCAACCGTGGGACAATCCTACTGTCCAACTTTATGGGATGGATCGTAAATGTTTTAACAGTCGTTACAAGGTACTGTTATATGCTGTTTGGATACCGTAATGATGCGAAGTCTTCGTACCAGAACTAGGATTTTTAATCTCACTCAGCCAAAACAAACAACCTTATCGTGTTTCATAAAAGAAGTCGTGAATAACTTTGGCTAAAGAGAGGCAATGCATTATTCCTTCGTCAAACAACATAAAAAATAGACGCCCAGAACCAAACGAAACGCGAAAAATATGGTTGGATTTTGACGTCCAAACAATGGTGCTAGGCACATGCTTTGATCAGAATTGTCAAAAGCATTTCCATGCAGTTTTGATAGTTTGCTGAAGAGAGCTCTTCTAAGTCATTAATTGTCATTGACTCCTAAACTATCGTTACTAACCAACGATTTGCGGAAAAGCGGGAGAGGGTGGGGGGACGGGGACGTTGAAAGTCCCCACTATTTTCAGCCGCCGAAGGTCGTAGATTGTGGCAGATTCCTCCAGCAACCCCTTGTTACATCGATTTTATACATTTTGGTGGAATCACCTATGTCAAGGTCATCGAAGCGCTTGGCATAAAGATGTCAGAAAGACGACGATGTTGTAGAAATATACGAAAAGGAAATGGAAAAATATGCCATCATAACGGTAAAAAAGGTGTTTTACCATTTTCTCCTTTTCAAGCCTGATCTTTATCGAAGCATTAATACTGTGTAATTACACTGGTGCTCTGTAAATGTAGCAGTGTAGTGTAATCGATAAGAGTAGTGTAATCAATAATCCATCTGGTCTGCGACTTAAACGGATACTTTTTCTGATTACTCTGGCCACTGGGTAGGGTGTTTCTCCGCTGTGTTACGAGGCAAATCCTGTACTCGGACATGATTCACCAAACTAGCTGGCATTTTTACACAAAATAGTCAATCATCCTGTCAATCGAACACACGCAACCAAACTTAATTTCCAAAAGCAATTCAAAGCAAAGGTGGATTCAATTTCATACCGGTTATGTTAAACGGATTAGAAGCAATATCGCATGCTACAATCTTTTCATGCAGCCCGGCTCAGGAAGATTTGTAGCAGCATCCCATCATGCAGGTGTTGGCAGGCTTCGTGTACCTCCGTCAGCCGCCGAACAGCCCACAGCTAGATCATTGGGGTCTCCGGAGAGGCCCGGAGAACAGGTACAGAGGCCGGCGTCACAGAACGCTCCGGGGCCGCACACCACATACGCACAGGCGGCCCTCGCTGAAACCGGCACCCCACAGTCAGACCGTCTGTCAGACGGTCATACTGACCACAACACGGTCAGAAGACGTGTCGAAAGGGTCGTTAGACTGAAGGAATAGTGGCAAAACTATTAAAAAGAATGCATGGGAGCCGTTAGGTTGCGAAAAAGTTCTGCAGGTCGTTAGAGGGATCCCCGTACTCTCAGAAAAACCTTCAATGAGACGGCTGACACGGGGCCATCAGGCTGTCAGGAACGTTTTTCAGACGGTCAAAAGAAATCTCACAAAGTCCCCCAGGTTGTGGAGAGAACATTCATGCTGTCATAAGTACTTTCTGGCTTTCAGGATATCAAACTTTCATGCTGTTGGAAGGGCCATCAAATAGTTAGCCAGGTTGTTGGAATGATAACCAATTGAATGAATGGCAGGCGGTTCTGCTGGGCAAAAGTCTGAGATTCTGGATGACATGTTAATGAAGAATAAAACAGGTCATAAAGAAACAATTCGAAAGAAGGTCATCCGACAACACAGTAGAGACAAACGTTAAACAACTGTCAAATGATCATCAGGCAGGTGCCACACGACATGAGCAAAACAAAACTACTGCATAACATTTAGAGTGTCGCAGGATTAATATCACCTCTGAGGTTTTCTGGAGTTCATGCAAAGTCGTGAGGCATTTTGATGGAAAGCGGTGAATATTTCGGGTCCTCGTTCTCCAATACATCCTTGAGATAAATGATCAGGTACAGCCTGCCAATATCTAGCATCACCGAATATATCAGTAATTCGGTTTCCCAACAGACCCAACATGAATTCTCAAACTGGACCAACGTTTGCTTTGCCGCCCATTGGCCATGTCCAGTTAACAAAACGAAACTTTGCATCAATTTTCTTTTCTTATCGTCTGCGATAAACTGCGCTGATTTCCACAAGTTATTGCGAGTTCTGACGAGGAGAGCTTCTCATCGGTGTCACGTAAGGAGTCCAAGGACAGCGCATCCGAATCAGATCTGTGACGTCATCTCGCGAGACCGACAATGACACGCCGCTGATTGCCAAACGGAGCCTTCAACGGCCGAGACGACCCCAAACCACACACCCCAGACCCAGACGACACCGCATCCCCGCGGACCAGCCACCAACAGCGCTGAGCGGGGCGGGCTCCTGCGCCGGGCGGCCGGCCGTGCAGTGGCCGCCGGCCGCCCAGCCGGCAGTATCGGGGCGGCGACCTTCGCGGCCGGCCCGCCGCCGGCCCGTGCCGGTCGTGCCGGCGCCGGCCGCATGCTGATGAGCCGTGCAGCGGCCGCCGGCGGGCGCGCGCCGGGCCCTCTCGGAACCCGGGGCCAGTGGCCGGCCGCGCCGCCGCGCGCCGTCCCGCCGCCCGACCTTGGCTGGATTGCAGCGTGCGGATGCAGAGCGAGGCTCGGCGCACGCCCTCCGGGGCGGCGGCCGCCGCGCGCGAGATGAAGTGTGGCGGCGGAGCGGCCGGCCGCCGTCCAGCTGCCGCCAGACGGCGCCATGGCCGGCTATTGAGGGGGCGTCGCACTGGTCCACAGCCGGACTTACTCAAAGCAGATGACCGATATTTACCAGTTCGGCATACAGAGTAGTGTCACTGAGCTAAAATACCAGACAGCGGTTCATCTCAAGCCGTCGTGGCTCCAGCAAAGAGGCCGGCCTGGGATGGAGAGCCCAGACCGGCCCATGTCTCTCCTGACCCAACACCCACCGGTGGTAGACCTCAGACCAGTTCCTGTCTCTCTTGACCCAACATCCACCGTTGATAGACCTTAGACCGGTTCCTGTCTCTCCTGACCCAACACCCACCGGTGGTAGGCCAGACTGGCCCCTGTCTCTCCTGACCCAACACCCACCGGTGGTAGGCCAGACTGGCCCCTGTTTCTCCTGACTCCACACCCACCGGTGGTAGATCAGACCGGCCCCTGTCTCTCCTGACCCAACACCCACCGGTGGTAGGCCAGACTGGCCCCTGTTTCTCCTGACTCCACACCCACCGGTGGTAGATCAGACTGGCCCCTGTTTCTCCTGATTCCACACCCACCGGTGGCAGACCCCAGTCCGGCCCCTGTCTCTCCTGACCCAGCACTCACCGGCGGTAGACCAGACCGGCCTCTGTCTCTCCTGACCCAACACCCACCGATGGTAGACCAGACCGGCCCCTGTCTCTCCTGACCCAACACCCACCGGTGGTAGGCCAGACTGGCCCCTGTTTCTCCTGACTCCACACCCACCGGTGGTAGATCAGACTGGCCCCTGTTTCTCCTGACTCCACACCCACCGGTGGCAGACCCCAGTCCGGCCCCTGTCTCTCCTGACCCAGCACCCACCGGTGGTAGACCCCAGACCGGCCCCTGTCTCTCCTGACCCAGCACCCACCGGTGGTAGATCCCAGACCGGCCCCTGTCTCTCCTGACCCAACACCCACCGGTGGTAGGCCAGACTGGCCCCTGTTTCTCCTGCCTCCACACCCACCGGTGGTAGTGACGGCGTTAGCGTCCCGACCGGTGGCGGTAGAGGCCTCGGCCTCCACCGCCGCCGTCTCCGAATTGGAGCAGACCACGTTGACGCAGCAGCCGCCGGCGATGGCTGATCCGCGCAGTTCGGTGCATTCCGAGTCGTTGCTGAACGTCCCTGGCTTGTAGAAGCCTGTCAAAAGGGAAATGCGACGTCACACACGACAATAGCACCGGAGACTGCATCGAACAGCGGGCACGAAGCATGTGCTGGTGCTAACGGCAGCTAGATCAGGGAAGTATCACGTTGCTGCACTTTTCTGCAACAACGTAAAGAGTTCCGACGGATAAACAGCATAAAAAGAAGCTTATGGACGTACTGATACATCTATGTATCCATGAGTGGATTATTGCCTACATAAATAGATACTGTTTTGACAATGTTCATTTTCTGAAAACAGCTGGTACACTCTAGTAGCAGAACTGTGTAAAACTAGTTATCTCTATTTAAAGTTTATATTCGATTTACGACCATCTTGAGGCTATGCAGCGGCATGAACGACCCCCTCTGTAAGTCATGCTTTGTTCTTTTATTTGTACACGTTTTAAACGAAGGAAAAGATGAAAAACTATCTGCAACAAAATACCTCGGTACGCAACATATCGCAGTAAGACATGCATTACATTCCAGGAATAGTTAGGCATGAATAGTTATGTTGGCACAAGTAGTAATGCATGAATGACGCAAACGTCGTGAGACGCATTTGACATGTGACAATATCTACCCATCCTGTAGTTATGTCATATATCAAGTTAAAATGTGATAAAAACGAAACAAACAAATGTGTTGGAAATATCACAAATATTCACCGTTCAGTTTCATAAAAATGCAAAGAAAGACCAACGCCAGGTCTGTTGTGTTATCCTACATTCCAGTTTCAAAAGGAAGAGAACCTAAGACAGCACGCATGCACGAATACGACAAACTATTGAACGTCTTCTTTTAGGCAGTCATACATTTTACACAACAAAAGATGTCTCCAAGAGGAAGAAGACAAAAAACTGAATCAAGAACAGTACTCATAATCTGCAAAACGTTATTTCATGCTCCCGCACTGGAGCATATTTGTCGAATTTAGCCCTCATTAGACGCAGTTTTGCGTGCCCAGTTTCATAAAAGTCGAAAACTAGGAACGTAAGAAAACACGACGAGGAAGAATTCTGGCCTGACTACGTGAAGCATTCCAGGAATCAGGGAAGTTTTTCCCATTATGGGCTGGAAACAAGGAAATGAAGCATTTAAAATCTACGCAACGTCTCGGAAAGTAACTCATGGAGGACGGTTGTGAAAACGCTTCTTCAGCGCGTAAAGAGTCCATTTCCTGTCACAAACATTGCACTTTGGTGGTTGGCTATACACCGAACGTTCAATATTGGATCATAAGAAAAACAGGGGGCTAACGTACAGTGATGGTGACCGGCCAACTAACCAGACGTCGATCTGACAGCCGACTGAGCTGGTGTTTAATATGGGAAAAGGGGTGGCACTCCCTGCTCTGGATCCGTCCCTGAAAGGTGTCCCTTATTCAGGGCACCGAAGGCAAACGACATTTCCGGGTCCCCTCTTTCCCTGCATCGTCACAGGTCAAATTAAATTCATTCGCGCTAGGGGGCATTTGCCTTGCTTCTTGCGGCAGTTCACGAGAAATCTTTGGAATACAAGGAAACGGCAAACAAACACGAATTCGAAAATCCAAATTTCTGCCACCTGTAGGACTGCGATCAGCTTCTCGCTTACTCCTTCACTCCGCCTTAAATGACCCATTTGCTGCTCTCCAAACCCGACAAATGACTGATGAATGATGCGCCTCGGTATGTGATGAACTGATATCACTATCTCTTGAACTGCAAAAATTGCAACCTGAATACCGAAATGGTAATGTGCGCTGTGGTCGAACTGATGACCGCTGGAAAAGAGCCTATTATAACGTTATGCTTTATTATGGCAAATTCAGGACGTCGCAGCGTTTCTGCAAACGAAATCTCAGGGGCACGCACTTACCTGGTGGACAGGCCGTTTTTGTACAGTTGAATTTGCCTCCGGGACTGCAGACACAAGTCTCCTCGCAGTTTTTTCTGAATATCCGCTCCCCCACGTCGACTGTGACTCCTTCTTCATCTTCACAGCCAACTGAAGCAAAAAGAGTTGTCGTTGTACATCGTACAATCTGCACTGCACGACAGCTTCACAACCGACCGTTGTACTTTACCACCTTATTTACATCGCTTAAGTGGTCTGAATATTTTGATAGCAGAGATAATCCTACCAATTCAATGCCTCATCAAAAACGACCTTCCACTTTCTAACATCTAAACAGACTTCAGAGGAGGTATTCTGAACAGTAAAGTGTCTTTTATTTTTACAATCCAGTTTCTTTTCGCTCGTTTAACAGCACCATACAACAATGTCCTGAAACGTTTGGAAAGTAGAATAGCTGTTGAGAGAACGGCGGTATAATTTAGTTTACTTGCATTTTCAGTGGTAATACTTGCTTTCATTTGGCTGAAATACGACTTCAAAAAGGCAGATCCACGGTCCTGCCCTGTGCCTCAGAGTCAAGGTCCGTAAGTTTAATGGAATCACTCGTCTTTCCCTCATACTATTGCCCTCTCGTAAAACATGTCAGCTTTTCTAAAAAGCAACAAGTTCTACACGCCATTTGATTCCGCAGCAGTTTCATAATCAACAACATTAATTACCTTGTTGCAAATGCATGCTGCGCGACTGACAGCATGGTGCAGTGCTTCGATATCTATGAAATAATCTCAGACATGATCACGACATGCAGCAAACAAAGCATATTCACGCAATCCTCGCGCCCTACATTTGCCTGCCAGACTGTTACCACACATGGCTTACTTTCCCAAGGGTCCGTAATCAGCTGGAGCGTCAGAGAACCGCGAACAGACCTCAGCATCAGCTGCTTCATCTCCGTCGTCTCATACAGCAGCTAATTTCCTCTGTTTCTAGTGGCTCGGCAGGCTTCCGAGATCGAGGTCAGTGACCTTGCCGGCGCCGGTCTGACTGGCTGCGGAGTCGGCGCCGGTCTGCGGAAAACCGGGCCCGGCCGCCGGCTTTGTGAAGGATCTACTGTCACTGGGCGAGGCAGAATTAACGCTGTCCACCCATCCGACATGTTGCGATATGCGCGGTGTATTGTCAGAGCTCAGAAGCCAGTCCACGCCCAATATATGGATTTTCCGTCGCAATTCAACACCGACGTAGAGGTGTAAAATCTCATCGTGAGGCAACATCTCTTCATGACGGAAATCTATTCATTACGCAAATCTTCACGTGCAACCATCTACAGACAACGAATCAATGAAACATTTCATGTCCAAACGACAGATTCGTCGAAATATCCTGCATTTCGCCACTGGCACGTAGGCCGAACTCAAGCCACGGCGTCAGGCACGCCCGTCAGGCACGCCCGCCTGTTCGCTGCAAGGGAACATCCTCGCCGCGACCGAAAGCCGCTCAGCCGGCCGCTCACGAACCAGGTCGTCACGGGAACGCGTCCGAGCCGAGCGGCGGCGACCCAGTTTCCCGGCGCGGGCCGATCGCCCGCAGAGGTGGCGGCCGCCAATCAGCGGCGGTCGCCGCTGCAGTCGCGGCCGCGGCCGCGCTGCAGCGCTGGGAAAGTCCGCGACGCCGCCACGCCCGCGCCGGGCCGCTCCCGTTCACCGGCTCACCGAGCCGCGGCGTCGTCTCACCGCCGCTGCAGGCTCTCACCGGCCCGCAGAGCCGCGGCGTCCTGCGTCATCTCACGGCCGCGTCAGGCTCTCACCGGCTCAGAGAACGGCGACGCCATTGCACCACCGCGTCAGGCTCTCACTGGCTCACAGCACGGCGATGTCATCCCACAGCCGTGTCAGGCTCTCACTGGCTCACAGCACAGCGATGTCATCCCACAGCCGTGTCAGGCTCTCACCAACTCATCAAGCCACGACGTCATTTCACAGCCGCATCAGGCGCTCACCGGCTCACAGGACGGCGGCGCCATCCCACTGCCGCGTCAAGCTCTCACCTGCTCACTGACCGGCGGCGCCATTTCACCGCCGCGTCAGGCTCGCACCAGCCCAGAAGGCGGCAACATCATCTCACCGCCGTGCCATGCTCTCACCGGCTAACATGGCGGCGGCGCCGTCTCACAGTTGCGTCAGACGCTATTTACTCGCCGAACATCGCCTTAATCTCAGAGCTTAACCCAGGCCGCAATGACTAAACGACCATCGCCATTAGTTTGCTGCTACGGCGATTCGATCAGCCTAGTGGGAGGTTATGCCCAGGTCAGGTCACAGCAGGAGGCTTCGTGTCCGTCACACGTCAGTAAAACGAGGCAGTCCACTAACTCCCCACTGCGACCCATTCAGGATCTGAGCGGTATTTTCAGTCACGAATCTGTTTCCGGGATCAGAACAACTGTTCTTAACAAGCAAAAGTGCTTTAAGAATTTCCTTCTCGGGATTTTATCCTGTGGCAACTATGCTAGGCTGATTTTTAACACCCTGTACAAGCATGGTCTTGTGCTACAATCTGATCGGCGAGAAATGAGTGTTTGCATGTCGACCACCAGTATGGAGACCCTTAGTTTCGCTCCACTGATTTTATCGCAGAAAAATTTTCTCTAAAATCCATGTGTCATTCTAGTTCTCCATTTCGGTATCCGGCAAATGAAGGGTAAATGACTAAGTGGCTGCGGTCATGGTCCGTGGCCAGCCAGCACCAGAGCCCCGGAGAAGCTGAGCTCACGACAGCGCCGCGGCTGGTCGGGCGGCACGCGCGGGGCGCGCGTGCGGATAGCACGAGCGGAGCCACGCGTCACCGCCGAGCTCTAACGGCCACCGCGCGCCAGAGGAAACCTATCGCACGCGGCCAGGGGACGATTTCAGTCGCGCACCGTGGCAAATCGAGCGCTGCATGGAGAAACCGACGCGACAGGAGGCCAGCTAACGTGGAAGTCATGAAGCCAGGTCACTGGTGCTGCGGAAACTGCCGCCTCCATACCGAGCGACCGTCTGGGACCCTGACCCAGAATCGCCGCCTGCTGCTGCCTCGGCGCACCAGTCCAACACGCTGGGCCATAGTGCGGGCGTGCGGAGGACATGCGGGAACGAGAACGCACAGAGGACAGACTACGGGTGGGTATATCGGCAAGTTAAACAATACGGCCAGCGCACACCCGCCGATATGACAAATACAGGGCGTGACGAACAGAACCTAAACATTTAGTGTCTGTCTGCAGTCGTGCACACTAGGCCGTCTTTTCCTCACGGGCCTCGAGCCGTGGCGCAGTCGGGGTATTGCAAACACACCGTTGCGGTTTTTTGGCTGCAAAACACTGAATTATCTAGACGGCGTGGTCCATGTCGCTGTGTGGTGTGTGTGCTGTTCGGCATGGTCAAACGTGGTCAGTTCAGGGTGTGGCCCATCAAACTCAGTAGGCTTGAAACCACATGTGTTGCAAAACCAACAAGATGATGCAAAAATGGTGCTGCGTACACTCTCCCAGGTGATAAAATGCGCAAAACACAAAATATCGTCAATGTTTCGGCTTCACTGATTTCTTCAGGGCACAATATATACTATGTCTTATTTTTATGGTGTTACAATCAGAAAATATTGTCAACATTTCGGCCATTGCCTTCTTCAGGACGCAATATACATTGTATTACAAACACAAGCACAACATAACACATAACACAAGACATCTTCAGTTTTTCTGCTTTATTGCCTTCTTCGAGGCACAGTACACACTGTGTCCTGAAGAAGGCAATACAGCCAAAACGTTGACAACATCTTGTGTTTTAGCATTTTATTAACACCCTATCATTCTAAACTTTGATTTTCTGTACTCTTTTTCGTGTACAACCATTGTGGTTTTACACATTTCGTAACACTAAACTGCACAGCCTTAAAACGTTTCTAAGATATACGTTTGGTTAGTTTCCCCAAAAATGGACGTAATGTCGACCACGTTCTTTGATGTGTTTGGCTATTCTTAAACAAGATTGGATACATGGAATGCTGTAACTTATATTCTAGTTACAGGCACTAGTGAGTGAAACCACCATTCCCTATTCAACAATTCTGTTATTTGTTTGATAAGTTACTGACGTTACGCACTTCAAAAAGAGGACGCCGAGTCTTCTGTGTCCGCGCGTCATATACAGTACACACTAAAATGTACAAAAGTACATGATTTGCCCCTCCCCCAACACTTGCTGTGAAGTAGTCGGTCGGACCTCACCGCTTTTTCCCTGTCCCAGAGCTCCTTAATCAAACGACGCAGCGTCGCCAAATTTGCAGTGCTTCCTGTACATCAATGTCATATATTTTGATGGAAACAACTGTCCAGGGCATCCAGGTTAATGTAAAAATGGCTTCGTAACGGCGATAATATTCCACAACTCCGCCATTTTTCGAGCTGTCTTGATGTTTATAGTTGTAATGCTCGTGCGAGATGGCCAACACCATGCTGTGTGTGTTTTAATGTCATTAGAGGTCAACGCAGGCCTCCTATGATCTCAACAAATTATCAAGCGCCAAATTTGCTAAACACAGTTTTTCAAATACAACATCAATGTACGTAGTAAAACCAGTGATAGCCATACCACAGTGTTCTGGTACGAACACGAGTCTTAGGGGCATTCGGCGGAGTCCCACGGTATGGATCATCTTTGAGTAATTTAACGCTAACACGTCATTAACCTCAAAGTGCTGCATAGAGAACAATTTAAAGCTAACACGCCTTTAACATCTGAGTGCTGCACAGCCTAGACTGACCTGTGCCATCCTATCAGCAGATGGACGTGCACTGGTATCCCACGCATACATTTTTCGAAACTGTGACCATAGGATGCCTATAATCCCCGATTTGTACGCAAAAAGTAGTCTCAGTAGACCGAATATCCACATTTGACGTGTTCTGTGACATTGAATATCATCTTGAACTTCGTAAATGTGACGCAGCCTGGGCTGCGTCATCCAGGATAATTGATTACCTGTTCAATCGGCTAAATGGGTTTATTGGTTGATGAGTTAACGTGCACTAGAACGACCTTACACCTAGGCTTATGAGGAACAAGAAATCATATGTTATGGGAACACTGTATTGCAGTTGTTTATGCAATAATTGCTAAAGTATTTGCTGCAGTATGCCGGAACTGCACGCACGCACTCAGTGGTATTAAATAATGGCCAAAAACAGTAACAATAAAAACAATAATCAGGCACGTTTATGTAAGCTCCATAGTGGGTGCTGGCAATGGCAAGCGCCACACCAGTTTAATCCAATCACAGCATAGATTTCTGGTCTTTTCCGTAAGCATTTCGTGCTTCACGGCTTCACGGCAAACAACGTGCCAATGCGTCCGTTGCAAACGAACGTGATGGGAAAGCATACGGGAAACACTGGGAAACGGATTTCACACGGCCACCATACAAAACTGCTATGAAGGCTACTGTCACGTCTGGCCCGCAAAAAAACACGGAAAGATCTACATGGCAATGACACTTATGCAACGATTACAAGAACCGGGACTTACCCAACCCAAACACTTCGATCTACTCAAGCACAATTTACCACCCCGTGAGTGATCAAGAAAACTCGAGAGGGTTATAAGCGGACAACGAGCGCCTCACGAGCACGAATGACAGCTAAACAGTGGATAGCCGATGCCATGACAGCTCTGCCCTTGACAAGAAGCCCTCGACAGGATTCATGAGCGCCAGTGGAGGCCGGGTCCCGCTCGGCGCCACGTGATTCATGTGTTCTGCCAGATTTGGCAGCGACTCGTGACTTGCGGTTCCTGCCGCGAGCGCCAGGTGGCACCAGCGGCGGCCGGCCGGGTCCAAACAAAAGGTCTGCGCGCGCCGCGCGGTCCGCCGCACCCATCAGCCTTCTGGGAAGCCGCTCGTGGCCGCTCTTCACAGATTTTGGCCTTCCCGGTGAGCCTTAAACAACGCAGACATCGAAAGCGTGCGCAGCCATCAGCGCGAGTCGTCGTACCCGCAAGTGAAGGCGACACCGTACCAGACACACCCGGCGCCAAGTGAAGGCGTCACCGTACCAGCCACATCCAGCGCCAAGCGGCGCGTGGGCGGCCTCCGAGCGGGCGCTCCAACACGCTCCGGCCGCCTGCTCTGGGGGTGGGCAGTGGGGCCGCCCGGTCGGTCGGCCGCGAGGAGGCGGGCGGGCCGGCCGGCGCGTGCTGACTCGTGGCCCGCGACGGCCGTGCGGTTCCGGAGCAGGCGCCGGCGCACCGGCCCGGAGCCGCGTGACCGCCCGGACGACACGGCACGCCCGTGCTCACACGTGTGACGCGCCGCGCTGACACGGGCTCCCGGCGGACACGTGCCGGCCGCCGGGCCGGAGTCTGCAGGCACGTGCGCCGCAGACTACTGCACCCCGTCCTCTCCAGTGCAGGTCATTCCTCTCCCTACCAGACTACCGGACGTCATCAACTGAACAAGGTCTTACCCTAGGGGCTAATAGATTGACGCCCAGATCACATAAGGCACAGGAGCGTGCTCCGCAAGATAACGAACGGTAGCCCGGACTGGATGCCTAGTCCTCATTTCTAAACGTAGAGATACCATTCCTTGAGGTGGGCGTGATCGCCCCCATAGACCAGGATGACGCGACCTGTTAGGCACGCTGAGGCATATGGGATGCCCAGAGAAGCCTCCGAGTGTCTTAATCCGGACTGTCACCGGGAACGGCTGGCTGGCTGCAACATCTCCCCAAGCCGCCCAGTGGTCGTCACGAACAACTGGTGTCTGATGACTGCCATGGAGCCACGGCATGCAAGGTCGACCGAACGATGAGGCCGCCTGCTTTCAAACTTCAGTGGAGAAACCGTGACTCTCGCCAACCACATGTGGTTCAGCCAGGTGGATGACGCTCTGATGAGTTTCTGTTGGCATTGCCGAGCGGTAAGAGCTGTATCTATAATGCGAAGATCTGGGAGATAACCATTCATGAACGAGGGATTCATAATCATTTTGAGAGGTTCTAACGCAGAGCACTGCTGCAATGCCGCGCCATCCGTAATGCGGTGAAAGCATTGGTGTGTTTTTTATTTGCCGCTGATTGCTGATCTTTTTTAACGTTAGAAATAATGACAAAGCTAACATCTTAGGCGCGTTTTCCTTTCATTTTCTCAATCTAAAAATCTGGAAGGACTGCGGGACGTACACTTCGAGACGCCATTTCCTGGCGTCTTTTCCCACTTTCCCACTTTCCGTCTTTTGGCCTGGCGTAACCAGCGATAGCACACAATTCACGGCTCTGAACAGTTTAAATCCTTTTCGCGGGCGATGAAAGCCGTTCTGCACCAGCCAGCGATCTCCGGCGTCGAACGCGGCCCACCGATCATCATTGAGCCGGCTCGGATCCCATTCAATGACGGGATTTCCGTCCTAGTTTCAGCTGTTGCGGTCTGCCGAGCCACGAACCGGCTCCGTCTGGAGCGCCGGACGCGGTGGCTCCGGCCCAGACGCGTTCAAGCACACTTCCCGCCTTCAGCGCTACCCTGCAGACGTGTTTACAATCGGCTGCTGGACTTCCTCTCTTTAGCATTTCCACAACTTGAGGTGATAAGCTGTTTCACGCCACTACGTGTGGCGCGAACGGGAATCAGTCGTCCAAATCATTAAATCTAAGGAGTGAAAACACGAGGCAGAGATGGCTCAATGCGCAGGAAGGACAAAACATATGCACATTCATTCCGGTCTTCCAGAAGCAGAGATGATCACATCATCAAGAATCGATCGTCATCTGTGCGAGGTTATTCGAAACGAATAGTCATGCCGGATGGACACCTCGGGACGAGAACAAAGAAGCGCCTGGCGCAAGATGTTGAATCATGACGAAGTCCTATTTACCTGCCGTCGCACGTGACCCACAGCTGCTATCTGGTGTGGGCTGACGTATTCAGTATACTCCCCCGACACACAATATGGTAAGATTTCAACAAAGTCCGGCCTACATCGAATCACCAAGCAATTAAACTCATGGACATTCAGAAATTTTGGCATTCACAGCCTACATTAGATCCATGGTTCTGTTTCATTTGCAGACTTTTGAACGACTCCGAAATTGGAAATCCATGCGATTCAATTTCACAGTCCAAGAAGGTGTTTCTGATTCTAGTTCTGATTTAAGTAATAATGGTTCTGATTCGATTCTGATTCAGAGACCATTTTTAGCTGTAAGAAATCGATTCGATTCCCACGATCCGCATTTAAATCATATGCTAAAACACGAAAAACGTGCTCTTGTTTTGTCACAAATGTAACAGCCAAAAGCCATTTCTTGATAACACGGACAGATATATTTCGTGGTTGCCAGCCAAAAAAGCACCCGAACTGTGAACTGGTAGGTGGGAATCGGAATGGTTCCCTGCCTCCTTCCTTAGAATATGCGCACATATTCTAACGATTCACGGCCAAAGCGTTCAGCCTCGCCGGGCCGGACTACGGACTCAGCTTCGTCGGAGTGGGAGTTCATGAGAACCCCATGACCTCGAGACCTATTAGTGGAATCGCAAAAAATAAAAACGCCGCTGAAGAGGCTTTAAAAGAACTACATGAAGGCACCTAGATCTTAGCTTTTGTCCAGTAAGGCCAATATTAAGGTCACCAGAAGTCATCTTAGGTCAAATCTTAGGCCCTGTTAACACTTTTGGCAGGAAATTTATAACAAAGGCTTGTACGTGGTTCTCAAGTGGTTAGCAGTAAAAATAAGACCAGCATTACGCATGCGGGGCCGAGTAAAGGCAAGCAGGCACTTGAGATTACTTTTGACTGTTACAAACATGGCAGAAAATGAAGAAAAATTGTAACTTTTTGGACAGGCAATAGTCGTTTTTCGGAATGCATGAGAATGTTTTCCAACTCGGAACAAGCCGCAAATGAAACCAGCACGCATGTGAAGTCTGCAACTATCATACCCAGGTCAAACAAGATAGGTATTGGCACCTATACGTCGGGCGTTTCCGGTGCACGTCGCGTCATCTGCCGCATAACCATTGATCGTACACGATACAGAAGAAATTCCTATAACATTGGTTCATGTCATATCCTCCCTGAATCACGAAATTCGTACCACCAAATCATTTTTTAGGTAAGTCTCACAGACACCGGACGGCAGGCACAGCCGCAATGTAAAAACCTTATATCTGACGGGAAGTTATGCTGGCGACAGCAAGGACTTTTGTTTTGGCGACCAAAAATAGTTGGTCTGGGACAGCGCAATGTGCACAGAAACAAGGCAGGCTATACTTCTTATCTTTGAAGTCATACAAAGTGCGTTCGCATTGAAAAAGCACGACATTTCAAAAGGTTAAATAAAGTAAGCCTGGGTCAACTGACATCAGGTCACCTTGGGAAGATAAGTTCTTAACATATATTCATGTTTCCGAAGCACAAATGACAGTCGAGAAGCATTCCAAGACTGCAAACCAATGAATTATGTTCGGCTGTAAAAATTCTGCGTAAAATGTGACCTAATCCCAGGTCATACGTCAAGAAGTGCATTTACAAATGCAAAAAAAAACGTGAGGGGCACAAGGGCGTTTATTCAAGCTGCAAGCCACAGAAAACGAACCAAATTTTCAGTAAGAAACGTAAAAAAAGGCCATGAGTTTAGCTGACTTAAGGCCAATTACCTGGACATTTCGGAACAATTCAAGATAACAAATGTTCCGCTCGCCATGTCGTATAAAAATGGCAAGTTCAGTGTACGTCGATACATTTTAGAAAAAGATATGTCACCTTAATATTGGGGTAACATGGTCCTACTTGGCCCATTTTAAGTCAATGACTTGAGGTGACCCTGAGTTTAAAGGTCGACACAATGTGTGAGAAAATTTTGCATGAAAGGGCACTCTAAGTTTAATATCCATGGACCAATTTTTTGCCTTTTTCTAAGAGAACCAGGGGGAGTTCTCACGAAGTCCGAACCGGTGGCAGTTAATTTAAAGGGAATGTAACGTCTTCATGACAACAATGAGGGAAATGTTTCAATTCGCACTGCATCACCACTAGACTTTTATGTGCTATTGTCGTTTAATTTTACTCTCAGTGCAGATATGCATTATCGTCATCCCTTTAAGCATTGATGATAATTGGTCTCATCTAGGCAAACCAGGTGAAACAAGAACAAGGTAAAGAAGCAACATTCAAAGCTATCAGCAGCTGTGAATCAATTAAGAAATATAATGTCTAACAACTCCCGAGCGTGATTCAATTCTGATTTCTGGCTCAAAAAGGCGAATGTGATTTTGATTCCGATTCACAGTTGTCAAATACGGAATCGATTTCCACCGTGATTTTACCAAGAATGAGAGGATTAAAATCGATTCTGAATCGCTTGCAGGTTTGTTCATTTGCGCTGCGAAAATCGCGAAAATGTGTTCCATATGCGCCACAGAAATGCACTGACCATAAGGCACCTTCCAGGAATAACTGCAAGAGCTCCTGTGCATGAACGACCAATAATCCTATCTATTTATGCCTTCGGTGCCCCCTTCAGAACAACACTTGTGGTATCTGTTCTCACTCTATTTCACATCGTCAGAGCCTTCCCCCACTCAAACGTCGTGTTCGAAACACGAACACGAGCCCAGGGCACGAACTCGCGGCTGACCTTTGACACAGGCGTTGGCGTCCGCTTGGAAGGTGTAGCCCTGGGGGCAACTGCAGACCGGTCGATGGTTGCGCGTGCGACACACGCCGTTCTTGAGCGAGCTGTTGCACGGGTCCAGGAGGCTGCACGGGTCGAAGCACACGCCGCCCAGGCAGAACCGATCACTGGCACACTCGCCGTCACTGCGGCACTTCTTCTCGTCTGAAGTGGGACGAGCCAGGCGTTAGGCGATGACGAGAGGCATTCCCAGCTGCAGTCAAACGTTCAGAGGAGACGGCAAAGCCCGGACTGCAAACAGTGACCGTCGGCGACCATTTTTCTATGTATGTTGACTCTCATGAAGTTTGGATGCCAAAACCAAAACACAAAGGAGTCACGACCTGTTAAGGAGTGTAAATATGAGAAGACAAATCGCCCATGTGATATCCTAAAAGAAACGATGATTAATCATAAGCTTCACACACATTTCACACACGCAAACGGATGTAGCATCAATTCACTTTGTCAGATCTATCAAACGACCTTGTTTGCGATTTCCTTGCTGAGCTCAGACGAGTATTCAACAGAATTTAAAATTAAACCAAATACATTATTATAACGAACATCCGCAGGCCCTTTCATTTCAGTCTGAGACAGACTGTGCACAAAACTAAACAAATGAAACACTACGACTGCTCACTTATCTGTAAGGTTTGGTCGGACTATCACACGGGCTAAGGTATGACTCATGTTCATTACTGTCAAAATTTGGAGCGTAATTCAAAGGTACAAATGGATGGAAACAGTCGCTTAGCGGGCTGAAGGATGACGTTTGTGGCATCATTATGTAGCGAACAGATCCCAGGTTTTGGACGCGCAATAAACATGTGAAGGAGACTTCGTATAATGGTTGTTTAATTGTAAGCCACGAAGCTGTCACATCCCAAACGTCCGAAACAGCAAAACGCACAGACACTAGAGACGGAAAACAAATGTGTTCTCACAAGAACTCGAAGAGTAGCCCAATCCATTTCATTGTCAGAGCTGGTGTAGCATACCTTTTTCTCCTTTCGCATGGGAGAACATAAAGCCAGGTACGTCAGTTCTATAGTCCTGTGGTTATCCGTGGTTTCCAATATGTTTTTTTCAGGGAAATTGCAATGAACAGAACAGGGAATGAACTGCGTTTGGTGCAAACTATTTTAACGCCGATGACAGGCTAAGACTGGCAGATCTGCTCAGCAGTTCGTCACTACTCCACCTTTAGTGGATGCGTTCTTGTTTTTAGAGAGCAACGTGATCTATCAGCACGCTGACTGTAATCCGGCACAACGGTCAAGCGACCTGCATGCTGCCACGGCTGGCTGGCTCGATCAGCATGTGACCCGGAAATGGTGCCAGGGCGGTTGACTGAGTAGGGCAGCCGGTCCGGTTTGTGACGCGCTGGCCGGTCGTGTCAGGGTCGGCAGTGTGCTCCGCTTCAACCGGCGCCAGGTGGTACCGGTGTCCTTCAGTGTGTCGGCTAAACGTGCATCGGGCGATCGATCCGTGCAGCTGCCTGGCTCAGCACGTGGTGGATGGAGATGACGGAGCGACGCGGGCCAATGCGGGAACACAAATCGTTCAGCGGTTAATGTCTCCACTGCACTGGCGTGCTTCATCATTAAATTCGCAGTAACTGGCGCCTTGCAGATCTACAACTTTGCAAGTGGCCTTTTTTGCCAGAGTGTCATTTTCAGTGGCAATCATTATACATTACATTAAAACCTTGTGAACAGCGCTCATGATTGTACTGATCCACGGTTCTACATTGATTACATTATATCACATATTATTGGCTCATATGTTAACCATAACGTGCGTACAATAACATATACTGTACACATGTTATTGCGTATTTCTATATTGCTAAACCTTTACAAACCCAGGTTTGTGCGACTAAATTAGATATTGTGCATTGTGTGCTTACAAATATAGATACAGTCATATCAAAGACGAAACTCACGGCATAAGCTGATGTAATACGCGACACTAAGTTCTGAGTGGATATTGGAACAATAGTGCTAGACATTCACGTCATTGTGAAACAGACGAGCAGCCTCGTCAATACACGGAAGACATCACGCCAAGCTGCCAAACAGTTTCCTAAACAGTGACACCAAAGACAATCATTCCTGCTCCTGAGTCTTTGCTTAGTATTCCTATTATTTCAATTCTGGCTAAACTTTTAGACCATTTAGCTACATTTTGGAAGCCCGCTCCCAAAATTTCGAAAACGTCCACATCAGCTGGGTTACATCACGCACTGAAGACAAGCTGAAATCGAAATGTAGACTTCTGAGTGCACACCAAATAACATGTGATGGTTGTATCTAACGCCGTATGTTGCCAAATACTTCTAATTAACTATTCATGGACGTTAAACGAAAAGGGTTACATTAAAACCATCCCACGCCTCCATTCTTTTTCCTTATGGTTGTGCAGAATTATCGGGAGATCAAACATGTGTGGAGCACGAAACCAATGATGAGCAACCCTGCATCATTCAGACAATAGATGTGAGCTCAAGGCAAAACCACCATGCAGCACTGGGCTTTCAACAGGTACGAGGCACGGACTCTGGAGAATGTTTACCAATACCACGTCCACTACAGTGGTGTTGGCTTCATTGTTTTCATTTAATGCGTGCTGCATGGGACTGGATGCATGTCAGGTGTGTCAGCAGCATACGTGAGTTGCGCAGATGGTAATCTTTTCGATTTCTCCTCATCGACTAACATATTACGCTGATGTTACATCAAAGCTGTCGGCGTAGACGTAAATATACCAGGAAAGCAATCGAAAGTTATTGAAGCTATTTTGTTCTTGTCTGAATTGCATGTATTTCGCACTGTGTATGAAGACACATCAATGCGACATTTGCCAGGGAAATGGTGTTTGTGGGCACTTTTATATTGCCTTGCATTGCCTAGGAATATTCCAGTCTAAAAAATGCACATAAACGATTCGTCTGATGATGTGAGAAATGAAAAAGTGGGAGGATGAACAATGATACAGTCTCCTCTAAAGCAAGACCATCAAACAATTTTAATATTGTTCTGGCGCGTGAAACGGCATCAGGTACCACAGACTTCCCCAGCAAATGACAATCACATAAGTTCGTCAACTGATTTCCCGGACAGCATTCGGGGTGTCAGTGCACGGCAGGAAGTGGAGTTCTCTCTCGCCCTCGCCATACCGCCAGTGTCAGGGTTCCGGTTCACGGCAGGGTGCGCTGCCCGCTGGTGAACCGCCGAGGCTGCGAGCCGCTCTGTCGGGCGGAATAACCCTCTCTCGTCTCCGCGCGCGTCACTCCGCGCCGGCTTTGTCTCCGATCCGTCGGCGCGACGCGCCCGGAAAAGCCGGCGGCGAGATGGCGAGACGGCGGCGGCGGACGGCGACCGCCGCTGCACGGCCCAGGAATTCGCGCGATGCACGGTCGAGGAAGCGTGAGTCAGCGCGCTGGCCGCGCCGCCTCCTCGGGCCGTAACGGAGGCGACGCGCCGCCCGGCGGCGACCGGAAACGTTTCGGTTCCGGTCGGCGGCGGCCGCTGCGCCGGCTGCCGGCTGACGACTGCTGGAGGCATGGCACTTCCTCCTGCGACCACACGACGGCGCGGTGGCGGCAGCGGTGACGGTGACGACGACGGCGGCGGCGGCAGCAGCGAAGCGGTGGCATAGATACAGCATGCCGGCACGCCGGCATAGATTCAGCACGCCGGCCAGAGCTGACAGGCCACATCGGAGCTGTCCGTGACTAGAGTCAAAAGACAGATGTGCTCATTCATACTGACTCCTCCAAAGCCCATTCTGTCAGGCCTTCAGCAGCCGTCAGATCAGTGCCGTCCTCTGGGGAGACTCGTCCAGTGGAATCGACGATCTGGATGCGACAGGCGATATCTGCTTGAAGCGCCATCGAGCGGTGGGCGAGACCAAAAAGGTCACGTGCTGCCTGAGGAAGCTTCTCACAATTCATGTTCTGAATTCGAAATGCGACCCGATGCATCTTTAAACAACAAGCCAGATTCGTCCTTGTATGCAGGCAGCCGAGCTGAGCTCCACGGTTCTCGGCGCCAACTGGTCTGCAATGCTCCCTCCTACGCGAATATTGCGGTGTGGGCCAAAACCGCAAAAAATACGACGCACGTCAGAAAACGTGCATTTGCGTGAATTATCGCACGGTTTATTTTCGTTACTGGCAAGCTCTGCGGTCGTTTATCACGAATACTGCTCTCGCGCAGCGTTACCATGACGCAGGGCGGTGTCCGTTGCCTCATTACCATGATAATGGAGCACACGCGAGGCGGCGTGGTTTTGCAGAACGCCTCCCACCCACAAGCACACCGTACGCTGCCGCCCGGCAGACCGCAGGACACAGCAGTAGAAACGTATCCGTCCGCGGCGACCGCCGGCCGGGCCTGTCGGCGGCCAGGTTCAGGGGCGGGGGCCGGCCGCGCGCCGGCGTTCGTCGCACTGTCATCCTCCCCCCTCCACCTGCATCCTCCCCCGCCCGCCGTGGGCGGGACGGGACAAAGAAGGAGCGTGTCACCTGACAGAAGCAGGGGGGGGAATACAATATCACGTTCATAAATCATTGTCAGGTGAGATACGCTGCACGATGGGCCCGGCAGCGCTAAGTGTTGCCAGCTGGGAGCAGAGATGGGTGCCTGTTTTAGTGCAGACTGGCTAAGAGGAGCCACGGGTAGTGAGTGCAAACGAAGGCCGGCAAAATGTACCACAGCCGCGAAAGCTTGCTGCCTAACTTCTACGTAATTATGACTGCCAACGAATGCCACCTCATGGATAAACCGATGACAGTACAATGTCGAACGACTAATTTACAACTCATCCAAAGTTTTGCCACGTCAACACAGTCTGTTTGCTTGACAAAGTTCCACTCTGCGTTTTTCCCCGGAAGTAAAGCACCATAATCATAATAACGTCCTTGCGTCATATTCGAATGAAATGATGTTTCTAGGATTGAATAAAGGATTGTTTTTAAAGAAACAACCCTTCTTCAGGCCGCAATATACTTTCCTCTGCACAGCTGCAGCTGGCCTGCATGATCCTGCCTCATTACATCAGAAACATTCCCAACACCAAAGCACCTCTGCGAACTTACGTCAGAGCCGTTGATTGTGCTTACCAAATGCGCTTTGCTGAAAGCAAGCTGGATACTGCAACGTAATCCTTTTCTACTTCAGGCGCAAATTTCGACTTTGGGGAGAGGACGTTGCAAACAAGAAGGAATCAAACCTTCTCATCCCAAACTCTCGGAGAAATTAAGGGTCCACCGGAAACATGTCGCGAAAGCGCGATAGGTGAATGTCAAAGCCCCCACTGGTATCGCGCTTGGAGGCAGGCATATCACTAATTCCACTCGAGCAGCAGCCTCTGAAATCATGTAATTCGGCAGCAAGATCCCACAGCAAGCAAAAAGCCACGTCAGACAGCACTAGGGTGGGTTGCAATCACTGAGCATCGTGCAATCTACTGACCGGGCCAGGCGTCCTGCTAATTTAGACTTTCCACACGGCGGAATCAGCTAATTTGTGACAGCTTAACAAGCTCTCTGCTGCACGGACAAACATTTCTATACCATTGCGGGGTCTCATGCAAGCCATTGCAGCTGCTGATATGCCTAGATTATACATGCTCTGCTTGCGGTTCTTTAACTTGCTCCAGATTATCATATTCATGCAGATCCGTAGCCATTCGCGGTCATGGTTTCGCACGCCACCCAACGTATTGGTACGCACCTTAGACTTTGCCGGAAAATGCACGCAAGAAAAGTGGCACGACAAAAAGCGCAGTCCCCGAAGGAAATTTACGACATGAAGGCCAGGTGGAACCAACTGAATGATTTACCTGATGGCGGCATAAATTCTCCATAAGATCGCTATGTTTCCTCCGACAGTGGTCGTTCTAGGCCCGGTTTTGTCGCAGTTTCGTGACACCCAAAATTTGTGTTCTCCAGTGATCTATTTCGTCATGGTCAATACGTGGCTCTTTTTGCGTCCCCCATCGTCCGTTGCGTAACCTACACCTTGCACTGTTCATTCTACTTGCGAAAGACATTCATCGTTAATGAATCAAACAGTGTTTCTGCATTCCATTGCTCGCGGTTGCTTGCCGATGCATTTCATAGCTCCTTGAATACATTGGGATGGAAAAGAGGGGACCAGGAAGACAAAAGCAAACAAGCGGCACCAGCGTTGCTAACTCTTGACTGCGGTATCGTCTGTAGGCCAGCCTTCGAGCTGATCAACAACAGACTTACAGGGGTCTCTGTCGAATGTCACCAGCTTAAGTGCCGGCCATTTAATGGCATGAGTTTCTGTCCGCCTCAGACCGGCCGACCGAAGGCCGGCGATTTTTGCGATGTTCAGGGCCGTCCGCTCGGGGCCCGCCTGTTTATCCCGGGGGCGGCTGGCGGCGTCCCTCAGTGCTGCTGGAGGACCTCGGCCGGATAGCCAGGCACAGCTCACACCGTGCAGGGCACGGTCCAACCGCGTCCAGGCAGGTCAAAATCGTACCATCACGGGCGCAGCACGCCACCGACCTGCTCCTGTCCTGCCATCAGAGGGCCGGCACGTCACCGACCTGCTCTGTCCCCGCCATCAGAGGTGCGGTACGTCACCGGCCTGCTTCTGTTCCGTCATCCGAGGGCTGGCACGTCACCGATCTGATCCTGTCCCCGCCATCAGAGGTGCGGCGCATCACCGACCTGCTCCTGTTCACAGTATTCTTCACCAGTCCCGCGCTGCCCTCTGTGGGTGGCCAGGTCCCGGCCGCCTAGCCGGCCGGCACGCGATGACCGCAGACCGCTGATCGGTCACGTGACCGCGAATCGCGCCGTCCGCGAAAGTCGGCGGCCGTCCGCCCTGGGCCGCCGGAGCGAGGATCAAGGCCGCGATATCGGCACAGGGAGCGCGGCCGGCGGTCGCCGCGGCGCCCACGCGCCACCAGGGCGGCCAGCGGGCTCGACGGCCCGTCCGGCCGTGTTGTAACGTCACCTGGCCGCGCTCGACCGTCCGGTCCGGCTCACGTCCAGTGTTGCCGGCGGGCCAGGCGGCGGCCGACAGCAGCGCTGGCCGGACAGGCGGAGCCGCCGTGAAAGGGAAAGGAGATCAGGCGAGATACAAGGGCAGAGGGAGGGAGGGGAAATGGGACCGGGTTAGCGGGAGAGGACGGTGGGAATAAAAAAGGCAGTGGGGAAAAACGGAAAAAATGAAAAAGTGGGAAGAGAGTAAAAGGGAGACAGCAACAAGGAATATTACAGCAACGGAGAATGGAAACAATTACGGGCGCACGAGAGACAGGGGAGGGCCGGGGGAGAGAGAGAGTTGGTAGAAAAGAGGCGGAAGAAGGAGAGCGTCGCGCTCCTTCGGTGACCAAGCCGCCGCCAGGCGCGACGTAGAAAATGGCGCGAAACGTCGCGCGGCGGACCGGCGGTCAGCGGACCGTAAATGGCGCGCCATTATCGGCGGGAGAAAGTGAACGTGCACTGGCCAGTCGCGACGCCTCGGATCCTCTAGACCCATGGGCTGTCCATAACGGGACGACTGATGACCATCGTAGATAATGAAAAACGACTCCATGTTTTCCAGGACCGCTTGTTAAAAAAAAAACCGACGCGATAGTCATGAGAATGTCTTTCCTTCATACCATGCGATTGAAATCAGCTAGGGGCCATACTTAAGGAATACATACAGAACGGATACCATAAGGGTTTTAGTCAGGTTCCAGGGGGTGCTGGCAGCAGTGTCGTGAGAAAATTGTTCCGGCGTCCCGATATGCTGCCAGACAAACTAATCCATCCAAACGCATCAACAGTTGATTTGGCTGATTTGGCATGTTATCATGCTAATGGCTGATGCATGCCGGCAGTTGTTTTTAATTTTCACTCGCACGTAGCTTCGTGCCAGCAAGAAAGGATGAAACCGTGCATCAAGGCATAGAAGAGCAGCGCCTAGTCGTCTTGGAAACAATCTTAACTTTCCAACCACACTGACCTCATTAAGACTGGCTGCTTCCACTCTCATCCCAAGAGTCAGTTTGCCTCGCAACAGTGATCTCTCAACTCATGTGCAGCCTTTACCAATAAGCAACACTATGCGTTCAGGAAACGTAACGTGCAATCGCCCATCTTATCTTCATCATTCTTAGACACAGGGTTCACTCTATTCATTCATCCATTTTACGATAATCTGTTTGGATGTCTAACTAACCGAAACACGTTTCCTTCCATCTCGTGCATCTCTGACAAAGGTCGCGTCCATGAAAAGTTTGACCCATCTACGGCTCGCCGTCGGGACCCTTTCTCGCCCTGCTTCTAGCCCGCTCCCGTGATCGGGATCTCTGTCTCCCTCCAGCTGACTTCTGCCCCCTCCAGCCGACCTCTGTGCCCTCCAGCCGACCTCTGTTTCCCCCCAGCCGACCTCTGTCTTCCCCCAGCCGACTTCTGTCTCCATTCAGCCGACTTTTGTGTCCTCCAGCCGACCTCTGTCCTCTTCAGTCGACCTCTGTTTCCCCCCAGCCGACCTCTGTCTTCCCCCAGCCGACCTCTGTCTCCCCCCATCTGACCTCTGTCTCCCCCAGCCGACCTCTGTCTCCATCCAGCCGATTTTTGTTTCCTCCAGCCAACCTCTGTCCTCTTCAGGCGACATCTGTTTCCCTCCAGCCGACCTCTGTCTTCCCCCAGCCGACTTCTGTCTCCATCCAGCCGACTTTTGTCTCCTCCAGCCGACCTCTGTCCCCTCCAGCCGACCTCTGTCCCCTCCAGCCGACCTCTGTCTCCCTCCAGCCGACCTATGTCCCTCCAGTTGACCTATGTCCCCTCCAGCCGACCTTTGTTCCCTAAGCCGACCTCTCTCCTTTCCAACCGACCTCTGTCTCTATGCGGCCATGCTCCGTCCGACCTTCACATCTCCGCCGCGCCCGGTCAGTCATGTGAAGACTGAATGCCGCACCGTCTGTCGTCCGCACAGCGGTCACCGCTGTTGCCAGCGTCGCCGGCGTCGATCGCGCCAGCTCCCGGAAGTGCCGGGTGAGCCGTACGTCTGGGCTGTGGGGAAGACGGCTGGACTGTAAGACAGACGGTTGGGCTGTGGGGGAGACGGATGGACTTTTAGACAGACTGCTGGGCTGTGGGGTAGAAGAATGGGTTGTAAGACAGACTGCTGGGCTGTGGGGGAGACGGCTGGGCTGTAGGAAAAACGGCTGGACCGTGGGAGGGATGGTCTGAGCTGTGGGGAAGACGGCAGAGCTGTAGGAGAGACGACTAGACAGTAAGGGAGACGGTCTGGGCTGTGGGGGAGAGGGCTGAACTGCAGCGGAGATGGTTGGGCTAAAAAACAGACGGGGCTGGGTTGCGGGGAGACGGCTGGACCGTGGGGGAGACAGGCTGGGCTGTAGAAAAGACGGCTGAGCTGCAGGGGAGACGGCTGGGCTTTAAGACAGACGGTCTAGGCTGTGGGGAGGTGGGCTGGTCGCGGGGTGTTGGGGCACGCTGCAGGGGGCCGGGATCTGCGACGGCGAGACCGGTCAGGCCGCAGTCAACACTGGCCAAGCTGCCGCGACCGGTTGTCAGAGGGACAAATTTGGTCACGTGGGGACGGGTCTGGCTGGCTGGCGCCGAGGCAAACCAATGTGTAATGCAGGTACGGACATGAGGAACCGGTCTGCTTAAACGAAGGACTGTGGAGCACATGCACTATTTATAACTAAGCCTGTCATACGCGACGGAAATTCGCTGTTTAAAGTTTAATGGCCTCGGTGTCAGATACCCCAAATTTTGCATAATTATTTCCAATGAACGTCAAACTGGCTTTGAAGAAACAGCAGTCCAGCAAGTGCTATGTGGCAATAACCGAATTAGGCTTCACAGACTAAACACTGTTTTTTTGGCGTGCAAGGGACCATTTAGGGCTACCTTCAAACCTAACGCGCATCCTTTGCTATAAATTGGAATGGTCAAGAGGAAGGCGCAAGAAAAGTAAAAAAGGGAATGTTACGTTGACGTCTGCTTCTATTAATTCACTTTGACTGGCTGACTGACAGACGATCATCATCATTCCATCGCCTGCTCCTAAAACGAATGCCGAGTCCTAGAAGTAGCGCGATCCCAGCAATCATCCGCCGTTTGGAATACACCACAGACAATGACGACGTGTCTGTCACAGACAGGATGCATCCGTACCATGACCGCAAGACAGGAAGGCCAGGCAACGATACACATATCTGAGAAGGGATATTTGGGAAAATTAGTCACTGCTGGCGTCACTGTGGCGTGATTTCCCAAGGGCATGACATCTGTATTGCAAAAAAAAACGGACTTATGAAGGCAGCGGGAAAGTCCATTGTGCCTGCTTTTGCCTTGGTGGATTAAGCTGGAGAAAAACCCGAATGGTGAGATTAAATAAGGAGACAGCCCCCCTTCCGCAGCGTCAAGATGCAACAGTATGTTGCAGGCCGGTGACGCGGCTTCAGTGAGCCCCAGACCATGACCCGGAACACGCGGCCGCGTCCGAGTTCCGGCCGTCTGTGCCCCGTTACGTGTGGTCAGACGGGCCGGACAGCCCGATAAGGAGAGCCGCGGCCCGTCGGGGTCGGCTCTGCACGGTCTCTGACGACACCGCAGCACCAGAGTCAGCCGGAAGCGCGGTCCGAAGAGGGCCAACTGAGTAGGCACAGCGCACAGCCGATCCGGCGCCGCCTTAGATAGAGAAAGCAGGCAGCACGGAACGTTGCACAGCGCACGTGACGTTTTTCACGTGAATGTCCAGGATAATCCGTAGCATCACCGTATCACTTGGTCCCAGTGTTTCGTTACGCTCGCTTGGCTTCATTTTATTCTCGGTAAATTTAACTGGACTGTGAATCGTAACCCATTATGAACGCCTGTTCAGCCACAGCGTACAAGTACAGCTCTTGATCACTGACGGCGTCATTGTCGCTTGACGCCCCCATAGATTCTCCATGACTCTTCTAGTGCTGAATCAGCCACGCTCTGGCCGCTGTCGGGCTTCACCAGCTGCAGCATCCGTGACCGCACACCCTGGTCAGTTCCGGCGACCTCGCCTGCACCAGGTCAGCGTCACGTCCGGCGCCCTTCGGCTCCGTGCGGCGGTTTCCACACGGCTCGCGTGTTTCTCGGTAAGCCGTCCTGTCCGGGTCGCTCCGCCGGATGTCTCTCCCGCCACCCGTCCTTCCGAGCCGGAGCCGGGCCGACAGGAGCGTTGCGCAGTCTGCGGGCCGACCTCTGGGACCAGCCGCACCCGCCGCCGCCCGCGGGTCCCCGCGGCGATGGGCCAATACTCGAGCCGGCGCCTGCGACCGGCGCCGTCCCGGCAGCCGGTGTTGTAAGCCGCGTCAGCTGGCCTCGACCTCTTCCGTCTGGGCGGCGGTGACTCACCCTTTTCCCCTCCCCCAGTGACTCCAGCCCGAAATGGTGAGGGTGGGAGGAAAGGTCGTGCCCCGGCTCCGACTTCTGACGGCCGTGGGCGGCGAAAAGTGCAGATGCGGAATTTCCCTCTAAAGCCGGAGAAAATGCAGCTGACGCTGGTCAGGCAGCCAGGGAAAGCAGCGTCCACCTCCGACAGTCGGAAGTGTCTCCAGAATATTAGGCGTGCTGATGATATCTGTAACATTTCTTGCCTGCTTAGAAAAGCGCCGCCACAGGAATTTGTCGTCTCTTACCAGGGAAATATTTTGTTTCCCCGTACGCATACCAACAACGTCCGCAACGCTCGCGACTGCGTGCACCAGTTTGTCCTCAACCCGAGTTTTCTGGCTGCGTACCGGCCAGGCATGCAGACAGCGCATCGGTCAATGACTCGACCCATCCTGACTCGGGAGTCAACGAGCCTAGTCAGGCAGCTCGTGTAGCGGCCGTTGACTCGACCCGCCTGAGTCGACCGCTGACGGAAATAACGGTCAACGACTCTCCACTCCGGGTGTTAACAGGACTCGGGATTCTATTCTGGTTTGTACGGCATACGGGCTTCAACTGACCCCGGGTGGCTTGGACTGGCACTATAAATATTTTCTTAAGCCTCGCAGGACTTAGAGGGCGCCCTGGACTATGGCTGCTCAGAGATAACAGCACGTGTTCGACTTCATCCCGAGTTCAGCCAATTAGCCTCCCAATTATAGGTCGGCCGCGGCCCGAAAACCACCCGTCGCGAAGCCGCCTACATATCAGACCAGCCCTGACTGACGTAACGGCTCTGGACTCGGCACGTCATTTCCGTGACGTCTCCAGTCTGCGGCAGGGATCGGTCGGCGGGTACCAGCCCCGACGCGGATCGTCAGCAGCCTGTGCTCTCCTCTGGAGAGGACCGGGCGCCGGGTCCGCGCGGCTCGGGCGCCGAAGGTCGCCCGCCGGCCGCAGCAGCCGCTGCTCACCTGTGCACACTCCCTGGCCGCTGCACTCGAGGCCGGCCTGGCACGGCCGCGCGCTGCCGTCGCAGCGTCCCCCCTTCTGCACGGCGCAGACGGCGCAGCAGGCGCAGTCGGTCCGCGCCTCCAGCCGCGCCTCGGGGCCGCACTCGGCCGCCGTGGCGTTTCTGGCGCAGCACTCGCAGGCGCGCGCCGCCGGCGCCAGGGCGCAGAGCGCCGCCGCCAGCGCCCACCACCGCATCGTGTCACTCACTGGCGCCCCCGGCCGGACGCAGGCACCCTAGGGCACGCGAGCGCGGGTTCACACTGACGTCACGTCACGTCAGAGCGCTCATCGCACCGCCCGCCGGCTCCGTCTCCCCAACGACAGCAACCACGTCCGCGCCCGGCTGCGAGACTCCAACGAATGAATACCGGGCTAGCACTGGTTGTCGACCTGCCCGGTAGGCGGCAGCACTGGACAACGAGCGGCGCGTTCTCCCTAGGAATCAAAACGAAAGTGAAAAGAAGGGAAACTGAGCCTTATCGACCGGTCAAGACGACCACGGTTCACCTGTCGTCAGTACGGTCGAATCCTCCCCCTGAAGGTCCGTGAAAATAGCCTCAACGGTGCGGTGCACCACCTGATGAGAGGGGCAGGTGTTCAGGAATGCGAGTAACAAGTGATTCACGTGCTGAAAACGGGCAGGGGGATTTGTGGGGTTCTTCGCGAGCACTTTACAGGGTAAGCCATCGTTCTGGCGGCTGGCCACCTGTCCGTTCTTGCGATGGGATGCACTAAGCCTGAGATCGAGATTATATGACAATCGTCCTGACAACATTTTTCCTTTGATGAAGTAAACGAAGAACACAAGTCGTCAAGCTATCTGTGATCATCCTGTACAAAAGCGGCTGCTCGCAAATCGAAATGTCATAGTTTCAAGCCTTGCAGGCTGAGAGATGTTTGATGTTTCAACATAAACTGCGGCAGAGCAGGGCAGATCTTCGCAGATTTTAACTGGTGACCGTTTTTTCGGACGTAGTACCTAGACAGACTTGTACCTACCACCAAATTTGTGTTGGTCCTCGAAACAGGGGTGTCGATTTGTATTCTTCTGAGAAGGCCCTGGCCTACCCAATGTTAATTTGGGCCCCCCAGTGTTGGTTTGACCTCCAGTATTTTCTGCCGGTTTTAAAAGGAAATGAGTAGTTATAACGAAAAGAACGACCACATTAGATAAAAGATAGACAGAAAATACGGAATAAAGCCTAAAGCGAAGTGCCAATCTATCTTTCTATCTTATATATATATATATATATATATATGCATATACACACATATATATACACACATATATATATATATATATATATATATATGCATGGGGATAATGTAACTTTTTATGGGACAAAAAGTAGCAAAAAATTACAAATTTCTGTTGGCCAAAATGAGGTGGACTACATCGGTTGCAAAACACACATTTGGGGGGGGGGGGAGTTAGGTTGTAGGGCCGTCGCCTCGGCCCCCCAATCATTTACAGAAATCGCCAACTCTGCCCCGAAGAAGCCACATCTTGAGTTACACTGGACTCATCGGGCTTCCATGCTGTGGAAACCCGTAATTTGTCGGAAACTGCAGGGTATTTTCGGCAGATCTGAGAGTCCTTTGACTCCATTCCGCCCTAAACTTTACTGAGTCATAAAACCTGTCATTTGATGATGTAAACTTTACGGAGAGTTTGTCACGTTTACTACAAAAAACCCATTTGATGAGGAAACTTAGGTTATTCACTGCTTTAATTAATAACCAGGATCTGGATTGCATTACTTCGCACGAATGGCTTCATGTGAATCAAAATAGTGAACGATTTGCTTCTGGCATAGGAATGTACTAAAAAGACACATATTGGGTCGCACCTAAAGTACCACAAATATCACCTTTTCTCCATTTTACGTTAGATAAAACCAGAGTTTTTGGGAAAACTGTGTTTTCTACGATAGGATAAGATAAACATTACATCAGTACTGACACTATAATACTTTCTTTTTTTACAGAGAAACAGCACACTTCGCATCGTTTCATGGCATCGCCGGAAACACAGGTGTTCCCATCAGTTTGAGCGGATGGAAAAACGGGTCCCATTGTCTTCTCGGTCTTTATGCCGGGGTATGGGTGAAAAGACAAGCGGGAGGGGAAGGGGAGAGGGGAACCACCCTGTCTGGGGCAACCCTCACCGTGCACAAAATCTTGCACAGTAAGATATCATGTATAGCACGCATGGGAGAGCGCATCCCAAAAACATACAGAAAACAGAATGAAAAAGAAAAACAAACGTCATGTTCCAGTGCAGCGCCACGGTCGACCTATACAAGGCTGCAACAACAGTCATTCCAAAACGACAAATAAACAACACCAGGGAAGCGTTTGTCTATGGTAAATACAAGGTCTTCTGCGTGTAATACACAGAGCCCGAAAAGTTTTGCTCGGCAGGACAAAGACGTGAGAAATGGTCCGCTTCGTTGTGTAGCTTGTATGCCTAAAAATAAACCTGATGAAAAGCCTTCAGGTAACTAACGAAGTGACAATCAATACTCCCTCTTTTCTCCTTTGCTTTCCCACGAATGTCTTAAAAAGAAACAAAGAGAACTTCAGGAAATCATTTTTTCCACATTTTTTCACAAGGAGTTTCAGGACATAGAAACGTCTCGATTCTTTAAATCTGAACCAAAATCGTTAGCTTCTGTGGACAAAAGGCAGACAGGAAGTGACGGAACCATCAGATGACCCAGGAAGTTAGCTTTGTAATGGCCGTAATTTAGTAGTGGGGTGGGGAGGTGCGTCACATTTTGTATTTTTTGTCGATCTATTTAAAGGAACGTGATGGTAAAATGAATGTTGCATCTCCAATTTTATTAAAACGTAATATTGAATAAAGTGGTTCTTAAAATAGTTAATTTAAAATTCGATTTGGTGTTCCAATGCTTCTTTCCGTAATGGAAAGTGTGATTTTGATCTGCAGCCATCTGATCTTGACCCTACCTTGACCTGAATTATCTTCTAACTGGGCATTCCAGACCAGTTTCATTTGGCCTTGTGATCTCGTGGCGGGCGTTTCTAACTTCGGGTTCTTTTGTGAAGTGGGTAAACTGATCGAAGGAGGAGTGACCAGTGAGGTTGGACTTAACCTTTCTTTAGCCCTTTTTGTCTGGCCTTGTTCCGTAATCTTGCTTATCAGTCCTGACTTTTGACTGACTTTGAAGGTTTTTTGGGGTTTGTCCCGACCTCTGTCTTCCCTGACCTTTGTACTGTTTATCTTCTCCTCCAGCTATTTCTTCAGTTAGAATATCAAAGGTAAACTGGGCCAGTCCAGTATTTGTAGCCGCATACTTGCGGCCAGCTTCGTTATCTTTGCGCCAAATATTCTGCCACGAAGCAGCGACCTTGGGGCGACGTAGGAAAAGGTGAAGCAGGGTTTCCGCTTCGCTCTTACAAATTACGCATTTGTCTTCCTCGATTATCTTCGAAGACATCAAAAGTTTGGAAGTAAGAAGAACAGGGACGTCGAAACCGGGCGGGAGGCGGGCAGGGAGGGCAGCTGCCCCCTAAATTTTAGACAATATTTAATCTTTGGCCCTGCAGGGAAAAACGAGATAAAAGTTACGTTGCTCCCCACACTCTCCACAGATGTTCCGACACGCCTGAGGAAGAATGTGGTGCCGTGTTCGGTACGGTGGCCATTGAAGCTCCATACCTTTGGCGCACTTAGTGAGGTTTGTGCTCAGCCTTCGCCAGCTGGGAAAATGCTCATTTCAACCGCCCATTTCCTCTCACACTTACATGTTTTTCCCGCATTGGGAAATAATAGCATGTGTATGCCCAATGGATGGGTTTGGAATTTTGCATGGGCCCCGAAATCATGTTGTTTCGTGCTTCAGCTCCATGACTGGAATTCCATGGACAATAGTGTCGCATGTCATTGTATCCAGAAGTGGAAGCTTTTCTGTAAGTTCATTTACTGTATGCCACCAAGCTGCTGCAAAGCTTTAGATTTACCCTAAACACTATTGATCGAATTGCCTTTATCAATACGATCGAATCGAATTCGAAATTGAAACACTTCTTTAATTTCCTTCACAAACGACTTAGCCCGGGAGAGGTTGTATTTCATCACATGATGGGCTTCTTGAGAAGACGGCCAATTGAATTGTGTTTGCTGAGTGGACGGGTTGGCAGTTCTTAGTGACAATAGTGCGAATGGCCTTCTCAAATTTCTTGTACGATGGTGGCATCTGGTTTTCGTAGTAAAGACTGAAGGTTTGGCCGTTGGGGTTCTGTTCGTCATCAGTGACATTCTGTTGTGAATACGGTTGGTTCAACTTGAGTTGGATTTCGCTTTCGATGTCAATGAGGGAGTAATTGTTGTTTACCAGTATTTTCCGGACTCTTTGCAGCTCTTGATGAACTAGCTGCCAAAAAGAGCAGTGTCTGAAGGTGCGATAAACATAAGCTCTGATATCGCTTCTCCTGTAGCGGTCAGGGCACTCGCTGTGTCCATTCAAGCAATGCCCGCTGTTGGTGGCTTTTCTATACACCTCGGTCGTGAATTGTCTGTCAGAAGTGTTGATGTCTATGTCCACGAATGGTAGTTTGCTGTTGATTTTGTTTTCAGTACTGAAAGTAAGACATCACAGTTGTTCTAGTTTCATGGTCATTGTCTGAAGGGTTTCTTCTTCATCGATGTTGCGACAATAGATGAAGGGCTTACTTCTGATGTGGTTTATGGCCTTTTGTTCAACGCAGCTCATGCAGCTTTCCGCAAACAGCCCCCAACTGGTGAGCCCATCGCAACTCTGTCAGTCTCATAATGAAGGATGCCTTCAGGGCATTGGAAGAGAGCCTTCTTGGTGCACGGACTGAGCATGTCAGCAACCAGCCTTCTTGAAACTTCTGGTCGAGGCGCGATATTAACCATTTCACGGCTTGGCTGGCAGTCCACAAAGACAGTCCCAATGTTTTAGGAATTGTGTCACTGAAACTGCAATTACATTGCTATTTGACTCATGCTTTCTGTAGACCCCAAACAATGAAACGCTGCCAAGTTCTTGTTCAATGCCTGATTCAAGGCCAAAATGGTATCAAACGATGTCACAAGATGAGCAAACACACGTTTGCATGGTTTTTACCTTTTCATGGGTCACATTGGGCCACTCACCTGAGATATACTTGATTGACTTTGGTACACGTTTTTCTGCGGAAACTTGTTTTTGAAGGTATTTTTTATGCTGGTTTGGAATTCATAGTCCAGAATTACCTAGGTCTGACACGCGTTAGGATAAATAGTTGTCAAGAAGTGGATAATACAGACTATACTTCAGTCTGACATTCCACGCCATGTCCGCATACTATTCTGAAGTCACGGGGGGACGCAGTGACGTTTTTTATTTACCACACCAGATATTGGATTTATTGGTAAAATGCTGCTGGGTTACGGCAGGTGGCTCTGTATTTTTTTTAGCACATTTCTGCGATTTTACGTTTCCGATGTTAGGTTAGGTCAGTGATCTTGGTCGACGTCATATGATCTTGGATGACCTTTGTGGTAGAAATTTGACCTGTGAAGTATTTTTGGGCGCCAGATTCGAACTGAGCAACCGAATTCCCCCTGAAGAAACAAGGTATAGCAAGGTACTTCTTGAAGTTATAGACATTTGGTCGAACTTAAGTAATAATTTAAGCACAAGTAGCAATAAATAATTCATCTCACAATAACTAATAAATACTTCATCTTTTGACTTTTCCTTTTTTACTTACCCGACCTTGAATACATTATGAAGCCTAGAATACAAGGATATATATATATATATATATATATATATATATATATATATATATATATATATATATATATATATATATGTATGTATCATACATATATATAAAGCCCAGAGACATCAAACTTCTACACAAGACAATTCCTCTAGAGCTTCGTCTAATCAGATGTCTCCCACATCCGCACCCGAGGATGTTAAATTTGAGTGACCACCCGTATGGGTATTAAAAAGCAACGGCATGTGTAAGAACCGGGTCTGGTACCGTCACTGGGTGTCCATTTCGGTGGACTGGGTGCTTGGATCAACACCCAGTTAACAACCCAGTAGTAACTCTTGCGACAGACATTTCGTCCTGGGCCTTTGAATTGTGGATCATCGAGGAAGCTAATTGGCCGTATGGCGGATCTCAGTTCCCATTCAAGACCGAGAAGAGCGTTTACCATTCCGTGCAGCTCTTACAAAGCCATGCTATAGATACAAGTGGAATGTGTCAACGTTTCAGGATCTAGTTTCTGTTTTAACGTCAGAGTGGAAAGAAATGTGGTTCTTTCCAATACACCATCAAAAGCGCGGCTAACTAGAAGGAAATGCTTTACGTGGTCTCATGTGCCGTAATCCTCTGACCTAACCATTTCGACGCAAACGTAATGCACCTCTTTTTGCAGCAATGTCTTTCTGTCCAAGGACCGTGAGTTAGCGCGACATATGTTTGCCCTGCAAAAGGTCTTGGAACATTTAAAAACCATCTGGAGGTCTTTTTAAAAGGTGCGAAGGTAAGGCCGGCTCAGAGATTTATTTTTATGCTTTTACGAATCTAACGGAATGCTTGCTTTTAGTTCCATCTTCTAACCCCTCAAATATTGCCCAGCTCCACGCATTTGTACAAACATATGTCTGGCGTGCTCTTTGGCCTGTGTCGTTCGCGGCTTCAAATGGTTTTCGGATTCATAGAGTGATTTGCAAAAATCGCCAGAGAAGCAACGGAATTGCAAAGCGCCAATGACTCACGCAAAAACGCAACTCATCCCACTTTATCAATATGTTATCATGCGCTTTTTTCTCATTGCAGCTTCAACGATTCCTCTATTCGGATGAAACACTCATGTCAAAAACATACGTCTTGTGGTAGACGTTCCTCTCCCGTCTCAGTTTCTACCCGGCCCTTTCCTCAGTCATCGATTACATTTCACTCTAGGACCTAAGCATCATTTACTTTCGTCAGTTTAATACATAAGCACATTGCTATTTGACTCATATGGTACCCTGAAGTCATAGAAATTTGACATCTGATAGGGAAACATGGTGTCTAAACTGAGCGAAAATAGATATCAAATGACATTAGGTTCATTTGACTTCTCTGTTCATTTTTTTCAGGTCGAATTTTGTCAGGCACCGCTGGTTTATAACACCCTTCTGCGCCCATGCACCCATGCAACGTTTTTGCAAAATACTAAAAATACTTAATACTTAATACAAAATACTTACCTATACAACTGCAAAAGCACCCGTGCAATGCTTTTGCAGGGAACCGAGATGAGTGCAAAAAGTTCCAAAGAAAAGGAGGCATGTGACTTCGGTAAAAAGTTCGTGGCCCGTGGAGGCCAGTATTTTCTAAAGACGTCAAAAGAGGAAGTGCTCGTGAGGACACCACCTAACGTTATGTGTATCTCCAGCTACGTGCAACTGCCAGCGCGGAACAGGCTCCGTCTGGCCGAGGAAGAAGTCGAATGCTGCTTTATTCGAGGTCTCGTGTTATTTCTCTTTTAAATAACAACGAACAGCGTCCTGGATGTATCACGATACATGCAGCTGTAAAAAAAACGGTGAAGTTCTGCAGGTCATCCCGATAAACTGATAACCCTACATAAAAGGTGGCAAAATTAGATGTCGCTCTCAAATTATTACAGTTTCCATCGACCACAACTCCATTTTCGTGTCGTCTCGGCCGTCTGCAGGACGCTTGTTTAAATTAATATACCTTATGAAATATCTCCTTTTATGCCAAGTTAAGTGAAACAGCCAGTTCAACACATCAAAACGACATCTTTGTCCTGTAAAAAAATCGTGGATCCTCAACATTTTTCCTTACGGTCATATGAATAATTAACCCAAGGATACTAGTTTGAAATATTAAGACTTCGTGGCCTTGGAATCGGCACCGACACAAGGACCAGTAACAAAAAAAAAAAATAGTACCTGCTCGCCAATGAAAAACCCGAGTCAGTAAAGCGATGTACATACCTCGAACTCAGAATCAATATCGAATCGCTTTCCAACAATGGCCTGTCTTATACTCCTGGATAACGCCTAAAACGCTTCATGCCAGAGCATACTGTCAAACGTAGAACTAAGCAGAACGGTGGGAGGCTGCTTTTGTGAAAAGCGTTGAAAGGGTTATTGACAGAGCCAAAACCAATCTTTGCCTTACAGTCCCCTAGTGTTAGCGGCCAAGCCGTCGGTGCGTGCGGGCTACTCTCGGCCAGCTGCTGTGCTGCTTTAACAGCGACACGTGTTGCCGCTGTTTTGGTTCGGTTCCGGTCTGAGTTTGCGAGCCGATCACGCCTCTGCCGGCCGGGCTCAGCAGGTGCGGCACGGACTCCACTGAGGTGCCTCAGTGCGGACGCCATCGCTGCCGGCAGGAGACTGGCACTGCCTGTGTGGGAGCACAAACAGCGGGACTGCGGCCAAACCAGCGCTGATGGTTTGGCCGGGGATCCGAGCAGTCACGTACTTTTCGGCACGCGTCTCGAATCGATGTTTCATCGGGGCACGCAAACACTGTTGCGTTCCTAAATGATGTTTATCGTTTCTTAGTATCTAGAACGGAACGTGCCCAACGGGTGCGTACAGGGAGCTGTTGTTTGGGTCGCGTGATCGTGACTCGGCTTTCGCTAGACTAGTCTGTCTATTGACAATTTACGAACAAAGGCATCGCGACAGCAGTTCTACACTAAAACAGCGGCATCTAAACGTGGATGTACACACGCAAAGCACACGGTTTGGAACCAACATGGGATGAAAAAAATACTGCAGCCTGCTGCATGACAGACGTATAACCCCATAAGCTCGCGTCTCACGAATAAACAACACGAAAACAAAGGGCAACCAACGAAACGGAACGCACAAACTCTAAAGGCGGCACACGGCAACCTCAACAAGCAAAGCACTTAAGACTGAATCTAGTGCGTTGATGTCGCCGGCCCAGAACGAGACAATAACACCAGCACGAGTCGCAGTCAGCTGAACCCTGACCAGGTCACGGCCAGCTGCCGCTCGACTCGACCAGAGGGCGGCAGCACGTGGTGCGGCCGGTCAGCCGTGCTCGTCCCTCTCGGCGGAGTGGTCGCTGTCGCCGTCGTCGTCGGCGGCCTGGTCGGCGTCGGTGTGGGCGCCGGCCACGGCCGCCTGCAGCATGACGGCCACGGTCGGCAGGTCGGCCGGATCCACCAGGTCCAGTGGCCGCTGGCCCTCGTCCGTCACCAGCGCCGGGTCGGCGCCGCTCTCCAGCAGGTACCTGACCGCACAGCAGAGAGGTCACAGAACAGCGGCAGCCTGCCGGCACACCGCATCTGTTCGACGGTAGCAGGTACCTGCCGACACAGCACATCTGCTACCTAACGGCACAGCAAAGACGTCCGAAAACAGCCAGTACCTGTCGACACAGCAAACGCATTTGGGACGCCGATCCACGCAACAGTCACAGTTGGAATACCTGGCAACACAGTACACGTGTCCCGGAACACCAGGTGCCAAGCGACACAGCAGCAATGTCCGAGACACCAGTTGACAAAACAGGTGCGTCTGAGACGCCTGTCGACAAAGCAGACACATCTGAGACATCTGTCAACACAGCAGAACGCCTCGGCCACCTTTCAACAAGCGAGGTATGACTGAGATGGCTGTCGCCGCAGCTGCAACGTTTAAGACATGTGTTATCATTGTAAACGTTTGAGAGAACAGCCGACACATCAGACAGATTTGAGACCAGCCAGTACATATCTGATGAGACTGCTGTCGCGTGAACAGGCAGGTATCTCCGTTTGTCGCACAGCATGTGATGACATGGCGATGTCTTAAACCAGACGGTCATTTGACTGAACGCAAGCCGGAACGCACTGTTCGGTTCAGACTGTGAGTTGCACTGTTAGGTTCCAGGCCAAGTGTTCACAGATCGGGCTCAGGCGACCACGTGCAGGGCGGTATATAGGGGTCATTCCGCGCCAAATCGCATGAGAAATTACCAGAATCTTTGTTTGAAATTTGAAACACTCATAGTACCAACCGACACATGAGTAGCCATAAATTTTTGTTCTGGGTGATCGCTCCGGTCCAAAGTTACAGGTCGTGACTCATAACTCGGTAACAGATTCTCACAAAAATGCCCTATGGCGCTGTTCGAAAGAAAAATGCTTCAGCTTTTACAGATAGTGACATTTTTTTGCTGGCATCTGGATGACCTTTGACCTGGTTAGGTCATATTGAACATTTTTAGTTTTATCCATGTTTGCCCACCGTGACCTTCGCGGAAATGTAACATATTACGCCCTTAAATGTGTATAATAAGTGTTAAAAAAAAAACATTTCCGGTCAAACCGAAACCTTTCCAGATATGTTAACCCGCGCACGACCGTCGGTCCGCCTCGAACATCGGCGACTGGGGGAGGGGCAGTTGATTGCCCCCCCTCTAACTCACGAATGGTTGATCGCACGATAAAAATAAGCATACCGTTGGACAGCCTGTGACAAGTAGAGCTCGAAACTGGTCTCATTTTTAGTGTTAGATAATATGTAAGCCAATTTACGCCCTATATATGTTTTCTCATAGCCGACTGCATGAGACCGAGAAATGGCCTGAATCTCAAGGGCTGGGACTAATAACGCATACATAAAGGCATCAGCGCACATGTAAAGGTCCGCGGATGCCGATACACGTCTAATTTCCCAGATTTATTCGATATATACGCCGAAACGTTGAGTTAAAGGCACCGTAATTCTCCCGTTAGCCGTCAGTGTGCGCCGCTGCCGTATGCGGTACCAAATTGACGGGAACTAATTTTAGCGTTCTTTTATTTTCGCGGAACAGGCGATCTATGTCAATTTTATTGATTTTTGTGGTTCTTGTGATGGTTTCTCACGCTAAAATTTTGGAAAAATTTATTAGTTGCCAATCTACAAAGTTGGCGTAGCTTTATTCGCGAGAGCCTGTTTATTTCCAAAATATGCTATTTTTTTAAACTTTTTGAGGTTCCTGGCATTACTTACGTCTGTGCAAGCTAGTTCTGTCATTTTCTACCTATTCTGAGTAATTCATCGTCGATTTTGACGGTGGTATATTTTGGTCCACTACAGTTATTCGTGACCTGACCTCAGGTCAATGGCTGGAAGTCACTGATACTTTGCCGAATGACGGTAACTAGATGTCTGCTTCACTCCACACTAAAAATGCTATGGAATATTCCGTCAATTTCCGAAAAAAACGGCGATATGTCGTAAAAATGGGCTTGACCTTAGGTCAATGACCAGAAGAATTCCAAAAAATCTGAGATAGCAGATTTGTTGCATCTGTCACGATCACTAATCCCTGAAAGTATTATTGAGATATCTTGTTTTGTGAAAAAGTTAGAGGGCGCTAAATTTTTTTGGACATAGGTCTGTTTGACCTGACCTAGATCAGACACCTGACATGACCTGAGGTCAAAATTTTGACACGAGACGTAAAATTGATGGAGCAAAAGGTACACAAAGTTTCGTGACTCTGTGTTTGTTGGTTCTCTCGCAATCCCAGAAAAACCTCAGGGGGGCAGTCAACTGCCCCCCCCCAGTCGGGGACGGGATGAAGTATGGTCACGTGGCGGTGGAGAATTATGCTCTAAGGCCATTTGGCGAATCGTTTGTCCGATTGTTCTACATTTTGGTGTGCACAATGTTCTGCGTGCGTGCCACGCATCACTTTAGTTTGAAATTGCTTGACACGAAAGGCCAAAGGTCATGACTCCCCACCACCGGTCGACTCCTGCCATCCAAACTGTCATACTCGCTCCTTACATCTGAAGGTGAGCCTGTCGAACGTTCTTCTGGCGTGAAGCCAACTGATATAATCTTAGTCGTGCATCGGGGCCTTTAAAAGGGCAGCTGAGACCAATGACATCTGTTAACTTCAGACCGCCTTTTTTGACCTCGGATCATTTATAGATTTTTGGGACGCTGATTCCAATTTCACATCCATTATACACGATTTGAGTCATTCATGTTTACTCCATGTTCCGGATGAAAGTCAATTTTCTTATCTTTTTGGGGTACGTATCTCAATCACCATTCTTATCCGCTTTCATACGAAGTTGTCATTTCATTGTAGTTTTTTCAGCGATCAGGGAAGAGGTCATGAGAAAAAATCGATGACGTCTGACTGACGTGGAATCTTCGATACGTGAGAACCCCTACACATAAACAATACATGCGAAATTCGGAATCAGTGCCCTATATGCTATAACAGGTTTATATGCTAAAAATGCTATAAATGGTCCGAGGGCAACAGGCTGTCATCGAGGTCAATGATCTCGGCTTACCTACAGAAGGACCCGATGGTCGACTAAGATTGTCTCAGTCGGCCTCAAAACCTAAGAACACCCGACAGACTCGCGTCTACGAGAATGTGAAGAACGGGTATGTCAGATCTGGATGGCAGGGGTCGACTGGTGGTGGGATGTCACGATCTTTGACCTTTCGTGTCAAGCTGATGCGTAGCAGGCACGCAGGACACTGTGCACACCAAATTGTAAGTCAATGGGACGAACAACGGCGTCTTTAATATTCGTCAGATAGTCTGAGTGCATAATTTTCAGGTGCCACTTGTCAACACTTAATTGAAGATGTCTGAAAAAAGTTTGAATTTGCGAAGAAATGTTTTCCGCCGCGCTTATTGCAGATACTTCACAAGATATTATGTTACATTTATTTTCGCGAAGATCGCGGCGAGCAAACATGGTTAAAACTGAAATGTTCCAGGTGACGGTCCATAGAAGTGTTTTGCTTCTAACATTAGCTTCTCACGACGTGTCAAAGACTGCATCCATTTTGCGTCTTTTCCATGACACAGAATGCTTGCACCGAAACATGACAAAACCCACCGGTAGCAGTACCAACGCACTGCGCCCAGCCAAAGCAGAATGCCTGACATGGCGCCTGAAAATTGATGGCGCGGAATCTGGTGAAATTGTGGGAACGATCACATGCTTACGACGACGAATAATCGGTTTAACTCTCAATTTGCTTACCTACTCAGCGATTACGTGCGCCTCCATTTGCTATTGTTTAGCTCTTTCTGTGATACGATCTCATCATTGTGAGAGACGCGCGAAAAATCCCACGGTGACCAGGAAGTAGCCAGTTATAGGCATGCTTAGTCCCCTGGCTAAGTTATACTTTTGGTATGGACGATTACATTTATTCTGACCACCTCGTTACCTTGGCGTCTAGCAACAAGTGAGTACGAACCGCTTGGCGGGTTGAACAACGCAGATTTCTGGTTTCCACATCGCACATGTTAATGCAGAAATGGTTATCCGCAAGCACTGCAAAGGAGTGTTTTCCCAATGCGCTGGGTATTCCTGCTCTCGCTGGAATACCACCACAGCAGTACGCTGGTGCCTGGTGACGGGCCCAGAAGCAGTGTATTAGCACTGCGGGGATGGATATACGTCCAGTTTCAATCAGTGGAGTTTCTTCCGTTCGGAACGAAACGAGGTCGTGTTCATCATGCCCAGTGACTTTCTTTCTGACGCACAACCGTGAAACTGTGTTCGTTTCCCATATCACTTGTTTTTTTTCTACCTTTTACATATATTTCAGCTCTGTCACGAGAGGTGGAAGAGAGCAGACAATTACGTTGTATTATCAGTGGGATGTGTTCCAGTTTGCGTTTTACGGTTTGTGTCTGTCAAACGCATGGGAATGGCTTGATTTTGCCAGCGCAGAAGTGCACATTTGCGCCATTCTGACGATGATATAGAGATGTCAGAATCACAGGGACATGACATGACAGAGACATGGCTGAAGATTTCCGAAAATTATGTACGGTCTACATAGCATTTCAGAGCGTTTCTTTTCAGCCATTGACATGGGCCTAATCTTTAAAGATGGGGGGAGGGAGATCAGGCCCTCATTCTCCCCCCCCCCGAGATCGCTAGCTATGGGCACAAAGCAGATTTAATGATGCCAGCTGCCGACAGAATGGTGCCAGGATGGTGATCGACATGGTGGACTCGAAAAAAGACGACAAAGGTGGAACCTTAGGTACTTGGGCAGCAGAAACAATTGAGAGCAGTGCCTTCCCTTCTCACTTCTCCATTGGCAAAGGTCAGCTCATGACACTGCGTGAACAGCTCTAGATTGACGAATTCAAACGACTCTCTTGAACGCAGCTGATCATTAGTAGTGCATCTGACAACACGCATCATGACAATGTTTACTCTTTTCAGGTCCTTCCCCTGCCATTTTTGTTGCGTGCATGAAGTCTCTATGTCAGTGATAGTTGGCAATATTTTATGGCAGGCAACAAAAGCACCATTAGTTATCCATGGGAATCTGACACTGTCGAGACTCGCCCGGCCATGCAACGTAAGAACATTAGACTGCGGTCTAATATTACTGACTGTCAGAGCGGGCAGAGGGGCTCTCATCACTGACCGTCAGAGTGGCTCACGTCACTGATCGTCAGAGTGACCAGAGGGGTTCACATCACTGATCTTTACAACGATCAGAGGGGCTAACATCACTGACCACCAGAGCGGAAAGAGAGGCTCACATCACTGACCGTCAGAGAGGACAGAGAGGCTCACATCACTGACCATCAGAGCGACCAGAGGGGCCAACATCACTGACCTTCAGAGCGACCAGAGGGCTCACATCACTGACCTTCAGAGCGACCAGAGAAGCTCATATCAACGACCTTCGGGGCGAACAGAGGGTAACTGTTATCAGGAGTGCCGCTTACTCTTTACCTGTGATGTTTCCAAACTTAGGAATACACTCATGTTTTCTCTCTAAGAGATACCGACCTTCATCGCATTTTGGAAAAAAAACTTAGAATCTGTTTTTCGTATGGACAATTTGCCACCCCTCCCCGCATTAGGCAGTGACATGCGATCAGTGCATTGACGATATATGTTTAACAATTTCTACGTTTTATCATGCATTTCATTCTTTGATCAATGTAAGAATGGCTTTCCCGCTGCATGCCATGGACTAAATAGCCGGAGAAAATTCATCCATGAGAATGCCAATTTGAGTTGAAAAGAAAAACACTCCAAATGCACTCTTTATCTCAGAGGTGATGACGATTCGACATCATCCCACAGGCTTACTTGCAAGCGATTCAGAATCGAAGCAGAATCGATTCTGATGCACCAAGTCTTTTGGCAAATCAAAATCAGGATCGATTCCTTACATCACAGCTGTGAATCAGAATCAAATTCATCTTTTGGCTCAATAATTAGGATCAAATCAATGCAGAATGTTGCTGGGAATCGTTTCCACAAGTTGATTCCCAAATCCTGATTTATTTCACTGCGTGCTTGTTTTATGTGGTAAATGAGACCATTTATTAACAACATTATAAAAATAACCAGTTATCAGCGTTGAGAGTTGGACTAAATGAAAATAGGAATTATAAATTCCAATTGTGACACAGAAAAGTAAAATATTACCTTTAGTCCTGTCATAAAAAGTTCTGAATTCCACAACGTAATTAATATTTGGACCACAAGTTCATATATGAACTTGTGTTCCAAACACTAATTTGGGTTGCATTAGGCTGTAACCATATATGGTTGCATATATATGCATATATATGCATATATGCATATATGGTTATGCTCACCTTTCTTTACAGTTTTGTGTTTATGCTGTATTCTATGCGTCATTAATTGGGACTTAAACTTCTTGATATAAGTAAATGGAAGATGCTTTATTTCTGGGTGATTGCTGATAAGCATTTTTTCTCACACTTGACCTTACACACCAGCCTACTGGGATTGTTGCGTTTTGACAATCAATGCAGATTGAATTTGGATGCACTGCTCTGTGCCCATTCGTGGAAATGTCATATTAAATGTGATCCATCTTATCATTGTTCCCTAATACTACCCTATAATTTACAGCAGGCTTTGATACAACCCAAAACCCTTGACTTGGCTACTGCATTTGTAAGCAAAAGGTACAAACACTTCTATTTTGCGACTTTAATCGGGAGTTGAACCATGAGTAGTAAATAGTGAATCGAATCGATTCTTCACAGTTAAAAACAGAGTTAAACAAATCATTCTCCATGAGTAATTAAATAACATATAAAATATCTAGACTCGTTCACTATTTAATTGCCAAATACAAAAGTCGCGTGTTAGAGGCATTTAGACACCTATTTATACGTCAATGGAAATGTCTTTTACAAAATTCAGCTTCGCAGGTTTCAAGATATAGGTACTGTCAGCAGCAAAATGCGGAACCGATATCAGCTTACATATCTGTGTATTTAAAAAATAGACATCGGGAGGTAAGACTGTATCGCACGCATGCTGCACAGCGTTGGCTCAAAAGGTCAATGAACTAATAGTGGTGACCATGTCAGGGGAGCTACCGTTTAAAATGTCTGAAGCTCGGTACCCAAAGAAAAGCGTATATGTCGCGGGGATGACAAGCGTATGCAGAGGTCACAGCGGGATTTTGAATCACACCTCTTAGCATATTTGTCCGCGTTGCGTGATGTCTGCTAGCAGGTAACATAACTCTTGGTCTTCGGGTGCTTCTGATCTGTTGGATCCAGCCCTCAGAAACATCATCGCTAGGTCTCTACGAGCCACTGCGGTTGGATAGCCAGCCCCAAAGACGTGCATGCGCTCTCGAAGAAGAAAGGGGCTCCAAAACGAATGCAAAACGGCTAATTTTTCTTGTGCCAAACTTACTCACTTATACAGTGTTGTGAACATTTTCGCCTGTAATACCTTAGTGCACTGACTGCTACCATCCTTTTAGAGTCCCTATATGTTTCTTGTTGAGGCTCAAGGCCTCAAAGCGATAGGGGATGGATAGCAGGTTAAGGGTATCCTCGAATTAAGTAAATGGGCGATGGCCCACAAGTCAGGCTGTCAGACCCCCGTGCTCCATCGGGTCCTTTCTTCCATTGTCTTAACTCCCGCCGGGCGTGAGAATCTTCTCCGAGGCGCCTGTCGAGGGGGTGGCTGCCACTCTGGCCCTTTTCTTCCCTATTCAAGATGAAGCGGAGAAACAAGAACATTTGTTAGCCCGTGCTATTCGTGTCACGTGCATTTCGTGTCACACACATGCCTTTCCTCTCTATTTAGTGGAAAGCAGGGTGCTTCGTACTGCTCCTCCCTCTCCCTTGTTGCTATCGTCGTTTTTTTTCGTACCCCGGAAACTATGCTTTGAAACATTAAATCATTTCCATCGCTGAAATAAGAAACAAAGCGCTTTTTTACAGTATGCAGGGTCAACTCGAGATAATGCGATATCAGTGACCTCACTTGAACTTCAGGAGGTTACTGACTTTCAGAACACGAAATGCATTTCCAAACGTTACGCCTCAAACAATGACTCCACATCCCGTGATATTGTTAATGAAAAACACAAACGTAACTTTGGTCGAGAAAAGGACTTGTAAGCCCTTCAGAATGACGCTAAACCTCATACACCTGGCCCAACTTAGACAAAGGTTCTTGCAAAAGGTGTATAAAAGAGGCAAGTCCGATACTGCAACTTCAGTTTCATGTCGTGAGCTGTTTACCGGAAGCCTGCTAAAAACCTCATAGGACGCGACAACCAGCCCCTCCCGTCCGGAAAGGATTAACAGCACTAGGCGGTCGTCGCCGACTCGGGGTACGGTTGGTCATCACAGTCCACATCTGCTTGAGGTGGTCATGTTTAGGACAAACCTCCAAGGTTCAGTGGGAAAGGGAATTCCAAACCAAAATCGAAACATTGTCATCATCTGCGGCTCTTGGGTTGGAGAGGTACCTACGTGGAATTAAATAAACATAAGGCAGGTTTTCGGCGTCAGGACAGCTATACATTGGAGCGGGACAAGAATGGGAAAAAACAGTTATCAAGTGATGCTTCATTTTACACATGCCTCGACTGCCTCGTAAACGCATTGCAAACTGTGTGATATGTTTATATGCTTGCAGTGCCTGACACTTTAGTCAGTGTGTGGTCAATATTTGGTAGCTATTAAAAACAATTTGTAATTGAACCATTAGCAATATCTAAATACATCATACTTTCAAAAGAAAACAATAAAACAACATTTCGGGCTCTGAAAACTATTTAAAAATAGTTTTATTTAACCCGCCCTCGACTGGGGGGGGGGCAGTTGACCGCCCCCCCCTGAGGTTTTTCTGGGATTGCGAGAGAACGGACAAACACAGAACCACGAAACTTTGCGTACCTTTTTCTTCATCATTTTTACACCTTGTGTCAAAGTTTTGGCCTCAGGTCAGGTCAGGTTGTCGCGATAATATCTAAACATCAGGAGTTCATTAGAAGCTTTAAAGCATGTACCTAAGGTCAAGCCCATTTTTAAGACATTTCATCGTTTTTTCGGAAATTTACGGAATATTTCATAACATTTTTAGTGTGGAGTGAAGCGACGCCTAGTTACCGCCATTGGGCAAAGTATCAATGACTTCCAGCCATTGGCCTGAAGTCAGGTCACGAATAACTGTAGTGATCCAAAATGTATCACCGTCAAAATCAGCGATGAATTACTCAGAATGGGTAGAAATTGGCAACTACGTAAGTAATACCAAGAATTGCACAGACGTAAGTAATACCAGGAACCTCAAAAAATTTAAAAAAAATTGCATGTTTTGGGAATAAACAGGCTCTCGTGAATAAAACTCCGCCAATTTTGTAGATTGGTAACTAATGAGTTTTTCCCAAATTTAAGCATGAAAACCATCACAAGAACCACTAAGATCAATGAAATTGACATAGATCGCCTGTTTCGCGAAAATAAAGGAACGCTGAAATTAGTTCCCGTTAATTTCTTACTGCGTACGACTGCGCCGCACGAAGACAGCCAGCGCGAGAACTTCTGTGTCTTTAACTCAACGTTTCAGCGTAGATATCGAACAAATCCGAGAAATTAGATGTGTATCGGCATTTGCGGACCTTTACTTGTGCCCTGATGCCTTTAACTATGCGATATTAGTCACAGCCCTTGAGATTCAGGCCATTTCTCGGTCTCATACAGTCGGCTATGAGAAAACATATATATATATATAGGGCGTAAATTGCTTACATATTATCTAAAACTAAAAAAATGAGACGAGTTTCGAGCTCTGCTCGTCACAAGCTTTCCAACGGTATGCTTATTTTTATCGTGCGACCAATCGTTCGTGAGTTAGAGGGGGCGACCAACTGCCCCACCCCCCCAGTCGAGCATGATCGTAACTGACCGACGGTCGTGCGCGGGTTAAACAACGCCCATCCTGGTTAAAATTACTTTTAAATGAGAATCGAATCGATTATCTGTTGTATGTGAGTCAGAATCAGAACCAAAATTACCTTTTCGGGCTGCGAATCGGAATGGAACTGATTCGCAATTTCGTGAATCTCCGACTAGTCTTCATGTTGGGAGAGTAAATCACACGCATGCTGATACAGTCCGCAACAGCCGTAGCTCATCCCCTGGTGGCGGCAAATGGAAGCCTAGTTTCCAAACCTGGCCACATGATGGTGCCCCATGGCGCAGGCGGCGTGCAGCGGCGTCCAGGTGTCTGCGTCTCTGCAGTTCACATCTGCTCCGAACCTGGCCAGGATTCGCACCACTGTCAGGTTACCGTCGAGCGCGGCCTGGTGCAGGGCTGTCAAACCTGGAGACCACACCAGTGGTGTCATCATACAGCTGGAAGTCATCGGCGGTGCTATCAGGCGGCTTAGGCATACAATGGTGTCACCCACCGGCGCAGCCGAAATGGGGGGAGGGCGGTGGTGGCTCCCCTTAGACCCGCATTTTTCGTGGAATCCCATTCCATATCGCCTTCCCAGCAGGAGGTTTTCGTGTGATTTCAGTTTGCACTGGACTCTCCCTCCCCCTCTTAAGAAAATCATGGCTGCGCCCCGGCGTCACCACACCCCTATCCTAATAACCATATAATAACTAATATCCTAATAAGGTCTCACTTAGGTACTTTGTTACACAACACTCTGCCATAACGTCACCATAAAGCTGGAAGCAAAGCTGATATGCAAATAGGTGCTATTTGGGTGTGTGTGACGTTTTCAACATCATACACCATGCCAACAGCGTCATAATTGCTAAACATCTGGCATGGCAACCATGTATCTGCACTGAAAATATCTTCAGGAATCATCAGGATTTGGGCTACAAGATTTGCAATTCTGCACTGCAATCTTTTTTTTCAGGGACTGCAGGCGGAATGAAATCCTTTTCTAAAGAGGAATTGGATAGTGAACTGGATAGCACTGTTTCCACAATCCTGACATAATTACTGACTGCCGCCTGTGATAGAAGCACTGACCACCATGATAAATTCATGGCATTCATGAGCATATGACAGCTAAGATGCACTCTGTATAGGGGTGCTTCGGAAAATCCGCACGCCAATATGGCTGAAAAAACAAGCGCCGGTGCCCGAGGATATTGTTCATGGCATATGGTTCTTCTAAGTATCGCACAGTAACTGCAGTATAGTATGGGCTAAGTATGGGCTAAGTATAAGTATAGAGATATAGTAAGTGTAGGTGTAGCGTAGTTTAGTAGAGTAGAAGTTTAGTGTAGTTAAGTGCAGTATTAACATGGTATAGAACTAGTATAAGTATCAAGGGGAGATCAGGGCAAAGTGGACACCTTAGTGCTTTTTCAGTGTCGTCTTCTTTGTCAGCTCACAGAAATTGAACCTTTGCAGATATGTTGTTTACTGAATTACCCTGCGGTGCGGCAAAGTTTAGTTTCAAAATACCATCACATACAGGTTGCATTACTAAAAATGTAAAAGCATGTTTTTTCCCACTTTGCCCCAACCCTGGGGCAAAACGAACACTGGCCTGGGGCAAAGTGGAACCCTGATGACCACTCTGCCCATCTTTGAAACCATGGTGTGTACGTTAATTTTGACTAGATCACTGGCAGAGATAAGGCTAAATCATATCATGAACACTGCTTATTTCGCAGACCCCTTTGTATTTACTTCCCTTGCTCTACTTTCCTCCTCACCTTCTTCGTTGCTCTGTATCTCTTGTCTTTTTGGCTTCCTCTCATTCCTCCTTATCCGCAATGGAACGAAGCAACGATTTTAGGCTCATTTTTTATAAACAAATTTCTCGCTAGGTGTTTAAGAACAAACACGTTTGTACCAAATGGACGGACTAGATGAATTTTTTGGCGTAATGTGTCTCAAGCATGATTATGCTAGGCATCCTTGCATAGATCACAGATGAACGCGTCGGCGTCATCTTCTTCGATGCTACCGCAGGCGTCATGTGCCCACAGGTCACATACCACGCAACGAGACCAGGAGTCATTGGGCTTAGACCATGAGAAAGGTGACGCGCGACAAAGGCACATCACATCGTTCTCCTCTTCGCCGTCGCTGCTTTCCTGGGGCTGCGTCCTGGGAGACCTCCTCTTCTTTTCCGGTCCCTTTTCGACACTCGCGTTCTGCAGTCTGGTCTGTGATGCAGATTTCCCAGCCAAAATTCCCTCCTGTCCTGGCGGCGGCTTACCCTTTGCAGCTTTCCTGCATCTCTTCGGCTGTTTCACCTCCAATCTGTTTCTAATTTCTTCTTCCACCCTTCTTTGTGTGGGGAACCGGTCAGCACACACGTTTTTCCACTCCTCTGACCTTTCCTCCTCACATTCGAATTTTGGTCGACGTGCGGTGTGAGAATTGTGGCAGCTGATGGCACGTACGATGACGGTGATGCGGTGTCTTCCACTGTTTCGTCGTCTCCTGCCATCTGGTCCCGCGTGCAGCCAGCCGTGATGCCGCCTTCGATGTCGCTTGGTCCAGACAAGTCGTCGCCGCGGAGGAAGACCACGTTAGTCACCTTGTGTGAAGTCACAGGTTGACCACTGTCACTCGTGACTGTGGGATCCGCGTCCTAGGGCCACTGCAGTCAGGAGCATCACCTCCGACGGGACGTGGGGCAGGCAGTTAAATAGTCTCCGATGGCAATAAGTCGTTATCACCAAACACCAGCCGGTCTGTCGGGTAGATTCCTGTGGAGGCGAAGCCCTTCACTGCTGATGACATCGTTGCTGCCCTTGTGTATACAGCTCAAACCAACTCCCAGCTAATACAGCGTGATGACTTTTCCAGGATTGTTCCCCAGCCACGTCTTCTGGTGCTGTCCAAAGTATGTGCTCAGTGGAAGCATGGAAGTGCGATCCAAGCGAGCATTACACCCCCACCTCACGGCAAGGCTGAATCGCTGCGATGCTTTTCGTGTGACTAGCATGACCATCTAGAATGGGAAGGACGGGATCCTTCTTGGACGGATGACAACATGCTGCAAAATGTTTAAGCCACTTTACAAACAGCTCGGTCTGCATCCTCCCAGAAGAGTGGCACAGAACCAGGGATCCCGGATGCAGGCCTTTCCCAGACTCTCTTCCGCGGAAATATTAAGGCTGAAGAAACATCGTGCCCAGCAACAATGAAGCACATGACGCCTGTCGCAAGCGCCGCCGTTTCTGCCGAAGTAAACTGTCCCACACGCCTTTCCCCTTTCATGGGAAGAACCTCTCCTTGCTTTGTCGCCACGGTGCGGGAAGCGGTTTCGTCGACATTGTGAATTCTTGTGGGACCATTTGTATTCGCCAACGACTGACCCCAGGTTGTCAAAGACAGCCACACCTGTCACATGGTTAAACCCAGTGGCTAGAGCAGCGCTGGTCGCCTCCAGTGTTCTTAGTGTCATCAGGGGGCTCTCTAAGAATCCTTTCACCCAGGCTTCACCGGCCATTTTTGCCTCCTTGTTGAACGGGTGGGCGATGCCATTTCTTTCTGCAAATTTGCCAGTTTCATCAGTTCTGTTAATGAAAGACCGAACGGGATTCCACCTCAAGTATGTGATCTATGCTCCTACTGTACAGTAAATACGGGCTTGTGACGACCTAGGTCTTTCTTGGCCGCTTCGTTTATGTTCCCACAAGCGACAGTCTTGAGCCTTCGAATGGGGGTCGTTCTGGAGACTTCAGACAAAATGAACGCTCTTTGAATTTTGATCTTGTTGCGTCTTACGGCTGGATGGCTTTTCTCATGGATTCCTCTCTCCATTTCTGTTACGAGGTTTTACGCTTGTCATATCTAACCATCTTGCATTTGCTGAGCAAACAACATCGAACGTTATCTCAATGAACGATCACTGTGAACGAGGCAAGGTGGACACGTAAAACGTCCACCCTGCCCCAGCTGTTCGCTTCGCCCCTCCTCTCTGCCCCATGCGTGCCACCGGAAAAAATTGATTCCAGCTCTGGGACGAATCCGTCAAAATGTACAAAATTGGGCGACGGTAATCTAGCGTATCATAACATCATATGGAAAAAAAATCTCACGAAATTTCCACACGCCTATGGAAAAAGCTGGCAATGAGGAAACAAGTAAATTGCTACTAACCTTCCGAAAAGTACACAACCACGCGCCGCGGGAAAATTGGCGGCTGCCACGAAACACCAGTGAGGCTCATACAGGGACGTAGCCGAGGGGGGGACATGAGGGCCATAGCCCCCCCCCCCTGAACCAAGCGGTCTTCACTAGATATATAACGATTTCGCACGAATACGGAATAGTGATCATGTATATGTTGCCAAAACAAACATTATATGTATTCCTGTGCGTTGAATATGAGGTTCATTACGTCAAATTACTGTTTTTTTTTCCTGTAAACTTCGTCATATGGCGGCGGTATACGAAAAAGTTTCACATTTAACCCCCCTTAAGGCAAATCCTGGTTACTTGCCTGGGCTCATACGGGCGGGCTTTAAAAGTTGTTGACAATCATTAAATTTAGACAGCGATCGCTGTCAATAACGGAAACACGGATGTCTTCTCCACCAGAGATAACCACTCTACCCATGTTTCCCCCACCGTAATGTTCGGCCGTACTCGATGCCCTTCCCGCATCTCCTCCGCAGTGCGGCTGCAGCCAGTAGCGGCCGAAGGTGTTGCGGCGGGGGAGGGGGCACCAGCTATTTTCGAGTCATCCCTTTCCATGCAGCGAGACGGAGTTAATGCTAAATTTCGCCGGTTAAGGGGGGACATGGGGTTACACCCGTACCCCACCCCCGTTCTGTCGCCTATGACTGCAGCGACGTGATCGTGCTGCCGCGATCGCATTTAGTTTAGGTTGGCGGAATCATCTGCAGTAGATTAACATGTCGGGGGTGGGGTCAGGATCCCCTTCATCGCAGCTCTTTTTTTCTTTTCAGTTTAACTCGGAATGTACATCGCCTTCCAAAGTCTCAGTGTGAGGCCATATCAAGTCATTAATCTATTCTACGATTAAACATGTAATGCAATGTAGTCAAGCCCACAGCAGCAAGATATTTCTGGTGCAAATTAAAAATAAGCAATACCGTACAAATAAGCTGTTCGTATTTTATCAGTGGTTACATTATACAAAAGTCCGCAGGTAAGTAGCCTGTTCTCAGATTAACTCCCGGAGTGCCATGCCATTGTGACCTATGCCAAGAACTTTGATTGGTAAGATCCTCTGAGATTCACAATTGGGTATGGATCATATTGCGAATGTCAAGAATATTCCGCACTGATTGCACAATGCCAGATAGTGATGAAATGGTGCTACTGCGTATCACTGCCAACCAAGCATGGCCATGCCTTCCGCCCTAGTCATCATTACTGTCATGTCTTGGGTATATTGTCAAGAGAACTTACTGCACATGCAACAAGCCAAGAACAACGCAGCTGCGCCAGCCGCTCGCCACGGGACTGACACATGGAGCCAGTCGCTGAGTTGGTGATCTTCACCGGTACTATTCCGGACCTTAACTGTGCCGATCGCCGACAGGGGAATCACATGCCAATGCTACGATATTCCCGCTACACTACAATCACGGCGCTTTTACATGACAATGTTTGACTTTATTGAGCGTGATTTGTCATGGCCTTATCTTTTTTCTTCCTCACACTGCCAAGTCCACACAGCTCTTATCTGATGTCGCGAGAAGATACTAATGTGCAACTGCAGGTTCACATCATTTGGAATCTGCTCTCCAGTGACATCTTCACATCTGTTTGACCCCAGCGCGACCGACGGCACAGGAATCATTCCGTACGGGTCGTCTGCCTCCGCTACGGATGAAATCGCGGGATCCCGGCAGGAAGATCAATCCCGAATCTCGCGATTAGGATTTTTGCGGTCCCAGGATCCCGATCTTATTCCATCGTTTTGAAGCGAAAAAGTGGTACGACATAGTAACAACGATATAAAGCGATGGGACCATAAATGTCGCTTTGCATACTTTTAACGTGACCCTTGCCCTCCCCCTAATGCCCTCCCCCACAGTGATACTCCCCCCATTACTTTTGCCCTTAGATTGCCTTACATACAATGGTTTGGCCTAAATAACCCTTGGTAAAAATGAGAATCTCATAGAAGGATTCGTCCTGTCGACACATATTTATATATTCAGCTTCATCTTGTGAGTCAGGAGCAGGTCTGCCAAGAGGAGTCATTTCTTCGGCGTGGGGTTTTATCCTGTTTGGGCGACGTCTTGCAGTATCAGCGGGATCACGCCGGAGATCTCTGATCTAGAATTCCAGGTCTGCCTTCGTGTTTCCCTTCCTGGCAGCATTGATCCGGAAGCCATCGTTCTGGCGGCGAATCGAGGGCGGTCCGATGTGGGCCGATGGCGGGAAAGCTGCGCCATGTGATGCGGCTTCGCATCAGGTGTACATAGGCATCGATTTATACACTTTTGAGAGGATCGTGATCCTTCTAGTGTTGCCTCACCCCTCCTCCACCAGTTTCAAATTCTAACATTACGGGTGGACCTCTCCAGTGATTTTGGCCTAATGGATTGTCTACGTGTATTGATACTGCCCCCCTCCCCCCAATCACGGCCGAAGAAAAAAATGAAGATTCTTGATAGCTATTTCTCATCTTGTCGAGGATGACTCAGGTGCTACCTTAGCCAGAATGTATTTTAGAGACGGTGTTTCATTTAACGTTTTTTTTCTTTTGCAAGTCACCGGACCTCCGCGTCCTGATGACCGCCAAAGGGTTAAAAATTCCATCAACCGATCACGATTCCATTCGAAAACGGGTGATAAGGAACTGCGTCTGGATCACATGCCAAACGGAGTCAAATATGGGGGACGAAATAGCGGGATTATCACAATCGACGCGCACACATCTCCAGGGAATCGGCATCATGTGAGCGCGAACGTCCACTATGGAGTTCAAGCACGCGGCCTAGGTGTCATTCAGTGCCATGGTTCAACGACCGTGGAAAAATCCACGAGACTGCTCGATGGTAAGCTGGCTGAGTTCGGTCTCAATCTGAACACCCTCTTGGCCCACTTCGCCATTTACGGCGCGTCAGTCGTGGTCAAGCTCGTGTTCGCCTTGCAAACATCAACTATGCTTCGCTCATGGCATTCACCTGGCCGTAATCGATGTTTTGTACACGAAGAAAGATGGAGAAGACAGCGATTAGCCGCCGCGTACAGAGCAGCCTCTGCAACAGCAACTGCAACATGCTCTTGAGCTGGCGACGAGAAGTTGCCTTCCTAATCCTCCAAACCCCTAGCTAAACGGTTTTCAAAAGCCATCCGAAAAGCGTTAGAGTGCATGACCGTATCTGGCAGAGGTAAACTTACCGGTGTCGTGGTGTTAAGGTGTTAAACTTTCTGCGTGTAAGTGGATTAAAGCAACGGTCCCTGCGAGTCTCGAGCCGACACGGATATTCTCCACTGTTGGAAACATAGTCCCCAAACTCAGATCTCGCTTGGACGACGAGACTGTCGATGCCTCGTGGTGTTTGAAATGCCGTTATCGCTAGGTAGCTGCTCGTCGAGCCTGGTGCGCGTCATCGCTATAGTAACGGTGTACTCGCACATTTATCAATAGAGTGATTAATAAGCTAATAAAACAATACCTTTTTCAGCCTTTGTCAGGTATTCATGGGGTTTAGGCAACATTAGGTGACGGTGGGTCGAGGGGATTGAGCGGGCAGCATCTGTGGACGTACAAAATGATGGGGGATTCTCGGCCTGTATCTTCCAGTGAAAAAGAACAAGAGTCCGGATTCAGCGGCCGTGCGATATCGGCATGTACGATTGGATAGGATTCACAACTCTTCATGCACGAAGACTAGCCCTGCACGATATTTAAGTTTTGAAGAAATTTCTGTTGCATCCATGAGATGCACAACTCTTGACTCGTGTGTAAATGCACATGTATATTGCTTACTAAGAAATATTTCCTAAAATATCATACGTTTGTAGGTTAAGCAGCCATAGAAGCCAATTTAAATGTATTTGTTCACAAACAAAATATGATCCCAGGGCCCCGGGATTGGGACTACCTTGGGAAAATCGAATATGAAAACCGAGAGTGATATGGAAGGACATCCGTGCCGAAGTTCGTCACTTAACGCCTCTTAGCAGTACAAGTCACTACAGTGCAAGTCCACATGGCGGTCACAGTTTGTGGTTCATTGTTCATCCTCCATGACAGACAGCAACGGAAACAACGTGGCACCTACTGCTATGGCTACTTTAACGAAAATTAACGACTGGAAAAAATTGCAAAGTGAACCGCAAATTGGGCTGCAATTCTTTGGGCTTCATGAGACTGGGGACTGGATTTAATTCCTTTTGTTGCTAAGAATTTGGAGCAGGATTAAATTCCCTTTGAAAATAAAGTTGATATCTGAATATCTTATACTCTACACACCCCTGATCACAAGCAAATTTTTGTAATTTCAATATTAAGTTGCCTAAAGAAAATAATATTGTTCTGAATTAGTCATTCCATGCAATGACACTGTGAGTTCAGAAGTGTCATGACACTTCGTCGCAGATGATAATTTAATCAATAAACAGTTCTGCTTGTGCAGTACGGGTTTTTCTCGAACTGAAAATGGCCGACCCTAGAGCCGTTCAACGAAAGCACGCAAGACAAATTGATTCTAAGGATGACATCGTTTGATCAACGCTGAACATTACTCTGATTTGTTGCTAGGATACAGCACGGCGACAAATCATATCTGAACGGCACTTCAGTCACTCCATGAAATCTAGATTCGATCTAGAGTCAAATTCACCATGTTGCCAGGCCTGGGACTAACAGTGCTGCTTGCCAGAACAACTTTAGAACATTTTCAATGGCTTCTTGCCTCAGACAATCGAGCCCATCATTTGCGGGCATCATCATGCCAGCAATGCGATCAGACAAGAACGCTCAGCTGAGAAATTTGCTACAGCTGATGACAGCGGACACGACTCTGGATTTACGAGAATTGGGGGGGGGGGCTGAATGGGGTATTTGACTATGTCTCTCCGGCCAATGCCGCATGCCTTTTGTTAAAATCCCTAAAATGTAGGAGGGAGTATCTTCTACGTATCCAGACTCTCCCTCAGGCTTTTTCATCACCATGAGCACCATTAACTGACATGCTCTGACGATAAGATAATATAGCCTGATGTAATCAGACCTGACTACGATTTCTCAAGGCTGTTACGTACATCTAAGGGGCCGTTGTTTTAGCATGCATGCACTCAGCAAGGCAATTCATAACAAGATCAAAGCTTCCCTAACGACGCCTATACCGAATTCTAGGTCTGCATTCCTTGTAATGCACTTCATGACACTAGTATCGTCCGACCACAATGACAGTGAAATCGGATACTCTGTAACTCGACACCAGGCTGAAACGTTCGTTAGCAAAAGAGCCATCGCCGTCATCATTCAGTCCGTGATTATAACCATTGTGTCACGCGTCGTTAACCTTGGCCTGCCAAGGTTCAGCGTTAGCCATTTTTTATTCGCAAAAAGCTGACCGAGCTGATGGTTGTCAACCTTGCAAAACATCCCGATTTAAAGTGTTGGAACAGCGGTCTCCAAACGAACATTCGAGTGCTACCGTGCAGAACTCCTAATCCTGAAAGTTCTTTTTTGAAAATATTTATTGGCTGCAAACCGGGATAGAACTGATGTTCTGGAGAATGCCAGGTTTTCTTCAGATGATGGAAGGGATGTTCATAGAGACCCTCAGCAACAGACCATTTCCAGACGGCAGGTTGTTCTAGGAACGTGTGTGTATGTGTGTAAAGATGTTTGGTAGAGCTCCTTGCTGGTGCCCTATCTTGTTCATCTCTCGCCCAGAAACAGAACCTTCCATAAAATATTATTATATGTTTCGTGAAACATATCCATTATGATTAGCATAGTTCCGAATGTTGTCGCGCTTTTAGAAGGGATGGAACTCATCTGATGCATATGTAGCTGAGGTTTGTTTCATGCTGGAGGAAAACGTCATAGCCTTGCCAGTGTAAAAGTAGATATCCCCGGAAGAAACAATAGCTGAATTCATTCCAGGACTTACGTCGATATGTAAGATCATGTAAGCACTGGTCTTTTTATCTCACAGAAGAGCCATTGCATCCAATTGTGAATTTACCGTGATATGTATCCGTGCCAGGTGTTTCGAGCTGATAATTAGGCGATGGGAGATATACATGCCGTTATGTCTTTTGACGTCGAACGGATTTCGGCGTGCGGTGGCCTGTCGCACAGTCTACGCAGATCAGATCAAGTGAACAGATGGAGGACCGCGCACCAAGCTGCTGGCCCTGACCTGTACACCACCGGCCCAATCGGGCCTGCCTAATAGAACCACTGCAAACGTACCGAGTGCATGTGCCATACTGTAGAACGCCTGCCTATTCCTTTGTTTTGCGCTCAAATCAGCCCCTCACTAGGACCCTCAACAGCCCAAACACAGGATTGCCGTTGGAAAGGGACGTACCAGTGCAAGGAGCTCATGGCCATACGGCTGATGGTCGTAGCTTTTTCTCGAGCTTGTGTGTGTGTGTACATGCATGCACGTCGCGCGCACACCAATGCGACATGTGCATTCATGACCCCCCGGATTTTACAGCCTATCAAGCAACGTGACATTTCTTCTGTGACAATTTATCGTCGTGTATGTAAAATGTCGGCAATTCGTCTGTCCCGTCAGACCTTTAAGGATCACCCGTAAGGGTTCACCATTACGTCCTCAATTAGCAACCACCAGCGGCACAGCTCCCATCAGGAATGCGGCAGTTCATCGCAACCACATGGCAGACGGCGTGATGCAAGCAATCGTGCCGCATACCTCTTACATTTGGATTCCACATTGTTCTCCAGCCAGCTGCACGTTCTTTTCGGTTAGCCAACCATTGGCAAAAACAAATCAGAAGCCCAAATCCCCGTGCCTCCTCTCGTTGCAGTTCGCTGATGGACGATAATGAGGGAGGGGAGCGTGGGAGGGGATGGGAGGGGCAGTGGAGGAGGGAGAGGCCCCGCAGGAGGCTTGCTGTTGCAAATGTCCGGCCATGGCGAAGCATAAATTATAAGATGGACCACAATCGCCGCCGCTGCTGCAGCGGTTTGCAACGCTGCATGCACAACCCGGAAGTGGCCAGATTCATACAGCCACGTGCGGTAAAAAATTTGGACGTAACATCTACCAACTACACAGCAGTTTCATGCACCGGCAATACACCATAAATGAACGGCGGTGAAATATATGGGGCGGAAGGCCATACCTCTCGGATTATACAGGTAACTGGTTGTAACCTAAAATTAACGATAATTGCCTGCATCTATATCAAGGCGAATTAACGTCAATGATGAGAGTTTCCTACCAAGGGGTGCCAGCCGGTGTAAGGAAGTGCAGAGAACGGGTTAGCTGCGCCTCACGCGACAAGGCTTCAAACGCGTGAAGCACAGAATGATTAGACAGAGAATGTTGCATGCCGTAGAAAGTCTGTTTTCAAGTTTATGATAGCAGGTAGCATACATACCAAAATGGTTATGAAAATGCCAGACCAGCATAGATGTGTTAATAACAAACATATAAAGAAAGGGCTGCATCGCAAATCACGACCGAGTGCGGTCACAGATGACTATTTTGCTCTAGCCGGCTAGGCATTTAGCCAACTAGCCAGCTAGAGCCAGAGCAAAATAGTCATTCCTTTTGGTTGTCGTCTGACATTCTTAAAACGGGTATTAATGACAAAAGTAGTGCGCAGGAGAACATGAAGATAAGCCTAAATAAATTCAACACATTTCTTAGGTCCTCTTACAAGACCCCAACAAGTCAAATAAAACCATTCTTATTGTCAACAGCTTACCTGCATTCAACTGTCGTCGGTAATTACACAGCGTCCGTGTCGATTTGAAAGTAACATTAAATGCGAAGAAGGTATTAATACTGCACAGCCCATTCAGGCTCCAGCCACAGTATTACTGATTCAAAGAGCAAACCTTTTGAAAAGTGTCACTGCGTGCATTACCAAATGATAACGACGCTACAGTTCTTAACTATTAAAAACAGGTCAGTTGTCCGCTGGATGAGTCCTTGCGCTTTATGTTTGCAAAAATGACCACCCTTTTACATAATCAGACGTCAAATTAACCTCGCTGGACAAGGAGGGGTGGGCGCCACTCCCATGGAGTTTTTCTGAAACTGCCGACGTGCGACCCGCGACCTAAAATTTGCAGCAGCCAGCACTACATGATTTTCACATATTTTCAAAAAAAAAGAAAAATGCCAGGCCATGTCAGGCCACCGAGATATGACGTCATTCTCGAAGTTTTGCAAACTAATTTTTCAGATCTGAGCTAGGTTTTCCTCAGGAGTTTACGAGATATGGGGTCTGCGTGGGATCTTTTACGCAGGACTATAGTTTCAGCATATGCGTGACAGCGTATCGGACTGTGAAAGGTCAGTGATCTTTCCAAATCAAGTGAGGTCAATAGCCTTCTTAGTGTCCTCCAAATGCATCTAAACCAGTATAAGGATGACGTTCGGAACTAGATTCATCAATGACAACTTTATTTGTGCCCTGGCGATGATCAGACCTCCATTTTGCAATAATAAAACACTAGTTCTTAACACTAGCCATAAAATACGATAGTGATATTTGACCGCTGGTTGGCGTGATCTTGACCTGGAGAAAGAAAAACAGCCACTGAATACAAGGGTTGATCGTTTTTAAGACCAAATTACAACAAATTCATGACTTGCAGGTTCTCCGGCTATATAGTTACAATGATGACGGTGAAGGCGGCAAACGGCGTGATACTCTTTTTGGCGGTTACCTGGGAGGTCACCAGGTACAAACACAGACACAAATACAGATGTATTTTTCAATAAATCTACAAAAGTGTTTTTTTCGTAACTGCACGTCAGCGTAGACAAATAAAAATAAGTACACTGTAACGAAGGAAAAGGTGAGCGAGCACATGTCATACGTGTTATATGTGGCTGCACGCACACACGTGCAGCCGCGCAGGCCCAATGTTGCCGCCAATGCATTGTTCTGGCCAGGGCGCAGCGCTGCTAGTAAGCTGAAGGGATAACATTTGACACCATTAGTTTAAAAGAAACGAGATCGTTTTTCTTTCGCCACTCTACCTTAGTTAAGTGCCAATGGGGACAGGGATGGTCGCTATCCCCTCGACAGACGCATAGGTGAAAATCCTTACCTGCGGCGAGCGTTAACATTATCATGTCCTTGGTTGTTACGTAAAATGATTTCAGCTGTAATGTGGTACAGTATATCTTATCATGCACTATATGTATGTATATATATGCATATATATATATATATATATATATATATATATATATATATTACCGTAAGAAATACCTCCCTTGTGCAACGCGTGCGATAGGCCACATTTATTAAATCATCAATTCCCACCAAACTGAGATGAACATCATTGTTTGCCCAGCAACCTTGGAGTTTCTTTGATTAAGTGAAAAAACTTCAAAAACGAAATGTTGGCGCAGCTGCCTAGGTAAAGAACGTCTAATGATTGTTGATGGTCTGAGTAGTAAGCACCTCCTGTGCGGGGCAGGATAGAAATGTTTCACAGAGCTGAACAGCGGCGCCCCTCAGGACAGGAAAATTATGTTCCCAGGCGGGGCAGCTACCCCAAGGATAGGCCGGCGTCGCCGCGCGCTCTGAACAATGCCCGAGTCTTGGCTGCGGTGGCAGCGGCGGCGGCGGCGGCGGCGGCCTGCTGCCGCCGCCCGGCCGGCCGGCCGGCGTGTCGCCGTCCGGGCAGGGAGCGGCCTGCAGAGCTGCCGATCGGTGATGGACGCGACGCGCCCGCTCCGCCGGCCGTGAGTGAAGGGCGACGTCGGCCTGCCGAGAGGCGGCGGCGCCGCGCCGCGCCGTATACGGCCCGCTTAACGCCGCCCTTTGTCGGACACACACGGCGCATGCAAAACCCGATCGGGTTTCCACGCTGTGCCTTGTCCTCTACGGGGAACTCCGTGCAGTCAAACGCAGTCTCGGACGGGTTTCTCTCGTCGCATGTCGTCCGATGGTGTCGTCTCCTCGGTCCAGCGCTGCTCTGGAACGGCCGCTCCGTAGATACGTGTTCCCTGTGCCGTGAGCGCGTGCTGTCTGCGTCTTCTGCCCGGCCACGTCAGGTTCGGGAGTTTCTCGTCCGTGGCCACACGTAACCGGCGACGTTTCTGTGCTCAGTCACAGTGCCGATCGTGCTGGCCCGAGGAAGTTGCAGATACAGAGCAAGCCTTCGTTGATTGCATGGCAAACTTAACGACTTTTAGAACTTCTTCAGGAAAATGGATGCCCGAGTATCATACTCCAGCAGCATTTGCGATGCGAGCCGAAAAATAAAAACCTTTTTCCGTCCGTACAAGGCGACCACATTGTCTTATACGGGTTGATTCCTTGTGATACCATTTCCACCATCAAAACATTAAACTGCTTTATTCCTATTCCTGTACCCATAACGCTCGGACACATTCCCGTATTGCGGAGGGGGGTATCCATCCACCAAGATCTCAAGAATTATCCGTCCAGTTTGACTGCAGTGAACGGCAATCGATCCACCATGACGTAAACCACATTTGCTGTTTTTCATCTTGAAAGGGGAGAATGCAGGGGGGAAAATTGCCCGAAAGAGGTATTTTTTACTTGTCCTATCTCCGTGGTTTAACGGCCGATTTTGACTCAGATGGTATGAATCGTGTCCTAATCGACTGGGATTTTCCCGTCTGCCCATAAGCTTAGAATTTTGAGAAAATTCGTAGGAGTTTACAAGGTTTAGGAAATAGAGAGGATATTTCTTGAAAAAGAATTATTATAAGCAAAAATATCTCTTAGCTTTTACACGTCATGTTCTACTTCAAAAGTCCAAATCGCATTACACTACTTGTATAATGCTGGCATAGGAAACGCCAGGGACATGAAAACGGGAACTGCCATTGTCGCATGTTCATCAGGTCAACTTACGAGCTTTGACCTAAGATTACGTCAGATAACATCTGAATCACGCTGTTTATTTTACAGTGTTTGTAAACTCATTTGCAATATATGTATATAATATTTGTACACATCTATGAATATTGTATACACACAGAGACATATATATATATGTGTGTAAAATATTATATATATCTATATAATATTACAAATGTTATATATATGAAATATATAATATTTGTAACTTATACGTAATTACGTTTATTTTACAGTGTTTGTAAACTTCCACTACTTTGAATGGACTATATTTCCCAAATTCCCGCTTATAACCATCGTGATATAGGGTATGCGCGCGGACATTTCAGGTCACAGTTCCGTAACCCATCCGGATAACGACCTCAAACTTAAGAAACAAGCAGAGAACATCGTGCAGAGTCATATGTGTTCCGAAGTTTTATTGAAAAAAATAGGGTCAAATATATTTGCAGGAAACTCAGATCAACAAAACGTTTTTGAATGCTTGCCTAGTTCTATACATAAACAAGGATATAAGGTTCTATCCAAAAAAACTCTTTTTCTGGCAGCCTTTTTTCTTCTACTTTCAACAGTACCAACAATGGACTTAGGTGCCCCCGAAGACGTCGCCTAGCTCTGTCCCTGGGAAAAATAAAATTACGAAGAATAGTACATATGAAGAATAGATAGGAAACGTGACGAAATTTAATGCAGCTGCTTGAAAATCCCGAAAATGGTGAATTAAAAACCGGAGGATTGCTTCTGAATCCCCCCTCAATCCGTGGGGGAATATCGTTAACGCCTTCATAACGCGCTCATTGAGTCCTGTCGTGCGACTCCTCATCAACGTCAAGCATCACTGCTGTTTCCAGAGATACTCAGATGCCTGGTCAGAACTCGTTGTCCAAATAATAATATAATATAATATAATAATAATAACAATAATATAACCCTATAATAATAATATAATGACAGCTATAGACTATAATAATATATAAATATATAGCCTGTAGTGATAACCGTACGAAGTGTGTTGTATACTGTACTGTACAAAATTCTATACAGTGAGTGCAATGTCCCTCTGAATGTTCAGAGACGTTGTGCAGTCGCCACGCGTCCACAGTCGTCGAGCTCCTCCCGCTGCCCAGAGTCCAGAGCTGTTGCTGTTGCGCTGGCCGCCAGTGTCCCGAGGTGTTGTGCTGGCCATCAGTGTCCAGAGGTGTTGTGTTCCCGCTCCGCTGCCGGTGGAGGTGTGGCGACAGGCCTCGGCCGGCTGCCTTCCCGGGAGATTTATCTGTCAATTAAAGCCCCATCGACGGCCGATGGTCGCGCCGCACCACTTACGACCGCTGGCGGCGCGACCGCCGGCCGCCGCCGCGGTGGCCCTCTGTTGTGAGCGGCCCGGCAGACTGACAGCTGCTGATCAGATCCCGCTGCCGACGCCCCCATTCTCTACTCTCCCTCCCCCTCACTCTTTCCCTATCTCTGTTCCTCTCTCTCACGCTGTATCACCCTCCCCTAACTCCGCCTCTCTTTACGGGGACAGAATGGACCTCCCGGGATTAGAGTAGCAGAAGCGTTTCTGACGTCGCCTAGCTTCCGGTCGTTTGCTCTGTGATCTGGCTCGGCATTCCCATTTTTTTTTTTGTAACCCCACAGTCCTGTATCGAATGATCCGCCTTTTCCAGACTCCTGTCATCTCTTTGATAGTCATGCTTCTGTTCTCAGTCTCCATATTGACGAGACTAATATATAATAGTTAATACATAATGATATATATAATATATATATAATATATATCACAATCCTATCTCCTAAAGATTTCAGATACCCTGACGTCCTCTGACAGACAAGAACGTGCTTTTCACCGAGGAGGGCAATGACTCATCCTGCGCTGAAAAGGTCTCCGTCAGTGCCCCGCCCAAAAGAGACCTCTACGGTCACGATCGCTGTGACATATTGTAAATATCTAGCCTCGGTGACCGTATGCCGACAGGTTTATTGAACATCGCTTTTGTGAGTTTGCAAAAGGTTTGGCCAGGGGCTGCTAGTGCCCGGTTTAAGAAGCCGTTAACATTCAGCGCCGTGCCGTACAATGAGAGGTTCCTTCGGCGGATAGATATTTATTCCCCTCGCGCCCACCAGATAGGTTATGCACGTGTCAAGGAGAGATGTAAACCACCAGGGTATTCAGCGATGACACCACTGTCCACCAAGCCAGCCCAGTCTCCCCGTTGACATGACTGTGTACGGCACGCGCCGCTGAGTGTGCTGTCATCCTGCAACCACCCCCCCCCTTCTAGAGACAGCGGTTGGCTCTCAGCAGGCGATGGGTCTCGGGACCAAAGTTCATCTTGCTTTGGAGATTGAGGCCAACGCGTGCAAAGAGTTCCAATGCGTCGCCCATGAGTTAGATATTTCTAATCCAAAGCCGGCACTGTATTCTTCCACAGCTAAAGTGCTTATTTACCTTAATCTGATCGTTATGACTTGAAAAGACGATTTCCTACGTACGGGTGCAGCGCAACAAGATAATTCCCCTTCTTTTCTCCACGCGCTGAAATCCTTCAGCCTTCACCCGCCGACCAGTTATTCCAGCGCCTCTGGAGTGGCACGGCTCACCCAGCCACTCGGCAAATGAGCCGAGTGCCCAGCAGTGCGAACGAGCCAGCGCTGGCGGATGCTGAAGCAGCCCTTCAGACGGCCGTTCGCTCTCCACGGGCACGATCGCTCCGGTCATTCGGCCACCGCCTGTCATCGCCGTGGTGAGCCGTTACGCTGCACGGTCGGCCGTTTATTTGACCGGCCGCGCTGATCACCTTCTGGTAAACGGAGAGCCTCGCACAAACGGACCGTGCAGTCGACTGGTACAGCACCCAGTTCAGAGCGTGCAGCGCGTCTGGTCAGGCGCAAGGCAGGACTGAAGCTCACGCAACACATTTTGGTCCACAATCTGACAGTGAACCGAAGTGCGTCAACCGAGCCTTTGTTGTCACCCTAGGTTGACTTACAAACAAACCTGGTTGGTCGGTCAATGTCGCTGATGATAATTTTAGTATAAATTTTCCGACATCGAAAAAATTTAAAGAAGCAATAGAAATCGCAATTAACTGAGACTGCTGCATTCCGCAGTCAGCAGCCGTTATGACGCAGTTCGGGCCTGCGCAAGCCAACGAACGGAAGCGTTCCTTGACCTGCGGCCAGTCGCAGCGTCACGCAACACCTCCAAATACAACATGCCGAATACAACACACGGGAAGGCCGTGAGAAACCACTTTGGACCTCTGTAAGCATAGGGTGCGTGTCATTAATACATTCCAAGCTGGCTTCCAAGACCACAGACTACAACTTGGTTATCTCTGTTCGAAATGCGTTTTAAACGGAACGACCCTTTTAACCCTGTTCCCTTACTCATAACGCTAGGACGCATTTCCGTAGAGGGGGAAGGCTTATTCACCCGCCCCCTAGATTTCGAGAAATATCCGTCCGATTTCATTGTAACAAACAATGGATTCACAGCGACGTTGACTGCATTTGTATAAACAAAAAATTTTAAAAATTTCGCAAACGATGGATACATGGGCTAGCAAAGCCAGAACGAGGCAGTGTTTTTCACCTATAAATTGACATGAATCGGGAGCTAATGAATGGAACTTTCGGCCAGTATGTTTAGATCTTCCATGAAAATAATAGGCGTTCTCAGGGCTTGGACCATGGGGGAATATTTGTTTTTGGGAGGAAACTGAATTGACGTAAAAGTGCAGAATAATATCTATGCTTTTACTTATGATCCTATTCTTCAGAAGTACAAATCGTATTACACTGTCCGTATAATATTGGCGTAGGCGGCGCCAGGAGTATAAAAAAAGGAGAACGGCCTTGTCAAGTCAGCTTATGACCTTTGACCTCAAATGATCTTGGCTGACTTCAGTCACATGGTATGACCTTGCATTCACTTCATAACGTTTGAGAATGTTTCCAGTAATTTCCATGGACTATATTTCCAAAAATTCTGCTTATGACCGTCGTGATAAAGGGTACGCGCGCGGACATTTTACGTCAGTCCCTTAATCCGCCCAATTTAATATCGGAAGACAACGTAGGATGTGACTACGATATGATGCGATTGGACAGAAACCGAAGGACAGACATTGCCATGGCGCATGTAGTAATGTCTGCTACTACTGCGCCACTGAAAAATATATCCGAATTTTCTTGGACAAGCTTGGATCTAGGATAATCTTTGACACTCACATGGCTTTTCCCTCGGAACTTCGTTGGAAACTGGTTTGAATTTTTCGAAAATAACGGCACCATTGCCTATACACTTATACAAAGTTTTAAGCCCGACCTTAAAAACTTTTTGGCAGACGTTTTCTTCAACAGTCGATAACATGGCGTGATGTGCCGCCTAAAAATGGGGCTTGGCAAACCGAAATTATGAAAATTGGACGTAATACGCAGGAAGAATGGATAGAAAAGGTGACGAGGTTTCGAAGCGCTGATTCAAAAATCCTGGAAATGGAGAGGGAAAAACCGAAGGAAGCAGGGTTTGTAAAGACCCACTCCCCCATACCGGGAATAAGGCTAAAAAAAATCAATCATCATTGCCGCACGCCTCACGCCGTGGCGTATTGCATTTGTTTTCATTCTGTGAAATCGCACAAGCAAAACGCGAACCGACAATACTTTTTTAGTTTCACGTTGGTTTCTGCGATCAAGGGTAACGCCTGACTTAAGCATGACGAAGCTGTAGATTTTCCAGCACGGATTGACAGATGTAAATGACTCCGGTAATAAATGAGACGTGCGCTCTCGAAATAGGAGCCTCACCCTCCTTAGTACACACCTCTATGTGAGAGCTTTGTTTGCCGCTCCATTCACAAAGTGAACAGTGATCACTTGTTCAGACAAAGACCCGCCGGTATCGCTAAAGAACACGAGGCGTGATTATCTCACCCTTTAGGAGGTCCGTTTGTTCTGCTGACGGAAGTCCTTGAAACTGCCGATCGTGCGCGTGTATGTACGTTCAAATATCAGTCCGACGACAAGCAAGAAATCGAATGTTAACACGGCATCGAGCAGAAGTTCCCAAGGTCTCACGCAAATGATGTTTGCATTAACGAAACTGCGTAACCGGTTTACGCAGTACCTTTACGCCGGAACCCGTGTACTCTCAGCTGAGCCAAGAGAGAAATGAATGGTTTGATGAAACAATTTTTTTTAGAACGAGCACAGGACAGCCGGGCGATCAAACGCAGCCAAGGTCGTAACGTCCATTGCATCACGTCTATTTTAAACGTTTGAGGGGTTATACCACGGTCACTATACAATGCCACTGTTATTCTAAGAAATAAGAAAATGCCTTACACTCTAACAGAATGATATACCACAATGCATGTGCGATTGGATTCCTTTCAGCATTTGCAGCGACGTACAAGCTTCAACTGGAGATATCCGGTTTCATGTACTGGGTCTGTGTAGCGGACTCTTCTGGCATAGCGTGATGAATGCGGAACAGGGTGGACGGGGACCAATTGGCAAGCAAACGGACGAATAAGCCGACAGAATCCGGGGACGGAAGTAGCCGGAGAAGACAGAAAATACAGCGGCTGTGACCCAGCCGAGAAGACCCAGATGCAGAAGACGGGCACAGCTGCTGCGAGGCCTTATCTGGAAATAAGCATACCCAGCGACAGCCTAGACATGTCGTTCCGCTTCAAGCATTGCTGTATGAATGCCCTACCGTTGGATTTTTTGTTTTTGGGGGAGGGACTCGTTATAGCCCAACTGTGATCGTTTCTCCTGACGGCCGTCGGATGAAGGTGCGGCTGTTGTTACCGGCTGTTTTACTCGGAGTCAGCGTCAGGAGGGAGTGCCGCTTGCTGGCGGTCGCAGCACGCGGCGCCGCGGCCGCGTGTGTGGGCAGCACCCGGCACTTTGCAACGCCGCGGCAAAGCCCCAATCACACCCCATTCAGCCGCCGGCTCAGTTACTGTGCAAACAACGCTGCGACTGGAATATAATGGGTCCATTGAACAGCCGAACGGCTGGGGAAGGGTCAGCTGACTGGCGGCGGCGAGTCGCTTCGAGAAGGGGTTCTGCCGGAGACGATGCTGAGTTGCACGGAACGCATGAGGTGATGCGAACGGCGATAACGTGTCCAGGGACATTTATGAAATAATGCTGGTATCAGTTACTGACCTTTACGAAAGTCATTTATGGGGGATAAAAGAAAAAGTGAATGGAACAATATGGTTATGGGTATCAACTGTTTCTGCTAACCTTCGTACGGCCGGAGGTGGGGCGGAAACCCGTCCCCCCTTAAGTTTTCCGAGCGTGGTTAAAAAAACGGCGACGTGTACCGCCGTGAAATTTTCAGTACCATTTTCTCATTTTTTTCAATCCTTTGTGCAAATTTTAAATTCCAAACAGGTCAGGTTGCTCGCCAAGCCCAGGTCAAAAACGTCAGTATTAAAAACTGCAACACTCATGGCTTTTTTACGATTGAACAAATGTAGGACCAACGGAACGCAGTAAACGCAGCAACTTGTGCACGTTTTTTATTTTTGGGTAAATCAAAAGTCAGTGATCTGAGGTTACGCCACTTGTAGGCACTTTTTGGGTTACGGCCTAAATTTAAACAAATCTTTACGTGATTTTCATGCTCAAATATTGTCAAAAAGCATGGCCAACGACATATGCTCTCATCATTTTACCAGCACGCTCGTCACCTTGGCTCAGGTCAGACCCCCTCCATATGATAACCTGTTTCCCGCAATACAAAATTTTCATAAAACCTAAACTGCCCATCTAGAAGTAACAATCTATTGTTTTCTTGGGTAGAAATAGACGGTGAAATCCAATTTAGCTAAAAACAGACCTATCTCACATTCTAGGTCAACATCAGGTCACCAGAGGTCATCAAAGGTCAATGACTTCTAATGATCTTACTTGATCCACGTTGACCTTGAGGGCAATGACAAAAACTTATCAAGTGTTTCACTATGTTACAGGCATCATCTGCAATCCAACTCGTTACCAAACGACCGAGTAAGTCGAGGCGCGATATATCATAACAGCGCTACAAAAATACATGCACTTCTGCCGTGGCGTGATCTGAGCTGATTGATAATTGGGCCATTCGTGGTTTGAATGTGTCCGACATGTTAGTAGTCATCGTAGTTTTTCACCAAAATGAAAATCGCAAGGTCAATTTCCTTTTCAAACTAATTTCCGCTCCAGCTCAGTCTGACCTATCGTGGCCTCTGGTAACTTTTGTATTGGCCCAAGTTTAGGAAAAGGTGTTCATTCGACTCAGTTTGATAGATTCTCTCTGCTAATACTTCATGTTTTGTGCGACGCACGGAAAAAAACTACCAGCAAAGAGAACTCATCAGACTGAGTCGAATGAGCACAGATGTGGCCCGGCCGGGCGCGACCTAATGCACAAGAAAACAGCGATGCTTTGAAATACCAATATGCACTTTTCCAGGTTTGCAGCAAACAAATTCAATGGCCGAGGTGAGTAAACGATATTTATAACCGGCGTGAACGCCGAAAGTCAGGATCAGAGAGCGCTCGAAATGGTCATTTTCCGTCCATGACGTGGATCTGACCGTCTATGCGCCGACGCTACCCAGGGGCGGTCTGGGACCCACAGCTCCTGACATGGTCCAGCTCCACTCCGGGAGGTCTGTGCCAGCCAATTCGCGAGATACTCTGGCTCTGGCTCGGGACAGTATGGATCCCGCAGCCCCTGACATGGTCCAGCTCCACTTCGGGAGGTCTGCACCGGCCAGTTCGCGAGATATTCTGGCTCTGGCTCGCGCGGTCCGGATACAACAGCTCCTGACATGGTCCAGCTCCACTCCGGGAGGTCTGCACCGGCCAGCTCGCGAGATACTCTGGCTCTGGCTCGGGGCAGTATGGATCCCGCGGCCCGTGCGATGGTCTGACTGTGTGTGAGATCGCCTAGCTCTGAATACACCTCGGCCTCGAGATGGGACCGTTTATCGGCGATCAGACCCCGGCTTCCTCCCAGCCGGTCGGCAGCTGGCCCGGATTACCATTATGGATGGTTCTCATTACGGGAGGCCCTGTGGTGAGCGGCGCCGCACGCCCCAAACGGACCGCAGCCCGGCTCCGCTCTCGGTGTGACGACTTGCACGCCGCTTCTGCCATACGTGAAACAGAAAGCGGAAGACTCTCGAGCAGGGGCTAATGAAATCCAGTCTGGGCAGGGACAGCGGCAGTCTGAGAGGCTGCATATGGCTGTTAGCGCTGGGAAAACCGTTTTCTCTTACTGGTAGTTCACACCTGGTCTTTTGCATTTAGTTTCTTCTTTTCATTTCCCGAAAATTACAGGGTTGTACGGGGTACTAATAAGAATGACTAATGTATAATTGCCGTAAGTTTTAAATCAGTCTTGCCACTATACACACACACACACACACACACACACACACACACACACACACATATATATATATATATATATATATATATATATATATATATATATATCGTGCAAATAAGCATCAAGTTTGCTTCTTTTTCTACCAGTTATCTCTGAATGAACGAGCTTCACATTGTAATCCATACAGTTATTCACATATGAAGAAACATTAACTGCATAAGCCGGCTTTACGTATGCGAAGCCGGCGTGGAGCATGCTAATGTCACCACTTAGAGGGGCTGAGAGTAACAGTACGGCAAAGAGGCCCATTCACCACTGCCTGTGACAGCTGTTACAAATGTGTAACATCCGATGCTATTGTCCCTATAACTCATGACAGTCCTGGTAGATGAAAAAGTCTTATTTAGAGGGATTTACAGCATCTGATTATGTTAGCAAGAACTAGAGTGCTGTTAGCTGCTCACCTGCGACAAGCAGTGCCAGTGAATAAAGCAATGTACGGTGAATATGTAGACAGAGAGTGTGTGTGAGAGAGAGAGAGAGGGGGAGAGAAAGAAAGACAGAAAGAAAAAGAAAGAGGGAGAAAAACTGAGAAGGGGAGAGAAATCATGGGGACATAAAAATTATATATATATATATATATATATATATATATATATGCATATATAAACAAAAAAACAAAACATGGACACACAGACAACAGCAAAGACAACAGAGAAACAACTAGCGACTGTAACATACGTGTTAAAGACAAGGGCGGACAAACGAAAATGCTTGAAAACGGCGACTGGAGCAAAGCCAGAGCCACAGGCTGACCTGCCGAGTTAATCCTATTGATGTCGATGTCGACGCTGGCCCGTCGCAGCATGGTGACGACGGCGTCGGCGTCGTTCTCCCGCACGTTGTCGTCGAACACCACCTCGTCCGGGAATCGGACGCGTCGTCGGCCGGGGTTCTGGCGAGCGAACAGGCTCGCCCGCCGGCTCATCGTGGGCCTGGTCAGGCCAGTTCAGGTCAGGTCAGGTTAGATCAGATCAAATCAGATCAGGTCAGGTCAGGTCGGGTCAGGCCACGTCAGGCCAGGTCAAGCGAGGTCGGGCCAGATCAGGTCAGGCCAGGCTAGATCAGACCAGATTAGATCAGATCAGGTCAGGTCAGATCAGGTCAGTTCGGGACAGGCCAGGTCTGGTCAAGCCAGGCGGGCCAGATCAATAGGCCAGGTCGGGCCAGTTCAGGTCCAGGTCAAACCAGATCAGATCAGATCAGGTCAGACCAGATTTGATCAGATCGTATCAGATCGGGCCAGATCAGCAGGTCAGGTTGGGCCAGTTCAGGCCAGATCAGGTCAGGTAAGGCCAGGTCAGGGCAGACCAAGACGGGATTCAGCCGCCGACGGAGACCTGCCGAACAAGGTGTCGCTCAGACCAGCGCATCACTGCGAAGTTCACAGGTGATACGCGAGCAGATGTAAGAAGCTTAACGGAAGCCATGAAAGATACGCACCCCGTCGTAAAACGGGCGCATAGATGTCCACGTCCCACCGTAGCCGTCGAACATCATTTATTCGGGAAGCCATGCAAGTATTCGGTCTCTATTGGCTTATTCCTCCATACGAAGGCCGTCTACGACGGAGAGAGACTGTGCTCTGATTGACGGTCATCATCAGTCGATGTTTGAGATGTGAAAGGCGATGGTGACGCCTGCTGAGTGATGCTGCTGGCTCGCCGTGTTGCAAGATACCACGCCGCTTATGCACGTATCACGATGAAAAGAACCGGCGCGTGCGGGTAGAGGGCGTCATGCGACAACGAAATCAGGACGAGGGACAGTGTGCCACCCATGCATGCATCCGCCGCGGCGTGTGTTGACGCGTTTGGATTGACCGATTGACAGACACCGCCGCCAAACACCTGACAAGCGCGTTCTCCGAACACAGCGGACACTGATGAGCCGGCACAGGCAGATGTATACATTATGCATGGCCCATATACAACGCTAGTGCCACCACGCAGCAGTCTTTTATCTCCCGATTCAGGTGGCGTGCAGTAAGGGAATTATGCAGCAGGGTGAGTCTCATTGTGCTCGTTCACCCGCTCTGGGCCGTGGTAGTAAATGCTGCCTGACAAACACGTGACGGGCTGCGTTACTTTCATTGATAACGGCTTCCGGCCGCAGTTACCCGATCAGACGCTTGCCACAAATCACCCGGACCAGATAATGGACAGAATATTTGCTCATTCCGTGATAACTTTTCGATCTTAAGTTGGAAAAAGTCGAGGCATGCTATGGCCGGACTAAACTTCTTCAAGTCTGCACGCTTAATTTCGCTGAGCTTTTAGGACAAACTTTTCCAAAGGGCGCGTTCGAAACGCTTCGCGAAGAGCCGTTGAGATGTCCTGCACAGACACCCGCAGATGGCAGCATACTGAATCGATCCGCTTGCAGGCGCAGTGCAGATATCGTGATCAAATCTAAACCCTTCAAGGCAGCTTATCCTTCAACAACTTACTCGTACTACATCGTATGGTTAGAGTACGACAGTACGTGAATCAAACCAGCTAAAACCTTTAATTTCACCCTTCGCAAAGGGGGGAACGACGAGGTCTTCAGAGGCCGAAATCCTTCTGCCCCCGTGTCTCACACTTTCAAAGGCTATCCCATCTGTGTCCTAAGCAAACACCTCATCCTTGTGGTCTCCCCGACTGCGAGGCATTACGTCTACCGCACCCGCTGGCCATCCAGACCCCGTGCCCAAGTCCGTACAACGCTCAGAGACAGCCAGATAGCCGCCGCGGTCACCCACGGGCCAGGACGCGTGCCTCTCTCCGACCCACCGGCGCACCCTCGCCGGTTCTGGTCCCCGGCCCAGAACAGCCCGTCCGGCATCAGGCAGCTGACGTTGATCGCCTCCAGCCGTCAGCGATTACAAGCCGAACCGCTCGCGTCAGCGGACAGCGGCCAAAAACAACGAACAACACCGTAAAACCGGCTTAGCGTTCCTCAGGGCCGGCGGACTGGAAGGGAGAGCTAACGCATGCAGAGTCGGCCGACGGATCGTCTGTTCCGATTCGGGCCGAGAGGAGCGCAGCCCGCCAAACCAGCCGACCCGGGCCTGGCCGTGGCACCAGGTGCCGTCAGCGGGTGTGCCGTTGTTGCCGCCCGCGCCGCGATACCTGGCTCGGCTCAGCTGGCGACAGGATGAGGTGCAGAGAACACCGACGGCCACCAACGGCACTGACCGCCCGAGGCCCACGCTACGGCTGTAGCCGCATTTTGTGTCACTGATTGTGAGTCTGTTCATTGTATTTTTTTTGCAGTATGATGCGAAAGACATTTTCAGTCCATCATAAAAATCGTGTTTTTGGGCCTTGTTGAAGAAGATTACCAAAGCGGTAACACATCAGATTTTGGACTAACTGGGTGTTTCGCAAATGTGTATTCTGATTTTTCGCATAAAATGATCCATTTATTTTATAATGGAAAGTGCTCACGTGAGTGCTCTCGCACATGCGCTCCTGTCTGTCAGTGTGTTTGTGTCTGTCGAGGAACTGTGCAAAGAAATGCATTGCAAGTATTCAAAAAGTCATCAATATTGCTGTTAGAGTAATGCCGGGATGCCGGAAGAATGACCATTTAGTGGATGTACGCGGCATGCTGGGGTGGCTATCGGCTACCGACCTGTCGTCATATCAGAAAATGCCACTTTTGCACAAGGTCATCAGAACCGGCGAGCCCGCCGCGCTTGCTAGCATGTCCCACCGAAACAATGAGCTGCGAGAGAGACGGGACGGCGGGACAAGACGGGACAGCAGCCCGAGCCTGTCCGGTACCATGTCCCACCGAAACAATGAGCTGCGAGAGAGACGGGACGGCGGGACAAGACGGGACAGCAGCCCGAGCCTGTCCGGTACCATGTCCCACCGAAACAATGAGCTGCGAGAGAGACGGGACGGCGGGACAAGACGGGACAGCACCCGAGCCCGGTACCATCCCACCGAAACAATGAGCTACGAGAGAGACGGGACGGCGGGACAAGACGGGACAGCAGCCCGAGCCTGCCCGCTACCGCACTGAGGCTGGAAAACGCAGGTTTCGCTGCCGCGCTGCCATGTAGCGCAACAGGCTCCCCACCACGCGCCGTAGCACGTCAAAGAACCATTTCAAACTATCCATGAAACGTCGTATGATGCAACGTAAAGGCCTGATGCTACGAGTGACAGATGGATGAATGGGTGTTGTGTATGTGTATGCCTATGTGTCATACATCTCATCCAGTTCATTGACGCAGGGATGTTAATAATCACGCGGCATCCTCTGTGGATGCCCCCCGAGTATGCCTGTAAATAAACAAGGTAATTAAAATTGACCACGGACGCACTGGATCATTTAAAGTACGAGTGAATAATGATCGACTCAAAAAAAAAAAAAACAGAAAGCCGTTGGTCCAATGTTCGATTTTCATAATGTGTGGGAAATAAGAAATCGTCTAGCCTTTTACTGTGCACGGTGATGCGTAACGACTCCAGCTGTCCGGATGATGCTAACTGGCACAGATTCTCAGGCAGTTTCGCTTCTGTGCGGACCATGCAGTGAGAGATTGGTTCATGGAGTTGGTGATGAAACAGCAGAAGAGACGACGTAGACTCTTCGGGTAATATGGGCTGTAAAGTGCATCGTTCAACGTAAAACTATAAACTTTGGTTTCAAAGATGCTCGGTTTCACCTGTGTTAGTCAAAAACCGTGTTTCTTCATAAATCTGTAATGTGCTGTCCCTGACGGTCGTTGACATTGCCTGTTCTTTTTTATCATCGTTCCGTCTTCGTAACTTTCGGTTGCCGTATTTTTGGCTGAGAATATAACAAAACGCATCGGCAGTGAAAGACCCCACGAAGTTTTTCCAAACCAGCTACGCGAACAGAACGCTTTCCCTGCTGGGGAAAGCGCCACTACCGGGGGACATCTACACTAATAGCATTCAGCTTTTCCGATGTTCGTCGGATCAAAGACCCACGTCGCCACTCTGAATCGTCTTTCATATCCAAGACAACAAACAATTCGACTCTGAAAATAAATACTATGCACAAACAGGCTCAAATCAAAATCGTAAACAACTTTTGTTCCGGCATCCGGTGCGGGTCTTCCAATGCCTCACGACCAGCAAAGCAGCATTTATTTTCTGTCTCCCACGCATTCTAAGGAATGCTTTATTAAACTGACATCTGGACCTGCTAGAGTGCCCATAATTAGCCTAATTATCGCGACCGGGCAATGTCAATGGGCGGATGTAGCCATTCAGTGGTGATTGTCTATGCCTGTTTGCCTTCCCCTTTACCAGCTCTGAAGATTGGATCGTTCTGGAGGGCTAAAGACCGGTGGGCTTTATCAGGGTACTGTTGATGCACGAGGATTGGGATCAAGTATGTTGCACGGAGAGTTAGGCCTGTTTCCCGTCCTCAGGAATCCGGTTCAGGTTTTGTCTTCTGAGCCAGGTTGGCACTCCGCGCATAGTGCCAGTAGTGATTCATTGTATTTTGATGTACCATATTGCCCCATATTATAATATGAGATATGCGTATGTCTCAATGCCTTTTTTCTGTACAGATCACGCAGGATTGGATAGTTTGCGAAATCGTATCTCCTGTATTTCGGATCCTCATCCAAACAGTGCTGTAATCGATGTCATGTACCATCTGAGTTAAAAGCGCATGAAAGAGGAGGCATTTCATTTCACGTGGATCGTACCCAGTTAACATCGTTCGCCGTCGGACGAGGTGGGTTTTGTCGGCCACAAACGTGTCTGCGTAAGGAGCTGGAAAGGAGCAAAAACGTGCGCACGTGCCTTGAATGGACTCAAACATGAGCAGCCGTCCGTCTGTCCGTCACGTTCAGTGGCCAGAGACCGTTCGTCTCCCGGCCGGCCCCGTGTAAGCTCTTCATCAAAGACGCCCAGCGGCCTGGCACGGTGTGAAAAGACGCGTGAGAAACGCGTGACGTGAGTGCGTGAGAGACGCCTCACAGGCACGGACAGCCCGCAGCCGTTACGAAACGGGTCTGCATGGCGCTTCGCGCCCGTGAGAAAAGGACGGTCTTCACTCCTCACCCGTGTCAGGCGCCAATGCGTCATGGGTTCGCGGGCTTGAGAACGGTCAGAATCCGGAAAGGTTCCGGGTCCATTTATGGCCATTTTTCAACACAACACCATAAAGCAAGCATTTAATATAAGACCTCCTATTTGCCTAAACAGACAGTCACGAAAACAAAATTAGGTTTAATGCAAAGGCCTAGTCCAGGGCATTGCGGCATGCGGTTTTTAAACTGCTTGACTGTCATCTTGTCACGCAGATCTTGTAATGGATGACTGTTTCCGTCACCAAATGGCCGCGGCGGCCAGAAGTGCAGGGGAACGTGACGGGACGTTTCTCTACAGAACTGACGTCGTGACGCCGGGGCCGCACGGCCAAAATATTGCAGCCGGCGGCGCGGCGGCGGCGCCCGCTGCGTGCGGTACCGGCGGAGTCTCCGCGCCGCTGTAATGGGCCGCTACAGCGTCAGGACTGCCGGCCGCTGACTTGCAGCCGCCGGCTCCGCCTGGAAGGGCTGAGTGGCCGGTGATACCGGCGGGTCTCGGGACGCCCGCTGCCTTCGTAAAGTGGTATATGTATATGTATATATAATATACATATTAAATGAAAGAAACTTGTCATCTAGTTGTGCTTCTCGTTCTGCTGGTGGCGAATAACTTAAAGGGATTTTGCTGTCACACATTTTGATCTATAGTATTTTCCTTGAAAAACTACAAAAGTAAGCGCAGTGGTGTGCGTCATTTTCAGGTTTCTGGGATGCATTACGAGTTTGTTTCATGGGCTCAGAGATAAACATAGTTGATTTTGGGTGTGATGTTTTCTTGCCCATACTCCAGCTGTGAAGACATCGCTTTAGCTGTCACATTGCATTTAGATGATATTTGTCATCTGAGGTGTGCACGGAAAAGTTGGTCCTGCGGGAAATCGAACACCCGACCTCTTGCAACTGCGCCAAGCGCTCTGAGCTGCTTGATACCTGATTTTCGTGAAAGGAGGCATACGGAACTGCACGTTGAAATGAGCTAGAACTGTGATTGATAACATGCATATGTACACCAACTAAACGCACGACTTTGATTCCAGTTTTGAGGTTTGTGCTGACAGACATCGGAAGTAACTCCAAATACCATTTATGTCGTCAGGTAGGCACTAGATACAAAATTTGTTTCATTTCATTCCTTCACGACATTTCTGGAGCTTAGCTTCGAAGGTCTCTCAGACGAAGAGCAACTTAAATAGCCATTGACGAAGTGAATAAGTGTGATCAGATTGGAACGATTCTTTTTTTTTGTCTCACTATATTTCACATTTGGGAATGACTCCCGTATTGAAGAAGTCCTTTGAAATCCTTTACTTTTTTCACGCAAAAGCGCGCAAGAAACAAATACGTTAGTTTCCATAAATAGCGAAACTACTCATTATTGGTAGGCCAGGAAAATGCGGCGAATCGGCCCCTGCTCGACGTCGTTCAGCCATCTATGCGGCCAGGAGTTCAGATCTTCCACCATCGCTGCGGCACCACGGCCAACAGACCATGCCAGACCATTTGACCCAACGCTGTACAAACTACTCCTACCTTTTACCGTCCCGCGTTGACTAATAAGAGAGCTGTGTTGTGATTGTCAGCGTTTACATACATGGATACACCAAGACGGACAGACTATGCAATGGCCGAGGAGCACCACCAAGACGAGTCCGTGCCCGGCGACCTGTTCACCAGCACTCTAAGGACGTCAACTCCGACATGACCAGCACGTCTAAGAACTGCACCGCCGCCTGAAAGGTAACAGTGTTCTGGACAGGGTCGAGCCCGGGCGGTCCCGGGGTTATGCAGTCGACAGCTGGGGCCCTCGCCTCACCCATACTGGGCGCTGACGGCCACCAGAGGGACCCTTCCGACGCCATGTCAGAGCACATCTGTACCCGGGTGACTCAGTCCGGCCGGCCAACAGCCGGACGAGTGCCACGGGGGGGGGGGGGTATAGAGGACGGCCACCCAGAGAAGGGACCAAATTTGGAGACCGTCTCCTGCTGAAGCTGTTAGTGTTTTAACTCCACACGAATAGCCCATTAGGCGGCTCATCCGTAAGCCGGGTGGTATATTTTGCAGGTGACAGTCGCGATAAGTTAGACTTAAACCATCGCAGGTAAATTGATTTGTCCCGCTGGCCTAGCAAATGTCAGCAGTATTTCAGTTAAAAGGCTGGTTTGTGTGTATGATAAGTAGCAAACATTCGCAAGAGCCATCAGATGCGACTGGAAATTCACACACCGATGAGTATGTAGGCCAAGAACATGATAATCTGGCAAATCAAGCAGTGCATGACAGAACACCGATCGGATATGGCTGGCGTGAATAACCTTGTTCTTATTGGTGCATGTTGCTGGCCTGGGGATGTCACGAGTGTTAGATACGGATCGATGACTATAAAAAATACGTTGTTCCCGGGAAAGACCAGTTTCTAGTCTGCAATAAACGCAATGTCGAGGTAAACTTTCTTCAGCAATTACTTACAAGGGCTCGTGAACGAGCTGCTATTGTCTAATTTTGACTCGAATGTCAGCCGGCGACAAGGCGTTCCTGTTTTGTCTTCCTTATAAACAATGCAGTTCAGTGGATGTTGTTGGCAAAATGTAGGATAACTCAAAGCATCTGTGACTTCGTACAGGCAGTTACATCACCAGAGACAGTCTTCTCTTTCAGTGTGTTATGCATTGTATGCGTTATGTGATGAAACTAGTTATCCTACAAACATATCATATCTTAGGACTAACACATTACCCGATGGCATTGTTTGGCTAACGTGCAGTAAGTGTTACCAAATCCAAATTGCGCTGTCAAGATCATAACCATTTTTGAGAATAGCCATATAGCGATTCGAAGAAAGGCGATCACAAGGCAAGCATAATCGATACGGAATCTCGAACGGCGGACTCTGTGGGGCCTTGATGCCGTCTTTCGGGCTCTGTCCGTCTGTGTTTTAGTCTGAGGGATCAGTTGCCTGACGTAACTTTGCGGAGTTGATAGCGTCACCAGGACTCACTTCATCTACCCCACAGTGTAATCCGCACTTAGAACTTCATTGATCGCCTTTCAAATGATCCGTGGAATAGTTTTTGCTGTTTAAAGACGTCTTTTATTAAGGGCAACTGACCTTTGGCTCATTATTTTTCGTAAATTCATTGGAAGTGATAAATGGAAACATGCCACTTTTCCGGAAGTTCAACAGTCTTTATCGTTATCTACCGTCCCGAGCTTCCTGTAACATATTCGATTTGCCCTCATCTAATCGAAGACGATCAAATAAAATATCCGAATATCACTGAGCCCCTGTTCTGAGATGTAGCCCTCTACAGACGTAAACCATAATAAATCAGGGAACATGGCCGCAGTAAAACACACAGGCTATTTACATGCAGGCATTCCCATTACCTCCACGCCAGTTCACGATGACGGAAGAGGCATTTCACAAATGCTGGAAGTTACAGCGTGCCTCACATGGGCAATACGTCCGGGGGTTTGCTGGGTGAAAACTGGCCAACAGATATACGACGCGACCGCTGGGCTGTCCTCAAACGTTATTTGCTAATATTTGCGGTTCTTTTGATTAGAAAAACGACTTGAGGCTGGTGGTGTGCTGCTGCAGGTGGTCCCATGCCCGCCAGCCCTGCGTGGGCGCCCGAAACTGATGGTCTGCCACACCGGTCACGCTCGAGCTGGTTAGTGTGCAGTTTTATCTGCAGGGCGTGCCGACGGGCCACTCCCAGATCCTTAGCCGTCGCGGCCGTCTGAATGAAGACCTGACGCCTCTCGAGATAACAAACTCGGCCGGCGGCCACTCACCGACGACTCGACCGCCGGCGGGCGTTCAGTCGGGACGTCCAGAACAGTTGGTTCACACCGGATCACAGAGCGCGGCAGACTGGGGGCGAGGGAACCACGACCGCCCGCCCGCGTCCACGTCCGGACCGGCGGCGCCGCGGCTGGCCGTTCTGCAGGCGCCGCCGCCGCCGGCGAGTGCGTGACGCCGACTGTCCACCGGCGGGCCGGCCGGGCGCCGCCCCCGCCCCCGCCCCCGCTCCGCCCGGGCGGGACGGAAGCGCCGCCGCCGCCGCCGCCGCCGCCGCCCGGCTCGGCCGTTCACAGATCAATTAGCCGGCTCCATTACGCTGTGTTCATTCTTTCCCAGACGCAGGCCAAACCGAATAGATTTCCCACTACGGCGGGGGCAAAAACGCAGCACAAAAAGGCCGCGGCGTCGGCTGCCGACGGCGCGGGCCGGGGCGCCGGCGGATTCCGCCGACCGACTGCCGGGGCAGACTCAGAGTGACGTCCGCTCGCATCAGTCAGACATCAGACGCAGGCCGGGCGTCAGGCGCAGGGCAGACAGCGAGCTGTCTGTTAACGGCAGGCGCCGGTCAGACACCAACAGAGGCAAGGCAGCGGAGCGCGTTCTGTTGACGACAGACGCAAACAGACATAGATCAGATAGCAAACAGTCAGCAAAGGCAGACGCGAGAGAGATGTCCAGTCACACAGGTCAGGCACACGTCGTATAGCTGGATGACTGTCAGAGCAGAGCCGAGGTGTGTCTGATTACATTAGGGGCATAGGCCACATATCAGACAAAGGCCAGACAATGGATACCTCAAGAACAGATCAGAAAGCATGTTCCTCAAATGGTTAATTGGCAACGACGACTCATCCTCTTTTCTGCATTGTTGATTTGATTCAGTATACATGTTCCAGGGAATGCCACTAAAAATAATTTTCTCGACAAATATCTGCTCAAGAAGGTAAAGGAATGATTTCACGGGCAAAATGCTTCTCTTTTCCTCGAGTCCATACTCACAAAACAGGGGTAGACGGAGGATTCGGCAGGATGAAGAGCCACCTTTCAGAGCGATGTGTTGGGTGCCTCCCGGTTTACAAGTGGTAAGGGACAGCCGGCCAAAAACAGAACAAAACACATAAACAAAACGGCCCGGCAAAAAGCCGACACCACAATTTCACCGTCTTTGTGCTGTGCGTCTTCCTCCTTCTGCCGCCGCTCTCCCTCGCACGTACAAACAATGTGTTTCGGTGTCCAAGCGTGGCGGCGACTTTAACGGTCCCAAGAACATGGATAAATGGTCCTAAAAACAATGGGTTCAGCGCCGTGGAGTGTTTCATGGTTAGCACGGTCCTTTTCCGAGTGCCTTCGAGACCCGTGGTGTGTATCAACAGCAGCACTGCACGCTACTCAGTCCTGATATGAACTGAATAGGCCGATTGTTAAACGAAAGCCTATCGTCTAACAATCAGCCGACTGCCCTTATCTCCGCTGGATGCTTAGCACGAAGCCCCGACAATGAATTCGATCCTTGGGAGGTGATTCGAGACTACAGAACGATGACGTCTTTTTTGATGTTGAATAAATCGTGATACAGTTTGTCGTGGTTTGCCGTCGTCCGTAACGTAATGAACCAGGCCGCATTAGCTGCTGCCCATGCGCGGACTTGTTTAAACACAGCAGCGAGTGTGCTGGTTCAGTTGCATCACGCGACAAGGCCGACAGTCAACAGAAACGTACATGGATTAGATCACGTTTTCAACGCGGCTCCCCCAAGAGCCTCTTGGGAGTGTCCTCTGTCAGTGATGTTTTCCCGAATCACCTCGAACAAACAAGTACAATCAGAGTGCAGACAACTGCAGATAGACCACAAACACAAAACATGGCTTCAAGTACTTCCGCCTTTTATGATGAGACGGGTTTCTCGTCAATAAGTCCAGAGAAATTCGGTTTTGTTGGCTCACTGGAGACTTTTCCTTCTAACCATAAGCATCTCAATTTTCACGATGGATGATGTGTACTATCTTACATGATGCAGGTCTGCTATGGTTTTAGGTCCTTTTAGATTACATGGTGAGACAAGTTTATCATCCATAAGTCTAGAGAAACTGTTTTATTGGCCGACGGCTGACTTATCCCTCAAGCCAAGCCCCAAGCCTTAAGCCACCTCAGTTTTCTCGGTACATAATTTATATCTTACATGATGTGGGTCTACGATGGTGATAAGTGTCCGTTTTAAGTGACAGATTTAACGAGAAGCATTCAATACGATGACCTCACGGTGCTGAAATCACCAGCGTTCCTCCAGGGCTGCCTGGGGAGGGGAGGGGCTGAAACTGCCTGGGGTGGGGTGGTCGGAGTTCGCGGCGGCTCCTCCATGAAAGTGGCGCAGAGCGTCACGAGCGAACTGTCACGGTATCATCACTGCGCCGCTCGGCCGCGGCCATTCTTGTTCCCTTGGCTGAAAGCCGTGCCCTTTCTGCTGCGGACGGCGAACACGTGCGAATGAAGCGTTCGGCGGAGAAATGACCGTGGGTGGAGAATGCGGTGGGACGGCTGCAGTCTCCGCCACACCAACTTTTAACAGCGTGTGTTTCTAAAGTTGGATGTGGTGTGGAACCATTCAAACCCCAAATCCTACTTTTCGCGAAATTACTTTTCGCCAACTAAATCTTGGCCCTACAATAATAGTTCAGTGAAAAAAATATTCATTCACTCTTCATAAGATTTGACGAACTCTCGACTGGTCTTAGTCTTATCTCTATAGCCCCCTTAGTTCTCAAGATCATGGGGGTTCGAGAGACACCCCTCCCCTCGGTAAGTGAAGACGATTGGGACACCTTGAAATCCACGGGTTAATTGTTATAAGTGTCAGTGCTGATGTTATGTGTTCATGTTTTCGTTCTCAAAAGCTGTCGCTGAATAAGCCTTGCGCCCAAACATAGGATATATTATTTCCCGTTGCGTTATTCTGATAATGTAAGCACAGGAGGCTATTCATTCATTACCTACTTCCGTCCATCTGTCGATTTTCATCAGTTTACATTTGACTGAAGAAGCGCTCCTGGGCTTTGCTCCAATGAAAAGCAAAACATCATGATGTTCATGTTTACATGTATGTGGGGATCATCAGCATGTGGGCTGTAATCCTTCTTTGATGATTGCAGGCCGAATCACACCCTCTTTTTTAAAAAAAGAGTGAATTGCTAACTGGACTCTGAACTTTGGACCTTTTCTGCAAAATACTTTCATGTAAGCCGTTAATTAAATGGCTTGGCACATGCGAAGGACCCAACGACGCAGTTTGAGAGTCACGTTGATTCTCTGTCGATTTGCACGTGCGCCGTAGCTGTGGCGGTGAAGGTGGGCCGAGTTTCCTATACCCTGCGGGCCCGAAAGTAGCCCTGATCGGACGCGCACGAGCGCGAGTCGGTAGGTCGATTATTTGTTTTCTGTCTTCTTTATCGCCGCATCAGTCAGGCTTGACTATTAACGTCGTAGCAGGGGCACAGCCAGGATCTTCTGAAAGGGGGAGCTCAGAAAGAACTGAAATCCTACGAAAACCACCTATTGGGAAAACGATGTTTAATGGGTTTCACTAAGAAAACTACTCATGGTCACGTGATGCGTATTTCCGCAAATGGAGCATGGCCAGACCTCGCCTGCTGCGTCCGTGCTATTAAACAAGAAAGAGATGTGGGCCGAGGGGGCCACCTGCTCCCCCCTCCGGCCGCGTCGATGTGTCGTAGTCTTGTATCACGTCGTGTCTCTCGTCAGGCGTCATTCAGGGAGGGTGGGAGGGAGGACGACTAAGGCGCCGACTGCCTAGCACTCGCCGACCCACTACTGAGGTCAGTTCGAGGGCATCCTGCCAGGCCAAAGGCTAGCCTGCTAGTGAAAGACAAGAAAAAGGGCGGAAGTAGAAAAACACACAGAAGTAATAACCAAACCCGACGCAGCGATCGATAATCGAGCCGTCTGTTTTCGCAAGACTAGCGAAAATCTTTCCGTTTAGTTGTCTGTCACGTGCGGCCGTCAGTGTTACACAACGGGAACAGTAGGTGACGCGTCGATTATAACAGGATAGGAGAGGGGGGGGGGCTAAAACTGAATTTTATCCTTCCTAGACTAAATCCTGACCACGGCACGGACCACAGCCAGCGAGCTCAGTCGGCATTGGCCACTGGTGCTATGTAACGAGGTTTTCAGGCGCCTCAGAGCACAGAAAGTTCTTTCGGAGCTGGCTGAGCTGGAAGACGTTGTCAAAACGTTTGAGGGACCGTCCCCTTATCAGAGCTTGGGGGGACATGTCTCCTCTGCCCTCCCCTCTGCTCCGGCATCTCATGCATTCAAGAAGGCAACAGCTCGCCGAAACTCAAGGAACTGCATGAAAAACGAGATCTTTTTTCCTAAACAAAAAGAAACTGCCTAATTTGAAAGCGAAGAGGGGATGAGAGGGTATCCTTCCCACTATTTGTTACTTAATGCCTCCTCAACAAATATAAATTCATAAAAGGTCAACATTTGTGGTATCATGGCTAACGCTTAATACCATCACAAACAGTTAACACCGTGGTGCGTACTGCTGTGGCTGTTTCAGTGGCAATTAATTATTCGAAGAAAGGACTGCAAGACTGATTGCTGATTGAGATTGCAATAATTTCGGTTTTGTGGGATTTGGGGTTGGATTGCATTAATCTGGTGATAAAGATTTTGGACTGGATTGAAGTCCTTTTAAAGGGGTTTTGATTATCCCTGTATGCATGTAATGTTCCGTGTTAAACCGTGTCTGTGCATGAAACGTGCACGTATCAGTCAAACACGACCATATAACGATTCAAGTACATAGCTACACAATTCTTACTACACTTCTCAGTACATCAGCGTGCTGTTGGTAACAACAACTTGATTCCAGCTATCTACGCATGTGTCTACGTATGTCTACATTTATATGTATGTCATATAACTGACCGAATCATCGATCCTAATGTCACCACTGAACCCGGCATGTATGTGTGCAACCTAAGTCCTACAGGCGTAAAATCAATGCGGAATGCATGGCAAACCACTGCCATGACACACGGAGATCTTCTCACATTTTGCATTCGTCGGAACAGGGCGCCACGCGGCCGAATTTCACTGGTCAGCCAAGTCTCCACACCTTGCCAAACCCCTCACTGTCGTGGTTCGCATCACCCCAGGTCGGCGGCAGCGTCAGGCTGCAGCCGGTGCCTGGGACGTTGTCAGGGCAAGGCCGAGCCCCTGTGTGATGCCGGCCCGCAGAGCACACCGCACCCCCGGCCACGCCGGCCAGGTCAAAGGTCAGCCGCGCTGGCCGTCACGCCGGCGCCGATCCAGCGAGTCGGACAGGACGGGCGTCCAGCGTCATGGTAAACCAACGGTCATACAGTGCACGCATTAAATGGGACTTCAAACAGCGAAATGTTATGTACCGAACAGCTTCCAGGCAGCTGCGCGGAATCATGGAAAAATCTCTGAGCTGCGGTTAAGGTTGAGGATCGATAGGCTGAGTCGGCCGGTTCACTGGTGGACGTTTCCGGTGGGGACTTTCCGACAGCGAGGTCTGGTGACAATGCGAGGCGCCATCGGTACCCGTCTGGATAAGCGTTGCCCTCTGCTGCCAGTCATGAGCCTTCTCCAGTAGTGAATCGGCGGTGCTGTTTGGCAGGCAGTTATCCTTCCGGCCTGCAAAGGGCGTCACTTGGAGTCCGGAATCAGAACTGAGGATTTGGATTCGGATGATTTGAACATTCGGCTCGATATTTGGGTTCGGCGAATATTCAAATACTGATTACGAGATTCCAATATTCGGGTAACATTCGGTTGGCCATTTTTCATCCGAATGTTCGACGAATATGCCGATTTTAACCGAACATTGAATATTCTTGCCAATTTCGTTGCAGAATCTGAAAATATATGTGAGTCGCATCATCATTACATCACATTAATCACGCAGGGCTATGCTGAACTGGAACACTGCTTGCTGTTTTTGTGGTTTCTGAACATCAGTACGGTTGAGACCAATGCTTGGCACTACCAATGAGACATACTCCGCCCCATTCCTACCACGGCACTGATACTTCAAGTTCGGTATGCGGTGCCCAGCCTCACGAGTAACCTCACGTTTGTCCAGTGTTTGGCCGCGGCTCGCACGACCGACCAGACGGGATCGGTCCGTGAGTGAAGCCGGACGCTGCAGGAAGGTGGATATCAGCCCTTTTTACATCGTGTCTATAACTGCTGTCTGCTGACCCGAATATAGGGAAATGGCCGGCCTCGCACTGAGCGTGCCGTGAGCTTTGCATCCATGCTGATTTCCCATGCTATGAATATCTTGCATTACCAAACATATGCACCAAATGTACTAGTCTGAAACGGAAGATGGAAACTGTGGCACTGGCGCACTAACGTTATCACTGGCACCTGCGATTCGAAAAGTATACGAAAATGTGGATGTTTTGAAACACATACGTTTAACATGACCTTGGACACGTTTACTTCATTTCTTTGAACAAAGGCAATAAACCGCATACAAAGAAAGCGCACAAAAACATGTCCTTTCTTTGCCCATACTGTAAACGACTTGCTACAGTGGTTACGAACAATGCTCGGCAAAGCGGAATCTTAGTCTTGCCTGAATGTTAAGGATGCTGTCGCTGGGAGCAAGACGTAAAATTCCTACCAGTTCCAACGCTGGGGTGGACGCTTTCACATATTTCTTTCATTTCACTTGATTCCTTCTCAATCTTAACAGTTTGGAGCGCCACCATTCGAAGGGGCTGACGATTTGCACCTCTGGTTACCAAGTAGCAGGACTGCCATTCAGAGCGCCCTCTGCCGGTGATGTCACGCCCCTTCTGGTCCTCGGCAGAGCCTGGCCGCCGTCCCATTGGTACCTGGTGGCGGCCGCAGCTTTGAAGTTCCCTAACTTGTTCATCTGCAAACCAGTTTGATTTTCAAAGAATGTTTTGACCCTTTTTATTCGCGGGCTGGGATAAAATGACAACTTCAAAAGATTCGATCATTCGATCAGAACATTCGAATGTTCGAAAGCATAACCCAAGTACTCGAACTCCAAAAAATCGAATTCTCAGTTTTACCCGGAATAGCGTCCTCATAAGGCTTTCGCCTCGCGTATCTCCACAAGTACCAGTACGAGCCCGAGGTTTCCCCACCTACGTAACGCGTCACTTCAAACCGTTATGGCAGAGTGAGCGTTACACTGAGCCATGCTTTCGCAGGAAAAGAATAAACGATGAATATATGTCAGTTACAACGCAATGCAACCTGGACTGTGAGATTTCTGGGTCGAGCCGTCATCCGATTTCGAGTACCAGCAAGGTCACAACATCGGGGAAATCCCGCTGAAAAGCGTGTCTTAAAACTGAGCCACACATTTATTTGTCATAGAAGGCACACAGGACATGAACATCATAAATATGACCCGCTTGCAAAACACAATGAAATGAAACATGTCTCCGATAACACCAAAAACATACCATTTACAATGATGGCACACTTCCTTTGCATCGTTTGGGGATAGAGCAAAAGTCTGGTACAGCCCATCCACAGAGCAGCACGCAATTTGAGCAAAATTACACGCGCAAGGGTTTGGGGCACCTCACTCAAGTAACAGCCTGGAATCACCTCTCCATCTACATCATCAACGAGCTGCAGTCCGCCGGTCAGTGGCTGGCGGTCCGCCGGTCAGCAGGACGGACAGTTGGCGGTCCGCCGGTCAGTCAGGACGGACAGCTGAAGGTCCGCCGGTCAGCGGAACGGACAGCCGGGCGCCCAGTGTCCGCGGCAGTTGCAGACGTAGCAGCGGCCGTAGCCGCCGTAGTAGGCGCCGGTGCCGTCGACGGAGGCGTCCGAGTCGTCCGAGCCCGACCAGCGCCGGTCGTGCGACCACGCCGTCAGGCTGTAGTCGCTGCCCAGCTCCTCCTCGAGCAGCGAGTCGGCGCCGCGCTCGGAACCGGGCGTGGCGGCCGAGTTGGCCGGTGAGGAGCCACCGACGGTACTCGAGTCGCGCGAGTCGGAGTCACGGGCCGTGCTCGAGTCGCCGCCGCCGCCGCTGGCTTGACTCCCGGTCGACTCCGAGTCGCCGCCGCCGCCGCCGCCGCCGCCGCTGGCCGACTCGGAGTCCGGCTGGCCGCGGGAGCTGGCCGCGGCGGAGTCCGGTGACGATCCTCCGCCGTCGGGGGAGTCCGGAGGCGCCGCGGCCGGGCCGGGCGAGTCCTCATCGGACGCGTCAGACGTCAGGTCAACCGTCACGTCGGCGTCCGAGGATGAGCCAGGAACTCACGGCATGTGCAGGAGGTAAGCTGCGCAACAGAAGAAGGGACTGTAAAAAAAGAGCGCCGAAGGCCTGAACATGGCCGGGTGTTCGTGGTGAACACTGTCTTTGATCTGGGTAAGAAAAGACGAATGAAATGAAAGATATTGGTGTTTTACTTTCATCCTTAGAGAAGACGAGACACAAACATCAATCGCGTCTACAACAACTATCCGTCAACTAACAAATGTTCGACAAGAATCTTGTGTGTATTCCGAATCAAAACATGCCCCTTACACATTTTTCGCACGTCCTAAAACCACATAAACTGGAGCCATAGTTCCTCGCTGACGCTGTGACACGACACACTCGCAACATCACTGACATCAAATGACCTATTGGGAGGAAAATCGTATCAACAGGGGGCAACAGCGGAAACCACGGCAATACCAAGGATCGTTCTCTAAGCATCGCAATATCTGTGCGACATTCGAATGGATAAAAGGACGACGACGCTGGTGACCGACACCCAACGGCACCATGCATGTGAAACGGGAAAACTGTGCAAAGCGGTCAAATGAATGAAAGAATTCCAAACAACGCGGACGGTAACGGCACTTCAGATGATAGCGTGCAATTCAAACGGCGCAAAAACGAGTGACTGGAAACTACTGAAGGCAAATACATGCATATGAAAAAGTTCAAAAGTTAGATATCGGCATCTCATGACAGCTCAGCGGGACAACCTTCACTTCGTCGATATTAAATGCATGACAATGAAATAGGACGATGCCGCAAGGGTTGACAAAGAAACCTGACTGCTTCATCCAGCACGCAACACAACTAAACTACCAAGAACGTGCGCGAGACGCCGAATCCAAAACCACGAGAAATATGCTGAGCCTCACGAGAATGCCCGCCGCTGCTATGCACTGGTGCAATGCGCGAGTTATATTTTGACTGCTGCTTTCTTAAGCTGCGTAAGGACTTATGATTTTGGCCTGCGTCTATTCTAGCGAACACGCAGATATGTAGTTCCCTGGAGCCTGCGTTACGGAGACCAAGCATCGCTTGGCGCGGTCGGCAACAGCCTTCACTAGCTCAAGATTTGCTGACAGTGAGTGAGCAACTGGCGTGCTACAACCCGCGACACGGAAGACGTCGAGACAACTTCTTCCGTATCTTTTACCAACGCAGACGAAAATAGTGCTTATGCATCAACAGGAAGCCGGCCAGCGGCAGGCCAAATTGACAGGGATGCTGGAGCAGTTAATTACTGCTCAGGGTCGCACTGCCAGAGTTCAACCGGCTAGCAACGGCCAACCCACCGGTTTTGCAGATCGTTTCCAAGCCTCGAAGATGCCTGCCCGCGCCATTCCATCGCCCTTCTCAGCTCCTCCGCCACAATGAAGCAGTTTGATCGTGGCGACAGAAATCATAGGATTACGTCACCTTAATTCCACCGCCGTCTCTCTCCATGAACAGAGCAGAAGCCGGCCCTGACTTCGCTACTCGACGTCCGAATCTGGGTCCCACGGTACTGCCGGCCGATCCATGCCAGCTCCCAGTTTTCTGAGTTCTGGAGCCGACACCCCAGGCACTACGACGCAATTCGCTTAAGCTAGCGATTTCCTTCATTCCACACGTGAAATCATCGAGTGGTTCATCTTGCCCCTGGATATGCGTATGGTGCTTTTGCCGGTCGACGCCGTTGCTACGCCGGCTGCGAAGGCGCTCATCTACGCGACCAACAGCCTCCGAAACCTGGGGATAGGCTCTGGGCGGCCGGCAGTACCCTCAAGTGTTTCACTCCGAAAGCCGGGAGTAGGCTCTGGCCGGCCGGCAGTACCCTCAAGTGTTTCACTCCGAAACCTGGGAGTAGGCTCTGGCCGGCCGGCAGTACCCTCAAGTGTTTCACTCCGAAACCCGGGAGTAGGCTCTGGCCGGCCGGCAGTACCCTCAGTGTTTCACTCCGAAAGCCGGGAGTAGGCTCTGGCCGCGCCTATTTTCACTCCGAAACCTGGGGGCTGGCCGGCCGGCAGTACCCTCAGTGTTTATCCGAAACCCGGGAGTAGGTCTCCGGCCGGCAGTACCCTAGTGTTTACTCCGAAACCCGGGAGTAGTTGGCGGCCCTCAGTGTTTCACTCGAAACCCGGGAGTAGGCTCTGGCCGGCCGGCAGTACCCTCAAGTGTTTCACTCCGAAACCCGGGAGTAGGCTCTGGCCGGCCGGCAGTACCCTCAAGTGTTTCACTCCGAAACCCGGGAGTAGGCTCTGGCCGGCCGGCAGTACCCTCAAGTGTTTCACTCCGAAAGCCGGGAGTAGGCTCTGGCCGGCCGGCAGTACCCTCAAGTGTTTCACTCCGAAACCTGGGAGTAGGCTCTGGCCGGCCGGCAGTACCCTCAAGTGTTTCACTCCGAAACCTGGGAGTAGGCTCTGGCCGGCCGGCAGTACCCTCAAGTGTTTCACTCCGAAACCTGGGAGTAGGCTCTGGCCGGCCGGCAGTACCCTCAAGTGTTTCACTTCACCCGCTGATCGGAGGCTTGCGCCTGGACAGTGCCGGCCAGAAGAACGCTCCAGATCCGGATCAGCGTGACACACCAGGCGCTGGCAGACAGCGGCACCCTGCCGTGCACCCCCTTCCCCCACCCCCACTAGGACGCCGAGCCCACTGCGCCCGGTGAGGACGACCCGAGACAGCTCTGCCCGGACATCTGTACGCTACACAGTGAGGTGACTGGGGTCCGGTCATCGAGCGGCCGGCGCCCAGCCGCGGACAAGCAAGGGCAGCTTCGATTCTCGGATAAGGACGGAAACAATGTCAGACGTCCGCATCGGTGCACGTCATGGAGGACCTAAAAGGCACACAGCTCGGCTGGCTTGCCTCTGCCAGTCTCCGCGTTCCGCCTGCGACGTTCCTGCAGCAGGAACGGCTGGCTCAGCGGCCGCCGTCGTCGGTCTCGGTCCCGAGCCGGCGCCGCCGCCCAGCCCGCCGGCTGTCCGCGACGCCGCCCAACACATGTCCAAACCACGCTAAAGTCGCCTTAGAAACTAATTCTCGCCTCTCGGGACCACCTGAACAGCGACGAATTCGCCTCAGGACTTCTGGAGCTCCGTATTTCTACTGGGCCAGACGGCCTGTCACCGTCCCAGATCCCCTCTGGCCACTGGCCACCACTGCGCTAGGCCGTGCCTGCATATGACGAAACCTTTTCCCCGCGAATTGCAGGGCGCTGCCACGGGGTGCAAAGTCGCAGCAGCACGCCTAGAACAAAACGCTAGGGATCGCGACAATGTGGTGGCTCGACCCCTCTGCGGCTTCCGTGCCGGGACCCATGTGGCCGTCCACGACCGCACGTATGTATCGTATCAGCACGACTCGTATGCTAATGTAATACAGCATACGACCGACGACACAGGGCGGATGTGGTCACAGATTCAGGCGACAGGACAAATATTGCACCGCGGGCGCACGTGAAAGAGTCCTCTACAGCTGACGGTTCCTCTGTCCACCGCGCGCTCCACTGTCAGCTCACGCTGCCGCCACCGACAGCCGAGTATTCCCCGGGGACATCGCTCTCCCGAGAACTGACCCAATCACCAACGCATCGGGACAGCCGACAACACGCAGCACGCACCACCGGCACAAACCTGACCGCCTGACCGGCCGCGGGGTCCTCGTACATACACACAGCATCTGAGGTCCTCGGAGAGGTGTTGGGATACCGGTCGATGTTGATGTTCCTTACGAGTGCATGGTACAACGTACATTCTAATCGCTATTTTGTAAAGCTGTGGGATAACAACCTCAACTACCGGGGCCGACCGCCGCTGCCACGGCCCGCGCCACCTCGCACGCGCGCGCCTGCCGCTCCCTCACCGGTGTCGTCGATGACGATCGGGTGGTTGGGGTTGGCGCCGGCCGCCAGCGCCGCCGTGATGGCCGTCCGGATGGTGTCCAGGCGGCTGGCGTCGCCGCGCGGCCGGCCGGCGGCCACGGGCAGTCCCCGGCCCCGCGCCGCGGCCGCTGGTGCCGGGCCTGCCAGCGACACCGGCCCGCGTCACCCGGCCACAGTGGACACGTCCGGCCGAGAGATGGGCCGGGGAGACACTGTGTCGGTGGCCAGGTCAGCGGACTGACGGGTCAAGGATGCCGAGTCGTTAAGTCGACCTTGTACGTCTCACGCGCATGTCTAGAAGCATCAAGCACCGACAACGAAGGGTGAGTCATGTAAATCCCGGGAAAACATCATAAAAATCGTGCGCTAAATTGCAGGTGTTAAATATACAGGAGCTGCGGACACAAAACATCGCTCACTGGACGTTTATCGTGACGCGTAACAAACACAAGCGAGAAAGTGCTTCACACACACACACACAAACACATACAACTCCTAAGGGGGCACCGCATGGTAGTTATGCCTTACAAACACGTAAAGAGCATTTCTGACAATTGATGGGGGGGGGGGGGGGGCAGGGCAACTGGATTTCATTCCGCGTTTTTCAGCCCTTCACACACGCGTAGGATTACAATATCTGAAAAGTTCGGGTCTAGCCAGACCCTCCCACCTCACCAAGATCCCCAGCCATGCTCGTAGACATGTCGCCGAAGCCATGACACCCACCAAGCCTTTGACGGGAACCATGTACCACATGCGCCTGATGAATGACGGACGATGGGATGAAGTGACGGAAGGACTGCATGTATCTGATGTAAGGTATTGCCTGTGCCGGCACAGATCACATGTACTTGCTGGAAGTCAGACATTATTCTCCTCGTCTATGACGGACGTCTATGACACCTCTGTCGCGTAATGGCAATAGTAATAACCGATGGATTATTGTTACCGACGCCAGTGACTGCTAAGGTCATTAGTGTCACCACACCCTGGTGGAAGCAGGTGCCGTGAACGCTCCCTGTGGTGGGGACCGAACCCCAAACCTTTCCGTCACATAATGAATAACAGTAACGGATGCAGGCATTTCTCGCTCAGGAAAGCGTCGCATACATCGGATGAAAGGTATGCGCTACTTATGGAGGCTGGACAGACGACACTGATGACGGACAAACATTTAACGGACAGTACGAAAACCTGCGACGGGCGACATCACATACCCCTGATGGGGAGGGAGCACCACATGCAACGATACAACACCTATCATGGACAGTATCAAGCACCTCTGACGAAAGCCGCCCGCGACATGCACCACAGCACAGCGTGGTCCCGTTCGTCGTACGGTGCCACGGACGTACGAAAACGTTGGCGGTTATGGCCAAGAAAAACGCAGTTGTATGCCATTTCTCCCTACATCCATGACGTCTGAACGGACGAGTTAAGCCACACTGCTGTTACAATGCCTCTGACGGACAGTACCACACACCTCGGACAGCAGGAGCGCCGCCGAGGGGCCGGATAACAACACCGCCGTTCGGAACGCCGTACCGGCTGCCCGGCCGGTGCTGCTGCTGCCGCTGCTGCTGTGCTGCTGCTGCTGCTGCTGCTGCTGCTGCTGCTGTTGCTGCCGCCGCTGCTGCTGCTGCTGGTGACGCTGGTGTTGCTGCTGTAACTGCTGCTGGTACCGTTGCTGCTGCCTCTGTCGCTGCTGGCTTTGCCGCCCTCTGCCGCGGCCGCCGCGGACCGCCGCCACGGCCGGCGCCGCCGCCGCCGCTGGTGGGAACGAACACGAAGGTCCGCCATTCCACGTATTCCCACAAAATTGGGCTAAAAATACTCATGTACCTCTCAAACAGATTTAAAATCTCAATCAATGACCTTTCGATTCCTCCAACGTCAATCCAAAAACAACATCGCGCCCACGTTCTCGACACAACCCCTACGGTTTCGAACACCACCACACTGCTCCCAGGTCGCACCAAGAGCGGAGTTTCAGCTCGGTGCCGGGTCTCACCCGCCGCCTCGCGTTCTCGACGGATTGTGGCGCGATGTTCGGCCACCTCGCCGCCCAGCCGCGCCACCATGCCGTCGATGAAGTTGTCCAGCACCAGACTGCGCGTCTCGGAGGTCACCTTCTCGCGGCAGATCGGGCAAGTCGTCTGCATCTTCATCCACTCCCTGATGCAGGAGCAGCAGAACGTGTGCGTGCAGTTCAGGGTGACCGCCTGCCGGGGGCAGGGGTGATGGTCAAGACATGGCATAGGTCGAGCGGTGCACGGAGACCCCGGAGACTGGCTGGGCATCGGCATGACACGGAGAAGGCCACAGGAGGGTTCGGATCGACACACCCCTTCCTACACCGGCACAATCACGGACCACAGGTCAGAACGGACGCCGCAGGTGAGGTCCGATCCACACACGCCGACATCCGAGCTGGCACACTCACGGTGAAGAAAAGCTCGGAGCAGACGCTACAAGTGAGCTCTGAGTCCATCAGCTGGCCGAAGCCGTCCAACACGGACTGTCGTGCTGTCAGCTGTTCGCCCTGGGCTGCCTCCTTCTCCCGCTCCTGCGGGGACAACGGACCGGTCACAACAGAAACGGTCCAGCACAGAGACGCTCCTGCGACCACCGGTCAGACCGGTCACGCTGCTGAACAGAGACGGTCCTGCAGCGACACCGGCCATCAGCCCGGCACGTCAGGCAACGGCAACGAGTACCGCGCAGAAGCAACAAAGAAAGCACGCCCACAGAGAAAGACGAACATGAACTCACCGCGAAGCACACTGAGCAAACGTGAGCAAAAGGAGGGCCCTGATTCTTATCTTTCTAGCCCGCTTTTCCAGTGGCTAAACAACAAACGATAACAAACCACATCAAACCATGCACTGCTCTTTGGAACCGTCAAGGAACCGATGACGTTGCACTGCCATGTCACATCACAACGCGCAAAAACGGCATCTGCTAGCAATGACATTCCAGTGCCCCAGCTCCACAGCAGGCTCCGACCGGCTACTATTATCGAATACCGACGGGCCGCTGGTCGGCACGCCTCGGTCCTACCGTAGCCGCCAGCTGCGTCTCCAGCAGCTGCCGCTTGGCGTCCAGCGCGTTCAGCTGGGTCTCGATGGCCGCGCAGCGGGCCTGCATGGCCTCCGTGCACTGCTGGCGCTCCATGTTGGTGGCGGCCAGCTCCCCTGCCGGCCGGGCGCACGGTGAGACGGACGGCCGCGCGGACAGACCGGCGGCCAGACACGCAGACCCGTCTGCCGCCGGCGCGGGCCCAAGGCGAGGCGCAAGCCTGCTGTCGCGTGCACCGCGTGCCGTCCGGAGTGGTGGGCGGGAGCTCGGAGTCCTCCCGCTGACGAGCTTCGTCAGGAGTCGTCGTTCGTGTCGTCGAGCCACAGAGCTTCGTTAAACGAAGCCCGTGGCTCGACGACTTGAGAGCGTACAGTCGAGACGAACTGCCCTTTAGCGTTAGCGGCTGTCCGAGTAACAAGGAGACAATACCGAGGAATCGTCCGCCAAACAGGGTGGACACCTGGAATGATACGGTCATCTTCTCTAGCACTTCGCAGCAGACAGTCGCGCTGTCCGTATCCAGCTCAAACAAAAATATGGATTTCTAATTATGAAGCCAAAACATCACATACAGCCACAGTGGAACATGATGCCCTTGCCAAAATCTTGTGAACGAGGAATATGACCGACAAGACTGTTGTTTTTTCTATTTCAGTGTTATAAATATGTCTCGTATGTAAGCAGCAAATGGTACGCAAACTGATGAATTCATATTGTAAATATAAAACAGATAAAAGATAAAGTAAAACACAAATAAATCAACAGAATGCAAATGAACGTATCTCTTGTAACTAAGCCTAGTGTTCAATGGTCCACCCAGGTGTACTATGTTCATCAGCGGAATCGATTTTATGTACATTTAGAATAAAATATTGACAGTGAATATATTTGACACCTTCGAAACGAAACAAACAATGTTTAGAAAAATACCAAACCAATGAACAGACGATGAACAAAACTAGTGCTAAGTCGTCACCGCATGGCATTTTACGAGCCTGCACTCGGTTGTTAGCACAAGATTTCACTTCCCGTCAGCATTTAAGCAAGAGCCTCATCAGCCATGCTCATGGCACGATTACAATGGCTTTGTTGATGTTCTCTTGTGACATTTTTGCTCGCTTCTTTAGTTACAATAACAGTCCATGGATAAGATCCGTTTCAAGGACTTTCTTGATTGTTCCCTCATTTCCATGGCCAGCGCCTTCCGCGCTCGCAGACTGCCGTTCGCGGATTTCCAGGCCTGCTGAGACCACCCTGTTGTCCGAGTCGCTCTTCCGAGGAGACGTCCAGCTTCGCTAAGCTCACTCCGTTCCCCGCTTCGATTCTCGGCGGCGCTGTTCCGTGGCGCGGCCTCACTCGGTTCTGCGGCGGACCTGGCGCCGACAGCGGCCGCAGAGCCACTGCACCGACTCGATCCTGCGCCGCTGCCGCCGGCTCAGGCGCAGGCAGGCGAAGTGGTGCCACACGCCGCACCGGTCGCACGCCACGCACGCGGTGCCGTCACACTCGAGGCCGCACTCGCCGCACGGGTAGTCGGCCTGGCCACCGCTAGGGGCGCAACTGTCGGCGGGCGAGAAGCGCGTGCTGGGGGCACGCCGGGGCCTGGCGGCGGCCGGTCCGCCGCAGCCGGCACCTACCGGACACAGGCAGCGGCTCAGACCGGCCGGCTCAGGCGCGGCACTCGTCTTCAGGCTCGGACGTCCGGACAGGTTCTCTCAAATGCGCTTACAAACGGACCGGACAGTAGTTCCAGGTGCACAATGCGTGCCACTTTGTACTAGTGCGTAAGCAGCAAGGTGATTACGCACCATGCGAACGCGGTTAAAAACATCGACGATACGAATACATAACATACGTACGGACTAATGTGGACACATTTATCGAGAGCCCACCATCTAACACCTGACACGTCCACACTGTTACCATGTGCACACATCAGATGTGAATTGTTGGAAATACTACCACGCAACATCCGGGATTTCGAGCGAAAAAGACGCGCGTTAATACAATGCAGGTCAACTGAGGGCCTTCGGCACGGCGGCAAACACGTCACCCAAGAATACAAAGCGCAGACAAGTTTTCAGGCCAACCATACCAAAAACGTGCCAGAAAGATCGCTTCCAATAACCGAAACGTCACCATGGAAGTGCTCAACAGATCGCATCTGGACATATTTCAGTACATCCATACACAAACGTCTCGCAAGACCAAACACAGGTAACAGCAAACGCAAGTACCGTAAACAGCGAAGTGCCACGCACATGTACTAAACGTACTACGCCCATAGTTCCTGTTTTACCTGGCCGTAAGCACGTACGCACACAGCCGAGCCCTAAAACATGTTAACAAAGGACCACAAAATACGCAAAAACGTGCGATGCAAAATGTCCGCAACGACGTTAACAGAGCATACAGACGCATCAAAGTACCAGTTACCACTTGCAGCTGGTCCGGAACTGGTTTACCACCAGGGAAACCCTTTCTGACAATGCTGCGGTCGAACCTCTGAACGCAAAGCAACAATGACACTCCGTTAACATCGTTAAAACTACCCCAACAACAATCTTAAAAAAATACTCCAATGGCGGCTCAACATTACAATAAGACCACATATATGAACCAGACCTCTGGCCCCCGAACCCCGCACCGGCTACCGCCCTGGCCGTCCCGCCACAAGGTCCGTGACCCCTGGCGGCGCGGACGCCCGGTCACTGACCTTTGAGCTGGTTCTCGATATTGTCACGCTCCTGCTGGAGGCGGGCCACCTCGGCCGCGAGCTGCTCCTTCAGGGCGGCCTCCTGCTCCTGCAGCTGACGACGCAGTCGCTCCTCGCGCGCCCTCTGGGACCGATCGGACCAGTGAGACCGACTACACCCTCTGCCAGTCTCGGACCGGTGAGACCGATTACACCCTCTGCCAGTCTCGGACCGGTGAGACCGACTACACCCTCTGCCAGTCAGCAAGGCACAGACAAGAGGGAAACTCACTGCTACCCAGTCATGGCCCAGCATGTTTTCGGGACAACGCGCTAATACAGCCAGCGCCCGCATAACACGGCGAGATGACAGACAGGAGCTTCAGCATAAAAAAGGACAGGTCCAACTTCCAGGAAACGAGGAGGACACGTTCTGACAATACCTGCAATAAAACAAACAAACTATGGGCAGTTTTTCCCAGAAGTAACAAGCAAACCGATGGCCCACTGTATCAATGAACACTTTCCGGGAATAATTACAATATGACCGTATCCAGTTCAACAATGTGGTTTAGGCAGCACTGAAGGCAACAAGTTTTACACCTAAACGAAGAGAAACCTTATCCAAAGGGTTTACTTTGCAGAAAAGCGTGGAATACGTACATGTTCATGCTGTGCGCATAGTGTACTCTAGGATTTACACAAAATGATTCGCGCGATTATCTTGCACCCATAGCCAGTGGCACACGTTAAAAGAAAAACAAGGCGGACACTCCATAAGGCAAAAGGCGTTTCCGAGCGTGATATGTATTAATTCTAGCACGCACACACCTTTTCTTCCTCCATTTCTTGCTCCTTCTTCTCCATTTCTTCCTTAAGTGCAGCCATCTTTTTCGCGTATTCCTCGCGTTCCTGTGCGAGGGGTTATCATATAATTACCGTCCGAATACTGCTGCGCCCAGTGAACCAAAACCACTGGCCGCATGTCTCAATTTGCAGCAGTATGACACAAACGCCAACAGACCTCACAACGCAAACGTATCAGCCGCACCTCGGTCTTGGCTCTCGCAACCCTATTCCTGCTGCAATGAGCAGAAGAAAGTCCACGGGGTTAACCGTACTGAGGAACGCGCACAGTGCAACAAGAAGCGTCTGGCGCGCGCCGAACTCCAAATTTCCCAAAACAGTGACCGCAGAACAACTGGACGGTAGCCCCGGAGCGACACGCGACACACTGCTTCGACACGGCCTGCACCATGAGCACCCGTGACGGTATTCCGAGCCCGGGGACGCCTCGGCGACCGCCGGTGTGGCGGCCAGCCGTCCCGCGGCGCCGGCCTCCTACCTTGGCCGCCCGCTCCGCCTCCTCCCGCTCCCGCTCAGCCTGCTCCTGCTGGCCGCGCAGCTGCTCCTGCACCTGCCGCAGCCGCTCCTGCGGGCGGCGTCCGGTGCGGTCAGCGGCGCCGCTCAGGCGGCCCAGGTCTTCGTCACACGGCACGGCCGCCCACGTTCGTCGAGGACGAACGGAACACTGCTGCAGGACCAGTGACGCGATATGCCGCGCTTAAGACGCCAAAGACCAACCCATTAAGAATCCTTTCCCGCAACTGCATTACCCAGCCCCGGTGATAATCTTATCAGGACAGGTAAGAAATCATCTGACAAAATGTAAGAAGTAACAATACTCTCGTTACTGGTGTAGCTCACCTCCAGCTGTTCATTTTCCTCTTTCAGTTTTGCTTCCAACTCTCGTTTTTCTTCCTCCATTCGTTTCAACTGCTCCTCGCTGCCGAAAAAAAAACACATTACATGGTGCACCTAAAACATGGCAGTTAGCTGATACCAAAACATGTCATGGCACTGATCAAAAGCCATCCAATCTAAAAATTACGAACACATCTAAGCAAATGGTACATAAATGGTGCTGTCAGTCTCAACACCACTGACCATGCACGGGCGAACCTGCTTTGCACTGCAGCAGCTGTCAATGACGACCAATGTGAAATTTATAATAAATGACAATGAAATCAGTGCTCATTGTCCTACTGTTACTATTTTCATTTTCAGGGTCATGTCTCAAAAACCACAAACAGAATGGCTTTGGTGAAGAAAATGTGCACCTACAGAGGGGAAAAATGTACGGAATCTTTTCCTTCCTCCACAAACTGCCAATTCCTACACGACATCAACTGCGGCGATGACCACACCAGACTAGACAACGCAAAGGCTGACTCTGCCTGTGACGTCACCCAACCGCCACGACACCGCCCCCTCGCGGCACCACCGCCCCTTTATCGCCCCCCGATCACACCGGACACTGGTCAGCGGCCCAGTGACCCGGCCCTGGCCGCCTGGCCGTCCGGCGGCGGCTGACCTGGCCAGGGCGCGTTTGGTGCCGGTGGCGGCCGGTCGGCCGGCTCCGAGACCCGGTACAGGAACTTGCCGGGCGGGTCCAGCCGGAGGCGGTCCGACACGGCCAGCGGCGTCGGCTCGCCCCGCGGCAGCGGCGCGCCGTTCAGCAGGATCCCGTTCGTGCTCTGGGGTCATCGGGTCGAGGTCAGGGGGCTGTCGCTCAGCAGGACGTCCCTGCCGCAGCCGATCCTGCCATGTGATCAGATAAAAAGGATCGCGGTGCTGGCGACGAGTTCCAACACATACCATGGAAAGAGGGCGCACATGACCGTGCTGAGGTCACAGTGTCAAAATCAACAAGCTGCCGTTCAGGAGGATGCCAGGTATGCTCTGCTCTGAGGTCACAGTATCAAGGTCAGTGAGCTGACACTCACCACGGCACTATTCATGCTGTGTAGTCGTGGTGTCAAGGCTAGTCAGGTGTTATTCTAGATAATGTTAGGGTGCTAGTGTCTGATAGGGGTGCCACACACAGCCCAACCAGTGACAATGCCAGCAGACAACAGCAACAGTGCCTGCATCATTTTGATGTCATGAGTTATGGTTAAATGGGCTACACAATATTGATAGATGAAAACCAAATTAACTCATCACTGGGTCCAGCAATGGCCCTGCTATAAAAAATACCCTGGCTGCCTCTCCCTCGGTCCCCAGCCACAAATCGCGGTCACCTAACTTCACAGCACAACCGACCCCTCCCACGAGCAGGCGTCCTGTCCGCGTCCTCCCTCCGTCCCCAGAGGGACGCCCCGCCGCCGACACGGCCCCTGCCTCACCAGATCCGTCACTGTCCAGCGGCCGTCCTCACGCGCGAACCGCACGTGTCGGCGAGAGATGTGCACGTCGGCGATCACGCACGTGCACTGAGGCGAACGGCCTACCACCACCTGGCGGTGTAACGACCGTCAGCGACCAGTTAAAACTGGCAATTACAGCCAACCTGAGGCATGGAACATAAATGTACTGCAGACAGCACAGTGATGGCAACACATGTGTCTGTCATTGTAATGAACCATGATTATGCAATTTTGAAAGAAAACTGGCATATCCACAAACAACTGACTACACTGATACAACAATGAATAAATCATTGTTAGTCCATACCCAAAACATAAACATTTATTTAGCACAAACAAGGGCATTTCTTAACATTTGAGAAAGAAGGTGAATGTGGGATAATTTGCAAATGAATGAGTGAATAGGTCAGTGGCAGCTGCATCTCTTGGGCTGAACGAACACCAATGCCATTCACAACAGAATCCCTTACCTCATCAGAACTCAGCACGATATCATGCCTTTTGGCTGGATGCCCAGAGAACTGGATCCTTTGGAGCTCCAAGGCTTCCATGATATAAAACTGTGACAACAATAAAACCAGTCATGCAATGGCATTGTCAAAAACGTATTTTAGAAAACAATAAATGGCACAAGCAACATATTGTTACAAACCATATTCCATAATGAAGTTCCCAAACAGCATTTTTAATGTAGTACAACTGTAGGCATTTCATGAAAAATGACCAAATTTATGTCTAAAACTTCATGCCCATGGCACTATGCAAAGTTAAACACATATTTGTCTCATTTTGGCCTATTTATGGATACCCCTTGTTTCAAGCACCTGCTATGGTATTTTGAACATTCAACATATTGCATCAACATTGTTTCTAAACAAGACCTATTACACTGTCAGACTCCACCAGTGTTATATTCCCCAATTACTGTTAAACAGTTAAAAAGAACAGACACCATAGTATAATATATACATACACATATAAAACATATCCAATCAAGCACACAGACACCTTTATTCATACTGCCTTCATCAAATAAATCAACAACATATTAAAAACTGTTTAAAAATAACACCCCAGACCTTACAAATCACAACTGCTTTCCCCATGGATTTTAGCTAGCAGGAGGTTCATAACAGGATTTACATTTCAAATCAGAACCAATGCTAGTAAAAAGCTCACTAATGCATTATGTAAGCTTGATTGGCAGTATGTGTAACCACAATACAATGGAGATGCATCCAATGTTTTTGTAATTGTACAGAAAACAGACAAGCTATACTTCTCATTTCAATAGGTTGGGCTGAACTTTGCACTATCTTTTTGTTTACCAAGTCATTTCATGTCCTGTGCAAAAGTACACAGGAATTCCAGATGTGTTTCCATGCTGTGCAAAAGACAAACAGCAATGACTGGCAGTCTAAAATTCCTTTAATTATTTATCTCATAGTGCTACAAAAAATCCTTCCTATTTTGCTTATCTAAGGTACTAAACAGTTAAACAAAAATCCCTGATTTATATGTAATTTTGGAGCAATTTCTCACATTTGCATTTCATACACCATTTCTGATGGAATGACATTATGCAGCAGTGTATCATATGTATTCACCTTAGCATTGCCTTTTGTACAACTGTAACATTTTCAGCTAGAAATAAGAACTTGGTGCAAATGTGATGCATGGCCAATTTTTGGGTAAAAATGGTACAAATTTTTAACTGCAACCAAAATGGAAATGAATTGTTTCCATTTGTAATGTTCTATTTCAGGATGGTGGTCAAGCATACTCAATACTTCTGTTTAAGATGTGTGAGGAAAGAACAACATCTCCCCCCTAATGGAAAACTACTTGCATATGTCATTAGGAATTTCCATTGTAATCATATAAAATAACTTTTCTGCAGATGCTGGCTTTATGGACTCTTTAAATGACAATTTATCACATTTTCAGCTCTATGCAGATCACTTTTTGCAACAAATATCATGTGGAAAAATAGACACACTTTCAATCAGAAATTGATTATACATATTAATTATTGGTCATATGTATTAATTCAAGCAATCAGAAATTGCTTATGCTCCCATTTTCATTTTTGAAGAAAATGGAGTTTAACTGCGAAGTGGACAAATGCTCCAGAACTCATGAAACCATCTTTGGAACAAGGTCCTTATGGATCTGTTACTTCCTAATGACTTTGAGTCTGTGTTGGAAAAACTTCATTTTCAGGTGTCAAGTGTCAACCAGTCAGGTGTCAACCAAAAAATGTATACTCCAAGAACTTTGTACTTCCAAATGGTCACTTGCCCCCCTCCCAAAAGACATGGGTACTCCTATTCAACTAGAGCTTGAAGCTGCCTATCATCCCCACAGTTTGAACCTGCAGCCAGCCACCTTCCACCCCCAGTCAATGTCTCTGCTGACCTACCATGTATACCCAGGAAACTGGTTTGCCCCCCAAATGGACCCATTGGATCTGCCCCTGCTGGCTGTATACTTGCAAAGCACCTAGTTACACACAGCATTTTATACTCCAAGAGGATTTATATTCTGACACCAGGAAGAAAAACCAGGTTTCCAACACAGCCTTGAGTACAGGCAGGTTTCACAGGAGGGTGAGGTAAGGCTATGACATTCTGACTCTGTGCTTGTTGATGTGAATACTTAAATCTCCTTCACTCAGTCCTTTGTTATTACACAAAGACCTAGATCTTGGCCCTGTTAAGATCCTGCTTGCCACTGCTTGCACAACCCCATAGCCAAAGATTCACCAATGAAATTCAAATGCTGAGGCAAGACATGGCATGCAAGCTCAAAACCTTTTGTTTGCAGCTGCTTGTGCTGAAACAGGCAAATCTACTGCAGCCAGCCACAAGCTGGAAAGGCCAGATAGCATGGCAGAGTTAGAGTCATGAGTTGTTGTCTTTTGTGTATGTAAAATATTCAATGCAATGTAAAATGTTGTAACTTGGCATTATAAACCTAATACCTACTGGAAAACATTGTGTTCTAAATTTGATGTGCTTGAGAATATTTGTGACCCTTCCAAACAACATTTGCATTTGTTGGCAATCACACAGCTTGTGAAACCACCCAAGCAGGACCCTGAACAGGGCCCTTGTTTACACTGAGTCTGCTCCAAGGATGCCTTGGTAATCCTTTAGAAGTGCACACCATAAACCAAGCATACTGGATGACACATATACGGCGCGCGTGGCAAAAGGAGACGTCAGCTGTTGCAAGAAACAACAACATTATGCACTGGAGCTCCAGGGTCGTGGATCACCTACTATTTGCTAACCTAACCTAACCTAACCTAACCTAACGTTTTGAAAAGGGAAGGCGTTCCAGAATGCAGTAGCCAAAAGATAAGCTAGTATATGCCTACTGTGTAAAACAAGAGCGAATAGCAGGTGATCTACGACCCTGGAGCTCCAGTGCATAATGTTGTTGTTTCTTGCAACAGCTGACGTCTCCTTTTGCCACGCGCGCCGTATATGTGTCATCCAGTGTACTTGGTTTATGGCGTGTGCTTCTAAAGGATTGCCGGATGCCTTATCTACTGTGTATAAATTGACATCATTGGAATCAATAAAAAATAAATCAATGTTGCTATTAAACATGATGCATTACTGCTGATATTCCTATTTCCCTTTTTCATCTAATTATTATCATAATGATCAACTTTATTACTGTTATTACTATCACCATATTACACTATTATGTAAATACTGGCATTACTTCATATTATTACATTATGAATTACCAAATTAAACACAACAATGATGATGCAGCATCACATAACATTTCATCCTCATTTTTTCTTCCACAGGACTGCTGAACTCGACTGGAAAAAAAACATTTTTTCCTTTCAATGAAGCTCGCTAGACGAACGTGCCTTGCAGGCTACTACTAATTCCTGTAATCCTGTGTCAGCATGTTCAAGCCACGAAAAGGTAATCCTTCATTTTAGTAATCCTCCCAGAAAAATTATTAGTTGTCAAAAGTACATTCAATACTTACACGAAATTTAACGTGATACCTTGTATCGCACGGCGTCGTTACCACCTGCACCTACACAACGTAACATTCCTTTTGAAAATAAGAGAAGACAAACCAATGGCTATCGCGCTTCAACAGCTGTTCGAAAATAAAATGCTGCAATATCTTGACTCAACGCCATATAACACAAACGTATTGCAACAGAGGAAAAGTGAAATATTGTGGAAATAAAGGGAACAGTTCGATTTTCATATCGGTGGATATTTCATAACTTCCACCGAATCAGTTGAAACAACCAAAAGTTTATTCAGGGAGGTTAGAGGGCTGCTTGATCAGTCATAATGATCAGAGGTTTCCAAAAATTGGCTATTATCACAACTGATTAGAGCAAAAACAAAAATGAGACTCAAGAAAACGCATGCTTTTGTTTTCAAAATACCCAGCTAAGTGCTATCTAATAGGGCCAATTCAAAAATGTTTGCAATAAAATGGCAATATCAGCGTAAATTCATGCAGTTCTTACTGAAGAGACTTGTCTCTTTCATCGGCATTCATCTTAACTAAAATCCTGGCTACGCCACTGGGAATAACATGCGACCGAAAAACACAGCTTGTCTTCCTGTACCGCGCAGTGGTGGTATCACGTACCCAGGGCAGCGGACGAAAATGATGTGTCCGAGTTAAAGAGGGGAAGCGAGCAGTTGTCCCCGTTGTTTCCTCCCCCTCCCTCGTGGAGCCTCCACTGTTACAAAGTGCAGCCCCGCATTTTGATCATAGGAAGAAATCAAGGCCAAAACATGATTGCTATACTTTCAACCATCTCATTTTAAGCCTTTCCAAATTAAAATAAAAAAGCGTTCTTACAAAACCGTTGTTTTGTTTCAGGCTATTTAATTTTTACCGCAGTGAATTCTTCAGTTAGCAGCCAACGTTTGAAAACAGGTCAGTGCAGGTTTTCTGTATGTGCCGATATGCGTCCGCGGTGATTAACTCTCGCCAGCAAAACGCGTCGCCATCCGGTCGCCTCGCGCCGTCGGTGACCTTCAATGGCCTCAAAGCGCCGGTTTTTTAGGACGACTGGGCGCTCCTCTCTGCCGGAGCCCACAGTATTGAGGGTGCGCAGTGATGATCGTGCATTGTAGCCTGGGCTTAACCTGCAGTTGGCTAAGGGGGATGCTAACCCTCCCGCCATCACTGGCGCTTTTCTTAGATACCTCCTAAATAAATCAACGCAGCGCCATGACATTTTCAGTGTCTTTTCTTACATCAGTTGTGTACAAACTGACGACCAATTCAAAATGAAGCCATCTTAGGCCACGTCTTAGAAAACCATGTTTTGCGACTGGGCAGCCAGTTTTACTTTGGCATTTGGTCGTCGCTGTTTCCAATGCATGGTCTTATGCTACATATCTGCATCTTGCACTGCATATCGGCATGACCGGGAAGTTCAGTATGGAAGACTGCTGACCTCGTGCTAGGTCATCCTAGATGAAACACATATTTTGCATTTCCCAGGTCCAGGAGAATACATTCCAGGGAAGGAATTGAATAGACCGGCTGTTGAGCACGACCAGATAGATTATCGAATTTTCGTGCAATGTATTGCACGCATAGACTACACAACAATTTCCTGTAACAATTCAGCATTTGCACTGCAGTTTGACGTTTCGCGGTCTCATGCAGTATTTTAGCCACGCATATAAACTAGTGTGCCCATTCAACGCTCTGTAACTGGTGTGGAGATATCGGCCTGTCCAGCGTTGTGCAACATTTCATGAAAATGTGCAACATAGGCCGAATTAACTTGTAAGGTCATTCAGAGGTGCTAGACTGAGGTCTGGCGAGCTCGTGATACACCGAGTTTCGAATTGCAGAATGTGCAAAGGCGCATCCGCACCGAAATCAGGGCTATTTGAAGACTTTTTTTGTGCCCAAAGTTAACCCGGGCAGTGGAAGCGGATTTCATGCTAACGCGCACTGGAAGGGGGATCAAAAAGTGCTCCCCTCCGATCTCGGAAACAGAAAGAGGAAAGAGGAAGGACATGAAATTTTATGGACAGAGTGGGGCCAAAATGATTTACATTGTGTGCAATTTTTATGACCCTAGATCAATATCTTCAAGGTTAAATGGGGTGGAATAGGTCAACTTTTGACACTTTCTCAGCCCGTACAGTCCAGTCCATACAACTTGCCGAGCAAAACGGGAAAAGGATGTTTGTTTGGCCGTTAAAACGAGAAATACAACTTCCGTCCATTTGGCGTCTTGACTGAGGTTTTCGGGTCGAGGTCATGTCAGGTCATTGACCTATGGCGCTATTTTTTCGTCCTTTGCAGATCACATTTCGAGCAACACGGGGCAGCTTGAATGTAAATAAGGGCGAAACACGTAACTTTTGGCGTAATTCCAGTGAAGGTAGTCAACATCGATACAATTGGTCACTTCCAGCTTTTTTATTTATGTTTGTAGGTATATGTGAAAATGTATATACTTGTATCAACGTACCAACGTGTTTTGATGAGGGCCTTTGGATGCATGTTTCATACAAATTGGCATATAGCAGAGCAAATCTGGACCAGGACACAAAATAGTTGCCCCTGGCCTTTGATAACCTTTAACTGAAATGACCCTGGTGTGTACGTAAGCGTATCCATGCGCGCACACGTGTTTTTATGAGGGTCTTTGAATGCATATTTCATACAAATCGACATGTCGCGAAAAAATCTGGGCCATGTCACTTTGACTTTGACCTTTAATGGCACTGACCTTCACTGACCCTGGTATATATAAGCGTGTCAGTGTGCGCACATAAGTTATTATTAGGGTCTTTGAATGCATATTTCATACAAACCGACATGTTACAAAGCAAATCTCGATCAGGCCACAAGCTGTTTGACCTTGACCTTTGGTGGCCTTGACCCTTATTGACCCTGAATTTGGTCTTGGTCATCACTTATGCCTAAATGACCTAAATGTCGCGTGATTGTGCTCAAATGGTAATCTTAGGTAGAATGCTAGTTCTTTCACAAAGTTCCCATTTGCCAGCGACAACCGTCGTTTTCGTTATGTTTGCCTGACTCCAAATACTTGAAACTTCAAAAAATTCCGGCCGATTTCCGATTTTTCTGCGTCATTCGACGCGTTATTCAATTGCCATAAATGCCACAAAGTAGCAACAACCAGCTCCGATTCGTTCTCGAGATATTTGAGAAAAGAAGAGTGGGGACACAAAAAGACCTCCCTTCCAGTGTGCGTGTTAAGTGTCTCTTTTTAGAATCTCCAACTCAAATGGGTCAGGAAACAAGTATTGCATGACCCGTTATCATGAATGCCGGACTCGTCCCAACCCGTGACCTGCGCCTTTGATGACTTTGGATCAGGTGACCTCACAATGTGGTATCATGCAGCCAGAGACATATTACCATGCAAACTGTAGTCTCGTCTGCTTTTCACCGAGATTAGGCAAGTGTAAAGAAAAGGGACATTTTTTTGGCACTTGAACTGACCAGTTACATCATCATTTACGCAAAAGTGGGAACATGTTTGCGTCCCAGGAAAGCAGGGCACAGCCTTCTCGATTGCTGTTTGAATCAGCCGAATCGAGCGATTGGTTCTCGAGATAGACGGGGGGACTTTGACTCCCCGCCCCCGTCAAATCAAGTTATTAATTATCTTTATTAATAATAATAATATTAATAATATTAATTAATTAAATATCAAGTTAAATCAAGGAACGCTACGAAATACCCCAGTCAGAACCGGGTGAAGTCATGTACAGCACTTACCATCTGAGAGTGCGTCATACCATTACTATCACAAATCACCTAGAATTGTTGAACATCTATGTGATCAGTGTATCTGGTTTTGTATGTTACTGCTGAGTTTTGTTCCGTTAGCCACCAAGCAAGAACATTCTGCTCCATTAACGATGTATCCTACATGTTAGTTTCATTTCGTGTGACATTAGACACATGCACTATGACATTTCCCATGCATCTGAATGTTAAATTCCCATAACGTGAACGTCTTCTCATAATGGTCAAACAAACGAACAAAGCTAACGCAATTTGAAATGCAAATCAAAGCGAGACGACTGTAACTTTCCCGGTCTGCGAGCGGCAAATCGTGTTTATCCGGGCCCTGCGGGTCGTCTGCGGGCGGCTGTTGCTGATGCGTACCGGCTGCGACATGATGGGGGGGGGGGGCGAATCTGATCTGTTTCGCTTGGCTGCTGCTGAAAACATCCAATTGAGAACTGCCATATGCAGTGTCTGAAAACTGGCTTTGAACTGTGATCTTCTCCTAAGGATTTGGGATATTGCTCTTGCAGTTGAGCAAGACCTCCTCGGCAAGTGCAGGTTCGGACTTTGGTCCGGGCCCAATGTCGCAAAAAGAAACTAAGAATCTACGAACCAAGGGAAACACGTCGTTAGAAAGTATCAGGGCCTGTTTTATCATTTCAACTGGGGGAGGGCAAATGACCCCCCTCCCGGTCCCACACTTCGCTCCCCCCCAGTCAAGGGACTTTACCCATACAAGGAAAACGCAGCCAGGAGTAGCGCAGCAGCTGCAGTTATCGCCTTCTAACGAAACCAGGAGAACATGTCACAGGAACAAAGCCGGAAGAGTGGGCGTGGGGGGCATGGCCCCCTGAGCCAAGCGGTCTACACTAAATATATAGCGATTTCGTAGGAATACAGAATAGTGGTCGTAGATATGCTGCAAAAAACAAATATTACATACTTTCCTGTGTGTGAAATGTGGGGTAAATTACATTACATTACTGTTTTTTCCACAAATTTCGCCATATGCCCGTCGCATATGACAAAGTTGGGCATACGGCATTGGCCCCCCTACCCGGCCCGAGGAAAATCCTGACTACGTGTCTGGCACGCCATAAGACGCTGCGCACAAGAGGCTCTCGTAGTGCAATATCCTTTCGACTAAGGATGGTTTTAATCATGGAGTAATTTGGAAGCATACATCGAAGCATCACTTTATCATACGCATTGCAAACAAATCTACTGACCAGTAGCGAGCGTGTTTTTTAATTGATTTTGCGGCACACGATGTCGAGATCGTCTCATGGTTAGAGACGTTCCATTTCATTGTAAGCGCTTTCAAGATGAAGAAGTATGCGATCTTGTGTAGCATGTTAACACAAGACAGTTGAGGGGTGAGTTGGTCAGGGGGTTTCGCCGTGGCGAGATAATACAAATACAAGTGCGGTAACGGTCCAGCAGTGCTGCAGTCGTCACCCTGATCTGAAAACCCTGCTAAAATACCAGTACCTGATTGGTAGAACTTCATTTAACTTGGTTGCTAAGCCGCATGGTTTTGTGCATATCATGTGCATGTTGACTCTGTTTCACCATCATGGCATAGCCTGATCTGCAGATCATGGTAAGTGTTGACGATATATCACTGGGGTGGAACTAAGGCGAATATTTCAGTTTGAGGCGACTTTTTAAATGTCTGGGGACGATACTCCGGAAATGGGGCAGTTTGTCTTGTGCCTGGGCAGTTTTTAGATTTTGGTGTAAGGCTGCACAGCAAACTGGCTAAAGCTGAGTGAGAAACTGTATTTTAGAGGCAGATAAAATCAACGGAAGCCATCCCAAACAGGCAACCTGCTGTCCCATTTTGGAAAGAATCGAAGCTGCCCCAGCATTTCGTGAAGATCCTCGCCGTCGGTTGCGGATGGTGGCAAAGCTATAACAGTTTTGAAACACCAAGCCTAGCTATGCCTGACCGACGGTAACCCCCGCTGCTGGTCTGGTAGTTCCTAGCGCGATCTTAGACGCCGGGATGTTTCAGGACCGCCCGCGGCGATCTGCGTCAATGCAGAAAGCACTTTTTATAGCGGAAGTCTGTGCCACTTTGGCGTGCCCCATGAGAAAAAGGCCGAGATCTGGCTGATCCGCACTCTGGTCGAATTAGTGCCAAGAGCCAAGCTGCCTGCGTTGGGAGAAGCGTTGAGCGATGTTTTCAGCTTTACTGCGGACAAGCTTCCTCAGAGGGAGCTGGAAGAACAGACCGCCCGCGGAGTGATTGGATAAGGCCGTCGGTATCGGATTCGGCAGCATCTCCACCCATACTGGACAAGTGCTGTGGGCAAGCACGCCTTTTCAGCAGAAGCTAAGATGCCACCTCCGTCACGTCGATTGTCGTCATCACAACTTCCACCATTTTAGACTCACTTCATCATGATAAAACCTCCCAGGTATCACAGCTCCATCGAGAACCGATTTCTTGTTGAGCGTAAAGGAAACTGTGCTCTTTGGTTTCAAGGGGTTTGGAATGCACAAAATCCAGCTCAAATTCCATAAAAAATAAAAGGAAACAAAATTTAGCAAATATTTCCCTGCCCTGCACTGTATGAATCAGAGGTATTCGACCTTCGTGTGACAGTAGTTAAAAATGTTGAATTAAGGCCATATTTTGCATGTAGGTTTCCTCCCAAAGACGCATCATTAATGAGAAAGTATTCGGCATTCTGATTCACAGTATAATAGGTGTACTAGTTTTGTTCTCCTGAACATGACACTATTATGATGTCGAAACGTTGAGGTTTTTACATCCATAAGTGAAGAACGTAATAAAGAAAATACTGAGGACAAAGAAATGTTTGTTTCAAAATGATACATCCAAGAGAAACAGATATATGTTACATATATATATATATATATGTATATATATATATATATATATATATATATATATATTAGGGCTACACGAAGCTATGTGTACACAGCTTCGCTAAGCTACACGACAGAGCCAGTTATGGTGCTTGCATTGCTGTTATTGAGCAACTCATGCTGGCATCAGGCAACTGGTCATTGCACCGCTAGAAATCTTATGATATTTCGTTCAGACTCAGACGGCGGAGCGTGCGTCCAGATGGCGACAGAGGCTTCGGAAAAGTCATTGGAGAAGATGTCAGAGACTGTTATGTTTGTGCGAATCTCGAGCATCATCATCCCTTTCGCCGCAGGAGTTTCGCGAGATAGAGTTCACATTCATGTGAAGGGGTTCTGCAGGGTACAAAAGAAGCGCTGCTCATATCCGACGTCGAAACGGATTACTGTTGATACATTCGGTCCTTTCGTAATGCGTTTACGCTATCATAATAGTGCAAGAACAACTCGCCCATGGGTATCGTCACGACCACTGCACAACAATGGATTTTATACCAATGGCCGCTTTTGTTTGCTTATTCAAACGTACCCCAGATTGTATACTTAGGAAAACCGGATCACGTTTTCCTCAAGAGAAAGCCGTTTACGATTTTTTTGCCGGGGGGGGGGCAGATGGCAGCGCTGTATAACACGGAAAAATACAAACTGGCATTGGACGCATTTTTTCCTTTGAACTTTGCGCACTTAAACCCGTGTCCATAGGGGGGGGGGGACGATCTCACGCCCCCATTTCTAAGTACTTTTAGTGATGGCAAAAAATAACTGTTCACAGCGCGCTGATTTTACGGGGGGAGGGGACAGTTTCAGCACGCTGTGCACGCTGAAATTTTTGTTGCCTTTTCTTGTATCCTTTCTCATATCCTGTAGAATTTTCAAGTTCCGTTCGTGTTAGGTCACTGACCTAAGTCAGGTAAGAGACGTCGACCTCCGATTTCTTTTTAAGGTCTTTTACAAGCCACACCGTGCAATCGATCGACCTAAAATGCTCAGTGATAGTATTCAAAGGCAGTCCGAAAATTTTGCTATGTCGAATTTCTTGTCGAGGTCAAGGCCAATAACCTAAGGTCAGCTCAATGTCTGTCCTATCTGCCCATTTCTAACGGGTTTGAACAGTTTCTTCGGCTTAGTGCATGAAATTTATCACTAACCAGGTTCCCAAGATCATTGCGGTTCTCGTAAGTGCCCCCGGTAGGCGAAGGGAGATTGGGAGACCCGGGTGTGTGCTGGTTATTTGACCCGAGGCAGAAGAGAATCCCAGGCCACATTTCGGCCGTGCCGTGACAATAAAGGTACGTAAGATCCCACCCACCCAGCGCCATCTGCCCAACTGTTCGGAATACATCACGCCATGCACAGAGCATGATGAAGTGCAATGACAGCCTATCCAGGCGCTGTATTATGCGAGGACTAATCCCAACGCCGTTCACACAAAATTAAGTGTTCTGAAAAGAAATTCGCTAAAAATAAATCCTGAATGGACGTAGAAATCATGTTTCACTTTAATGCTCAAACATGTAAACGACCCTCTCGAATATTGCTCGCACAATGTTTTGAATACATGACGTTCGAAACAACGAACTAGTTACAACACAAATAAAACAATTTCAAAGTTGCTGAGAGTGAATGAATTCACCGTCAGAGTAAATATATTTGAACCCAAATCAATGATGCTATTTGGACAGCAAATGTCTGCACAAATTTCAAGCCTTCCTAGACTATTTTTTTTTACATGGGCGTGGTGGGGAGGGACCAAGGAGCCATACTCCCCACGTTTGGTGAAATTTACATTACCACTACGGGGAAAGTCTTTGCCCGCCCCCGCCTTTTCTGGATGCTCCTTCGCTCCTGATTCTTTAATTTATTGTTTTCATTATGCAAGCCTGACAAATGACCTTCATGAATAACGCATGTCTGTATTAATCCTCGTAAACCTTTTGTCATCCCTCCGCTTGCGTGTAATCGGCTCATTAAAACTACGAACTTTGCAAAACACACAAATCGGTGTTTGAATGTCCAGCCCTCCATTAGCAGCTGAAGGGGAAAGGGGAAGCCTGGGGCCGCCATCGTTTCGATCCGTTGAAATGAAGGGTGCGTGCGTGCCCCAATACGTTCTCTAACCCCGCACCTATCTGCTTGGAAAGAGGGCTTTCGTAACCGGGCGGGACTCTTGTAAAAACAACAAGGGCGCTGGCACATTCCCCTAAAAATGAGATTTGCCATTTTAAGCGTCGCAACGCCATTAGCATTTTATCGTTGGCGAACTTGAGCCCGACCTTCTGGATATGGCCATTTGGAGTCGGAACCCCTGAGGACTTGATGTGCCTGAGGCAACAGTACCGGAAGTCGTCGGTTTCCGGCCGCTGCCACAACAGTCTGTGCGTGCCAGCGCTGTTGGTGTGCGGCGCTCTTTGTGATTGGGTTTATCGACGCTTTCGACCGCCCTGGTCTGCTGGCGTCCGAAGTACACGCAATGGTTACCGCAGGAAAGGCGAGCTCGTCGCCAGCTGTCGGACTCACACCGGCGACTTCTCAGTCACGAGGCTGACCGCTGCACCGTGTCACCCCACGTACTCGGCTTCCTCCAGCCGGGAAGCAGAGTCCTTTGGCCAGCCTGGACGAGAAGACAGAAGGTGCAAACCGCACCGTCCGCCCTGTCGACCGTGGGGTCGGTGAAGCGCCGTCGTGTGTCGGTCACGTCGATCGGAGAGTCGAAGCGGGAGCGGGCCGCTCGGCGCTCTGTCAACGAGCAACAGCCGGCAGTCGGGTGAAATTCGCCCTTGTTATGGCCTCGTCCCGGAGCAGGCCCATGACGGCGATGCCGACCGAAAACGGCGAAGTACGGTCCGCCTCCATTTCATTACAGAGCGTCCCACACATTCGGCGATGACCCCTAACTTTTCCCTGCCAGCTATGAGTGGCACGTACAACGGCAACGTTGTCAGTCATCTGGTTTTTGTTACGTGAAGCAAGCGTATCGGATTTTCGCTTCACCCATGAATGTGCCTGAACGATGCCGAGTCATTCCGACACATTCATGTCCTTATACCACCGAATGACGACACTGATGTCCCTGGCTTGCTGCGTGTTCTTCCGTCTCATTCAGCGTGGAAAGGTCACGCGCCACGTTACGTTGATTGCTACATCGTGGCAGTTTTCCGGTGTCCTACAGTCGGCTGACGAACAGGAGGCACCCGCACCCACCCATTACCCGGCAAAACAACCGCCGCCTGCGCGGGCGGCACTGAAGACCACCGAGCTGTTCCCACCCTACGCCGACAAAAGCCGGCCGGCCGATCACCGCCGCTGGTGTCGCCGGAACAGTTTGGTGCCGTCCTCGGTGATTACGTCACCCCTGGCCGTCCGATAATGATAGGGCAGGACCGGCTCCCTTCGCACTGCCGACATCGGGCGCCAGGTAAAAACACCCGGAATCTATTAGAAATAATCAAACGACGAGCGGCACGCAAACCCATTTGTCTTGCCCATTGGTGAAGCCTAGTCGATTGCCCCATTTCTTTTTTTGTAAATCCCTGATCATAAGTCCTGTGCAGATACGTTCAGGAAAAAAAACAATCAGTGTGCGACAACTGGACTGTCTGTGAAATCGCATCCTTTGTGGAAGGGGACAGACATACCTATTTTCAACAGCCTGCTCTAAGTCTGGTCTGTTTTTGTGCTTGGTACCTGGTCAACGACGCGGTTACGACTGAAACAAGTTAAACAATCAGGAAAGATGTTTTGGGATTATTTATCCTATCAATCATGAATATGAACGATTCCATCTTAATCGCATGACACGCGACATTGAACAAAAACGAGATTCGTAACGTTGTCACCGGAACAGAATGGCAGCTACAACCACTCAAGGGGCACATGTGCGTCATTGCTGCAGCTGCGCGATCTTCTTTCACGCGTAATCCTGGCTTCAAGTTGACGAGTGGAAAATTTCTGGACAGTTCTGTAATGAAGCCACGATGTGCTTCTTAACCCTCGCCGGGCCAGCCTCCGGACCCACTTTCGCCGGCTGGACGGGGGGACGGGGTCATAGGAACCGTCCCTAATTCTTGAGAACTATAAATCACACGGGAAAAGCAAAAACACCGTTAAAAAGGTCTTGGCGCAACTAAAAGAAAGCATCCAGATTTAGTCCAATCAGGTCAGTATTCAGACCACCTAGGTTATCTTAGATCATATCGCCTGTTCGCATTTTTAGCAGAATTTACGTGGGTCCTGAGGGGGTAGACATAAAAATAAGGCCTCATTTGCCCAATTTGGTGGATTAAAAGAACATCAGAAGTCCGATTTGGGCATTTCACATAAGAGTAAAAATTAAAAAAAAATTTTGTCTTCTTGTAAGCGCAGTAGTTGCGTTTATTTCTAATTTCAAAAGACTGTGCTTTGGCTAGATCACGACGTAAATGTGTTTATGACTCATATCAAGTCCATAACTATCATATCACGATCAGATGGGGTCATCCTACCTTTTGCATCTAAGTCGAGCGTTTATTGTGTTCGTCGTATCACTTGCTACATTACCATTGATTAAGCACGACACAGCACAACATTATCCAACATTGTTTCACACAATATTCGCTCTACATCACAGAGCCCGTGCCCTAAAACACTTTCTTTACGTAAGCCACACAGACACCGGGCCATGGGCACGGCCGCAATGTATAAGGCCAGTGTTTCTATTTTGGCAACGGAAAAAAATAAGAAGACTTGGGCAATGAAATCTGAACAGAAAGAAATCATGGATACGATTCTGATCTCTTTTTGGCCATACAAAATGTTTACGCACTAAGACAAGCAGCCATTTTTAAAATGCCAAATCAGCTAAGCCTGGATCAAAGGGGATTACGCAACTAATTATTGTCATAAATCAGTGCTTCTAAAGTACATGTGGCTACTGATAAACATTCAAGGACTGCAAACCGATGACTTACATTCGGCCACGGGTCCGAAAGTTTGGTGTAAAGCGTGATTTTATGTCAGTTTACGGGTCAAATGGTAAATATGTATTTGCGAAGGACGCGAAAAAAAACCGGGGCGCATATTCAGACTTCAAAACCACCGAAGCAGACCCCTCATATCGCGTCATGATAGCATCAAGGCTGTCATAGGCTGAGAAATTAGCTTACCCAAGGCCATTTATGTTGACATTCCCGAAAAATTCAAGATAACACAATTGTTCCACCTATTGTGTTCTGTCAAAGTAGCCAGTTTCATATCAGTCGAGACATTTGTCAAAACGTTAAGACAGCTCACATTTTAACATGGCCTTACTTGACCTGTTCTGGGCCAGTGACCTGAGTGACTAACCTCCAGTAAAACAAATAACACAGTATGTTAAAGATACATGGAAAGGCGCCTCAAGTTCCATGTCCCTGCGTCTTTTCATTTTCTGGCCATCTTCGAAAAACCAGAGGGGATTCTCATGCCCTTCTCCCAGGCCAAGCGAGGATCAACGCAACCAACAGAAAATGGCCAAAGGGTCCTTAAGCATCGCTTGAAACTACTAGTATTCAACTTGGATGTTCGCATAACAAACTGTCATATTCCGTTTCAAGTTAAAAAAAGGTCAATGAAAGTTCTTGTCTCAGATGACACAGGTGCTTTCGGTCAAGGACATATCCATTCGCTTTAAGCTCTGACCACACACGGAAGAACATGTGACACATTTCCCACGCTCTTTCCCCCAGAGTTCCGTTCGGGACGGCGTCATGTCCGGCACCAGCTCCATCTGACGAGCCGTCTGCTCCGCTGGTGATCACCCCGCGACTCCGTGCAAAACCTCGTTAGCTGTCGACGGCGTCCGTCCGCTGCCGGGGCCGGTCCCGGCGCCGCCGCCCCGTCGGCGGCAAACTTTTACGTCGGCGGTAACGAGCGGCTGATGTGACCAGCTCTGTTCGGCGGCCGATCCTGACCGGACCTCGCCGCCGGGTCGCTCGTCACCACCACGGGCGCCGGCGGCGCCGTGGCCTCGACTGTGCGGCTGTGACAGCGCCGGGTCGGAGAGCTGCCTGCACTGCGGCGAACCAGCGCCCGAAGCCCCGCACCGCCTCGCTGTTAATTTAAGCTCGATGTGCTCATTTCTGGACTGCGAGAGAACAAGGTATTCGCCTCAAGAATTGACCGCATAGCACGGTAACGCTAGTTAGTTTAGTAGATGTTCAAGAGAAGTCTCGGAAAATAGTCCAAGTCATATTCATTTGACCTCCCAGAATATCTCATTCCACGTGCAAGCCAGTCGGTCGACGTTTCGTCAGCTAGAGAAAAACTTGACCGATATTGGACGCAAACTCAAATTTACCACCAGGTGTTTAGAAGTTGTTTTGCTGTCCTTCCCAAATGTCCTGAGTATGTAATTCCACATTTCCGTTATTGAACGGCACACGTCCTCCAGGGTCAAGCGGCAATGAGAGCCAAACATGCAGGGACGCAGCCAAGACTTTCTTAAAGGGGGGAGGGCTCAGTGTGACCTGAAATCATCCTAAAACCGCCGTTGGGAAGACGATATGCAATGGTTTTCGCAACAAATGTTGGTCTAAGGGGGAGCCGGGCCCCCGGGCCCCCCTTTGGCTGCGCCGGTGCAAACATGTGGACAATAAAAACTAGTCGTGATCCCTAAGAACCTTCATGCTGTCACAAGCCTACAAGTAAGGACAAGTGCGGACACCACACTATTTAACCTCCCTGCCATAAAGCCTTTACCGTTTTGCCTTCCCGGTCCGCCGACAGCTGGGCTCTGCAGGTGCCTGCCAGGTCACCAGCCTGACAGCTCGTCATCCACTGGCGCCGTTGCCTCACCCGATCGCTGTTGACCGGCCGGCCGGCCGATCGGCACGACAGATAGCGCCGCCGCCGTCCCCACGCCGGCCGATTTGAATGCGTGCTTGCGGCCAGCGTCCCGCTTCCCATCAGATAAACGGAGGGCCGCTGGCCCGGCGAGGGCTGGCCGCGCTCAAGAAGCGGAGAGGCCGGCGCCGTCAAGCCCTTTGTTTGTTTGCGCGTGTCGGACACCTGGCGGGAAGGTGGGAGGCTCTCGGGAGACGGAGCCGTGGACTCGCGCTCACCTGGTGCGACCTCTGAATGCAGACTTTGGTTGGGTTGGGTAACCATCGCTGGGTGGCCTCAAGGGAATCGACTGGTGTATGTTTCACAAGAGGGCTTTTCTTTGGCCTCGTTGCGACTCAGACCTCGCCGCCCATGGCCAACGGAATCAGATCAGGAATCAGAAATCAACTCGCTGTCGTTTGCAGAGTCTCTGAAGCTTCCGAAGGGGTGTCTTGGAGAAGAATATTTTGAGGCCAGTTATCCCGTCCAGCCGGCTTCGGTCAACCGAATGTCTCGACGACTGCCGCTGTTCTTGCCAATGTGACATTTGCGTTTCTGTTCCTCTGATACTGAGCAAGCTATGCCTGCCATTACTGTGCGATGCAAACTTTCTTGTACTGCAATTCAGCACCAGTAGCTTTGAAATCCGTTTCACCCAACTCTCGCCTTTACATCGGAAATGAGAGCTATTTCCTGTGGAGCACGAATAAACTGGATTTGTTTTAGTACATCTCACAAAGTTTTCCCTTTTGTAGCACCGTAAAAACCACTCCAGGATCGCTCTGACAGCGCTTTATGCTGTAGGGGATGTTTTATCCGAGCTGATACCCTTTCCGAGCAGTATGAATCACATAACTGGTCTATGCAAAGCTGGAGATTACTGGCCTGGGGCGACAGGGGTGAGCACAACAGATGACAGACGGAGCAAGACTACGAACATGTTATGTCGGGGAGGGAGAGAGAGAGAGAGACTGTGTCCGTCCATTGTCTATCTACAAAAATAGTTCAGCAAGAAATCGACGCGTGATAAATCGATGGAACTGATGAAGTTGCGAAATACCTCAATTTTGGGCTACAGTTTGGAACCAATTCTAACGTTCAAACAGTTTTAATTTTTCGGATTGCGTAACCATAGAAACTTATCCGAAAACATAAATGTTGAATGTCATAGCACAGAACCATCTGGCATCAGAGGGCGTACTAAATGCGCTTGTCATTTTTATGAACAAGTTTTATTGACATCACGATCAGGGTTTCGCCATACTGAACTATCTACCAAAGATCATAATGGAAGGCCTGCCTGCACTGGCCATTCGTACCATCCCATTCGAGAATTCATCGCCAGGTATCATGCTGTCAGTGTTTGTTACGAGACTTGTACTGCTGGGTCCATGCAAGCCCGTCTTTGAAGTGAAACTGTTGCAACCTGCAACGTTCGCATCGGCTTACGACGTATTTGTAAATAAAAGGTTGTACAAAAGCTATACGGGAAATCGTCTTTCGGTACGTAAAAGGCCAGGACGATCACAAAATAGACCTTATCATTTGCTACAGCAACAGAATAATCTCTGACTTCCTTATGGGAAACAGCCCTCCCAGGCCTAACAAACTAAGGTCCATCGATATAGTGTATCAAGTCAAATGTAATCTCTAAGCCTGCAAACTTCGTTCAATACACAACATTGTTGTAACGTCTGACAATGCGCTTACAAGACGGGGTACCACTGGAGCACATGCGACACGAACATGACAGAACATAAACGCATCAGCAACTGACGGACAACATTGACACCCTTCGGACATGGAACGACAGAAGACGCCTCCGAATTTTAGAAAGTATGTTTATCATTGAATTCACCCTACCCCTAAACAAAGCCAAACTCGCATACCATCCTAGAGTTACTGTGTGTTGGGCATTAAGTACCCTTGATGTGATTCTGTCTGTGACTGCATCTGTGTCTATTGGACTGTATTTGTGGGTAGCACCCTTTCCCATTGTCTATGTATTTTACACGCATTCACATGACACCTGCATGACCATAGGACTCTCCCTACTAAAATTGTGATGACGTAGTTGCACAACTTCTGTCTTTAAAAATTCGAGACTGATAATGGATGCCAGTTACTTTACTCCGATGATGAGACATGATCTCAAACATTAGACTTTAAGACGTCGACAAATATATGAGTGGTATTTCTGTACGAACATTTCTGTACGAACAATTTTTGATGTAAACAGTACTGAGGAGACAAAAGCTAGAAGCCTCGAGCAATGTACTACAAAGCTTGGATAATGCAGAATAGGCGGTCGTTTTCAATCAAACACACACAGACGCACACATATATACACATATAGTACCTTTTCATGCTTTTGTTGTTGAGGTCATTGAAATAATGGCTTGTGCGAAATTTTGGCCCATTTGGTCGGCGTTTAGCACTGTCACATGCAGGCTGAATGTCATTTGCTGGGCGTTGCAGTCTCCAATGCTCTCTGTACGGGCGGCCGGCCGCTAGCACCAAGCGCACAGGCACAAATCGGCTCCGGTTCCCATATGAAGCCGTCAGGGTCCATGTTGCTGGATCTTGGAGTATTATTTGGTATGGATTGGGCTAGCACTGAAGAAGCGCGACCTTCACTGTTTCACGAATTGGCTGGCGGTCTTCGAACAGGCCCAGTGTTTCAGGAACTGTGTTCCTGGAATGCCAACCAATACGTGAATTAACAAAGATCGCGCTCCTTGAACGTTATCCCAGTCCTTTCCACCTGATTCCCCTAAACCCAACAACCCAGCAAAAGGAGACCGCAACGCCCAGCAAATGACATTCAGCCTCCATGTGACAGTGGAAAACGCCGATCAAAATGGGCTGAAGTTTTGCACAAGCCATTATTTCAATGAGCCCCGCAAAAACATGGGAAGACATGATATTTTATATATATATATATATATATATATATATATATATACAAGCTAAACACAAAAAGCTATGCGGGGCATAGTCACGAAGAACACTAAAACCGTTCAGACAAACTACAAATTTCGGTTCATCATATATCACAGAGCACCTAAGACTTCCTCTCTCGTCAAGAGTAATAGTACATTCAAACCTACAACACTTCAACAAACTGATATAATGTGCCGCTTCAGATGTATTACCGGGGACTGTGCAACCCGCAACATATACTACATCGGTCACACCACCACCACTTTCAGCTGCCGCCTCAGAATGCACGTGCAGGAAGGTGGCCCTAAGAACCACCTCCGAGAACACCACGGACAGTGTCTGGCCAGGGCTATGCTGACGAACAGCACTGCTATCCTCCTGCAGTGTCACGACAAACGTCGGCTGGCGGTTGCTGAGACGACATACATCAGAGACCACGTACCAGCTATCAACTTACAGAACAAAATATACACACCTAGCCTTGCACGGCAGAACATCGGCTGTGTAACTTAACCGTATGAATCCGCTATCATTTCATTCCTGAAGATGACCGATGGAGGTCGGAACGCCGATATACATAAAAATAAACATGATTTAACGTATAACTTTGTACTATATGTACTATATGACAGTGCATATAGTAATGCATATGACAGTGCATATAAACATATCTCATTAACCCTATTCCCGGAGGGCTAGACGGTATGGCCGATTCCCGGCAGGGGGGGGCGGATTCGGCCCCGCCCTGAGATCTCGAGAACTACTTATCCGATTTCATCGCAACAAACGGCAATCGATTTGCCGTGACGTGAACTACATTTTTATAAAAAGAAATTTTCAAAATTTTGAAATTTGTGGATACAGGGGGGCAAAAATGTCAAAATTGGGGGTACTTTTTGACTTCTTATAACTCCGTTGTTTATGGACCGATTTCAATGAAACTGGCATCAATCGAGAGATCATGGATAGGGCTTTTACCATGGGTATGCAAATTTGAAATTTTGAGAAAATTCATGGGCGTTCACAGGGTTTCAAAAATAGAGGGATTAGTTTTCCAATAACGGAATGAACAAAAGAGGCCAAAACACTTTTTTAGCTTCTGCTAGTCATGTTATGCTAAAGAAGTACAAATCGCATTACAATGTTTGTATAATGTTAGCATAGGCGGTGCCAGGGACATAAAAAAGGGGGAACTGTCATGGTCACACGTTTCTCAGATCAACTTGTGACCTTTGACCTCAAATGACCTCCAGTGACCTTGGGGTCACCTGGAATGATATCGTGTGCATTCAATATTATCTGTAAACGTTTTTAATTGATTAAATTCACTCTATTCCAAAAATTCATTTTTTGGCTTTTGCGATATAGGGTACGTGCACTGACATTTCAGGTCTAGCTCCGTGACCTGACCTGATATCAAGCTGAAACTTGGTACAAGTAGAGGGCATCTTTCTACGTCATATATATTCCGGGTTTGGCATTTGAAAAAACGGCGCCGAAATTATTGCGAAAAAACAAATTTTGACTTTTGACCTTGACCTGACCTTGTAAAGTGACCTCAGATAAACAAAATTACATATGCACATTGCCCAACTATTTAGCTATATATTCATATAAAGTTTTAAGTTCTATTTTAAAAACTCTGTTTTTGGCAGACATTTTCCTTTTACCCTCAACATGGCCAAAAATGACCTGAGGTGCCTCCCAAAAACGTTGCCTGGCTCCGCCCCTGAGCAAAATAGAATTTCGAAATTTTGTCACGGCGCGTAGAAGGAATAGCTAGGAAAAGTCACCAAGTTTCGTGAAGCTGCGTCAAAAAGCCTGGAATTGGCAAGCAAAAAACCCGAGGGGGGGGCGGATTCCGCCCCCCCCTGCCGGGAATAGGGTTAAGGCGATTTTAATAATGGCCTTAATGAGATATGGGTTATATGATGATTAGATTTTTAATGAGATTTTTCTTGACTTCGTGGTTAATTTTTCGGCAATGTGTTTCATAAAGTGTACTAGACAGCGCAAAAGTCGCAAGAAAACTTGAAAATGTGCACAAAAAGACACAATCGTAAAACCATATTGTCTTCAACGACCTTTGCGTACGAGAAAGCCTGCTATCGAAGTGCTCGAAATTATATATGATTCACCCGCCCCCGACTGGGGGGCAGTTGACCGTCCCCCCCCCCTGAGGTTTTTCTGGGATTGCGAGAGAACGAAGAAACACAGAGTCACGAAACTTTGTGTACCTTTTGCTTCATCATTTCTACAACTTGTGGCAAAGTTTTGACCTCAGGTCAGGTGCCTGACCTAGGTCAGGTCAAACATACCTATGTCCAAAAAAGTTAAGCGCTCTGTAACTTTCACGGAAAACAAGACATCACAATAATACTTTCAGGAATTAGCGATCTTGATAGATGCAACAAATCTGCTGTCTCGGATTTTTTCGGAATTTTCCGGGTCATTGACCTAAAGTCAAGCCCATTTTTAAGCCATGTGGTTTTTTTCGGAAATTGACGGAATATTTCATAACATTTTTAGTGTGGAGTGAAGCAGGCATCTAGTTACCGTCATTGGGCAAAGTATCAATGACTTCCAGCCATTGACCTGAGGTCAGGCCACGAATAACTGTAATGAGCCAAAATGTACCACCGTCAAAACCAGCGATGAATTACTGAGGATGGGTAGAAATTGGCAGAACTGCTTTCCACAGAAGTAATACCAGACGTAATACCAGGAACCTCAAAAAGTTTGAAAAAATTGCATATTTTGGAAATGAACAGGTCCTTGCGAATAAAGCTCCACCAGTTTTGTAGATTGACAACTAATGAATTTTTCCAAAATTTAAGCATGAAAAACCATCACAAGAACTACTAAGATCAATAAAATTCACATGTATAGACTTTCCTCGCGAAAACAAAGGAACGCTAAAATTAGTTTCCGTTAATTTAATATTGCATAAGGCTGCGCCGCACGCTAACAGCCGGCGCGAAAATTGGTGTGTCTTTAACCCAACGTTTCGGCGTATATATTAAACAAATCCGATAAATTAGATGTGTATCGGCATTTGCGGAACTTTATTTGTGTGCTGGTGTCTTTAACAACGCGTTATTAGTCACAGCCCTTGAGATTCAGGCCGTTTCTCGGTGTCATGCAGTCGGCTATGAGAAAACATATATAGGACGTAAATTGTTTACATATTATCTAAAACCAAAAATGAGACCAGTTTCGAGCTCTACTCGTCACATGCTTCCCAACGATGTGCTTAACTTCATCGTGCGACCAACCGTTCTTGAGTTAGAGGGGGGCGGTCAACTGCCCCCCCCCAGTCAACTGCCGGGCATGATCGTAATTGACCGACGGTCGTGCGCGGGTTAATGAATGTATGTATGTATGTATTTATGTATGAATGCATGTTCGTATGTATTATGTATGTATTTATAAGCGCCTATACATAACAATAAACCATACATAACTGTATAACACATCAGAGTAAACGTATAAGTTATGCTTAAGAGGGCTGTATGAAAAGCACCCATATCAACGTCTTCCCTCTACTACGTATCCGTGATGGGTTCCTTGATGACATGTTCCAGAAAACTGTACAAAGACGGGACAAAATTATCCACTTCCCCTGCAGCATGGTCGTCGACATGGACATGACAGCGCAATTTCACGAGAGACGACGACGACCGCATCCGTCGAACATCCGTTTTCATAGTTGTGACGTTTCCAGTCTGAACACGCCCGGTCTGCGGGCGCGCCATTCTTGGCGGGCGCCTGTCTGCCGATGCGCCGGGTTGAGGCCGGCCGACATTCCGGTCGCGGTTTGTTGCGGGCTTCGAGGCCCAGGTCCAAATGGAAGCCGGGCTCATTATTTGTGAGAAGTCCTGAGCCGCGGAAAAGGTCCTGAGAGCGGTGGGAACCGGCCGCAGGTCGGCCACGTGTTCAGATTTGCGTGACTGATTCTGAGCCATGGAGCGACGTCTGTTGTTCGGTGCTTCTGGCTGTCACCCGGTCAACTGGTTCAAGCAGAGCTGTTCAGCCCCCCCTTAATGAGTGACTGAGCGCGTGTTTTATCTGTCTTAACTTTCCGACCTTTGACTTAAAGACTTAATAGCCACGACATGTGTTTTATCACTGAGGTCGTCCCCACTATGTGCAGTACAGTGCCATGCAATGTTCATGTTTGAAAAGACTTGCGGCTCTGTAGATTTTTAACACCTTGTCATACAACAATATCAGGTCGATTTTCGATAAACTGCATCGTTTTGAGGAGTGCAGGCTGCTTTGAACAAGCTGAAGTTTGCGTTCCATTTAGTCGACAGCAGGATCATTCCAAACGATTAAATTTCACACTTAAAGCTGGGCCCAATGATTCTTTTGTTCTTTGCTCGTCGTTATGGACGTCATTCACGAACAGAATGTCGTTCCTTCTCCAGTATCCCCAGTCCAACAACTAAGGTCGCAATGGCGTCATGCTACGTCGTTAGCAAGTGGCATGCTGTGAAGCCAACACACGCCATGTTCATCGAGGTACAGGGTTAGTTGAAATCAAATAAAATGAGTCATCCTCTACCCAACCAGCTTCTGCAAGGCACACTGCAACATGCCTTCCAACCATGCGACTGTTTTCCAAGTGAAAGGCGAAAATACCGATCAAAGCAGGTGAGAATGAAAACGGTACTATTGGTGCTGTCCGGCTACACGATGCCTATCGGGTTCGTCATGAGTTCAAAACATGTGAGGCCAAGCCTCTCGGGGCCAGTACAGAGCAAGGGGTGGTTAAAGCGGCAGATCCGGACCACCAACGACTCTTCGATGAAAGAAGCAAGTTTTGCAAGCTCTATTCAGAATTTCAAAAGCTGCAATCGTCTTGAAAAACACGACCTAGTTCTCCGCAGTTTAGTTAAAAGAACTGTACCCCATACCTTGGAAACTTGCGTTATCCGAGTTTGTAAGTCATACGTGGAATTTGATTTCAATCACTGGTTCCAATTAAAACATGGAGGAAAATTCTTTGCAACTTTCAAACAGCTACATCTACGGCGAACACTTCGGGACACGCAAATGTCGCTGACATTAAAAAGTATGTCTTCTCTGAAAAAAGCACGTCTATTTATACTGAGTAGTGGATCACATGTAAATATCTGAATCAATGCCTCCAGCGGCAGATCGGTATAAATACACACACACACACACACACACATATATATATATATATATATATATATATATAAATAAATAAATAAATAAATAAATATATTTATATATATATACTATTATAAATATACTATTTATATATATAAATAATATAAATATACTATATATATATACCAGACTGGCCAAGCAATCACCCAAGTGCCAAATCTAGAGACAATTTGCGGACAAATGTATTATTCTCTGCTATAATCATTTGTGCTGTCAGAGGATGAATGCCAATTTACGGGTCGACATCTATGCTAACTTGCGAAGACAGAGCATTTCGCAAGAATCGCGTCTGACGTTCAGACAGAAAAGAAAGGCAAGTATGCCGTTTCGATACACACGATATAAAAACAAAACAAAACAAGCAGACCGTAAGCACAAGCGGGAAAGGAAGCGGTTGTCATGTGGCTCCTAACGCTTCCTCACGAGTTAAAACATGCCACGCACAGAAGCCCGCTTTATATGCCCGCAGCTGATAAACCAGAATCCCATCGCTGAGCACATGTCAACCACACTGGCACACACATACTAACATAGTAACATAACACACACTGCTGGACTCATGCTAAATACTTTGACACACACGGACATAACTTTGATTTCCTGTGGCTTTCACTAAACGCAGCAGTCCACCCCGGACAGACCACTGCAAAAAGTTTTTGCCACCACGAGACCACGGCACGTAGTGGAAAATCGACACCAGTACCACTCGGGCAGGCCCTCCTTGATTTCACGACGCTGTTGCATAACCGTAACCACCTGTCGCCGGCGACAGACGCAGCTGCCACCCGCAAGGCGCGGCCTCCACCAGAGCGGCCGCTAACGCAGAGGTTGGCGTGGTGGCCGCCGCACGAGCAGCGACGGCTGCCGGCAGATCGCGGGCAGGCGCGGCCGCCGTCCCGGAGGCCGCACCGCACTACGGCCGGGCCCTCTCCGATGGGTGGAAGACACGAGCTGCTATTGTACAGCTGAGCACGAGGATTCACATGGAAACGGTGCCGCCAAACACGGCCTCTTCCACGTCCCCCCAGCACCCCTCTTCACTGAACTGTTCTCGTTGTTCGCCTGCACGGCCTAAAGCAGGCCGTCTGCTTTGTGGACTGCTATTTTAATCATGACGACCTATTTTCCACCATAAACTTGGCCACGATCAAGACGACCGAAACATTTTTTCCCAGCCATTTTAGTGTAAGCTGTGTTGCAGTTGTCAGAAATCGTAAACATGACGTGCATTGAGCTTCAGATAGCTTCCAGAGCATGGCTCATTTGTTTTGTCCATATGCATGGAATAATTGTGAAAAGTCTTGCGTATTGGAAGGTACTCCTAAAAAGAACAATACGTCTAATGTTGCGTAGTGTCAAAGTATGTTTGATCCACGTAAAGGTTAGTTACACCTTGTTCCTGTTGGCGTTCTTGAATGCTTTAGGAAATAAACGAATACGTAGCAAATTTGATTCTGATCCATATTTCCTTATGTGCGCCAAATCTGTGGCAAGCCGTTAACACATCAAGCCTTTTAATCACCTATGATGACCACAAAACCTTTAAACAGTTCCTTAACCATAATGCTTTTGAATGGAGCAACCGACCAAGGCTGTGAGGGCTTACCATGGCCCTTTAACCCGGGCTCGACCGTCGGTCGGTTACGATCATGCGCGACTGGGGGGGGGGGGGCAGTTGGCCGCCTCCCCTCTAACTCACGAACGGTTGGTCGCACGATAACAAAAAGCACACCGTCGGAAAGGTTGTGACGAGTACAGCTTGAAACTGCAACGAAACTATTTTTTAGTTTTAGATAATATGTAAGCAATTTACGCCTTGTATATGTTTTCTCATAGCCGACTGCATGAGACCGAGAAACGGCCTGAATCTCAAGGGCTGTAACTAATAACGCATAGGTAAAGGCACCAGCGCACAAGTAAAGGTCCGCAGATTGCGATTCACATCTAGTTTCTCAGATTTGTTCAGCATATACGCCGAAACGTTGAGTTAAAGACACGGCAATTCTCGCGCCGGATGTCGTCGTGCGGCGCAGCCGTATGCAGTAAGAAACTGACGGGAACTAATTTTAGCGTTCCTTTATTTTCGCAAGAAAAGCCTATCATGCGAATTTTATTGATCTTAGCGGTTTTTTGTGATGGTTTTTCATGCTTAATTTTTGGAGAAATTCATTAGTTAACAATCTACACAATTGGCATAGCTTTATTCGGGAGAGCCTGTTTATTTCCAAAATATGCAATTTTTTCAAACTTTTTGAGATTCCTGGTATTACTTACGTCTGTGCAAACTAGGTCTGCCATTTTCTACCCATTCTGAGTAATTCATCGTCGATTTGGGTGTTGGTACATTTTGGCTCACTACAGTTATTCGTGACCTGACCTCAGGTCAATGGCTGGCAGTCATTGATGCTTTGCGCAATGACGGTAACTAGATGTCTGCTTTGCTCCACACTAAAAATATTATGAAATATTTCGTCGATTTCGGAAAAAGCGACGACATGTGTTGAAAATTGGCTTCACCTTAGGTCAATGACCCGGAAAATTCCGAAAAATCCGAGATAGCAGATTTGTTGCATCTATCACGATCACTAATCCTTGAAAGTATTGTTGCGATATCTTGTTTCCGAAAAAGTTACAGGGCGCTAAATTTTTTTAGACATAGGTCTGTTTGACCTAGGTCATGCATCTGACCTGACCTGAAGTCAAAATTTTAACACAAGATGTAAAAATGATGAAGCAAAAGGTACTCAATGACTGACTCTGTTTGTTGGTTCTCTCGCAATCCCAGAAAAACCTCGGGGGGGGGCGACCAACTGCCCCTCCCAGTCGGGGGCGGGTTAAACATTGTTTTCACGAACTTTTTGACACCTTTTTGGCCTCGTAAGATCGTTTTTATCGGTCATAAGCCCTTAAACGTTTTTAGCATAAAACTGTAGTGAATATTTATAGAATCATGATTACTTTGTTTTGTCACGCGTTGCCTGTGTTCTTGTTATACACAACAAAATGCGGAATTTACCAGGTGCTCCGGCTTTGTGTAAAATTTCGTGTATTATATTAAGGCAGCAGTCGCAATGACGGCAAAGTCAAGAGCCCTTGTCCTTGTCCCGTTTCATTTCATCCATTTCAGTCTTAAACCCATTCCTGAAATCAAGGCGCTTGAGCGCATTCCTGTATGAGGGGGTGGACTTATTTGCCCCCTTCAGATCTCGAGAAGTACCCGTCCGATTTCATCGCAACAAATGACAATCGACTCACTACGACGTGATCTACATTTTAAGCACAATAAATTCGGGAAATCTTGAAAGAAATAGACACAGGAAGCAAAACATTTCTGAAAGGAGAGTATTTTCGACCTGATAGAATTCCGGTTTTCATTTTGATGGATTTTGATGCAACTGGAGTGAATAAAAAACTAGTCAATGGGACTGTCCCAATGGCCCATACATTTGGAATTTTAAGAGAAGCATAGGCGCCCACAGAGCTTGGAAAATAAGAGAATGACCTTTCCTAAAAAACTGACTAGACATAGAAATTAAAAATATCGCTTTTAACTTCTTCCAGTCTTGTTATACTTAAAAAGTACAAATCGTATTACATTGTTTACATAATGCTGGCATAAACGGCGCCAGAGCCATGAAGAGGGTACTTATCACCGTCTCTTGTTTATCAGGTCAACTTATGACGTTTGGCCTTAAATGACCTCAGATGGTCTCAGAATCAAATGCAATGACCTTGAATTTGTTCATAATTTGCATTTAATCAATTTCTTAAAGTCATGTTTATGGCCGTCGTCATAAAAGGTACGCGAATGGACACTTTGGGCCATAGCTCCGTGACCCAACCTGATATAGGCACGAAACTTGGAACACAATTACAGAAAACTGGCGGAGTCATATTTCTTTGGAATTTGGCATTTCCAAAATTGGCCTTAAAAATCCAAAGTTTGACTTTTGACCTTGTCCTGGGCTTCCGAAATTCTTCAGATCGACAAAAATATTGCTTTGTGTTTGAGCAGTCATTTTCCTACGCAAATATACAACGCTTTAAGTCTCATCTAATAAACTTTCTTTTGCGGCCATTTTTCATTTACTTTCAGCAGCGTCAAAAATAAGCTGAGGCGTCTCCTAAAAAACTTGGCCTGGCCTCGTTCTTGAGCAAAAAAAATAGGGAAGGTGGCATAAAACGCGGGAAGAAAAGGCAGGAAACGTCACCAAGTTTCGTCTGGAAATGACGAACGAAAAAGATGAAGGAGGCCTCTGAAGACCCCCTACTAAAAAGGCTTAAAATTGCCGCCATCCAAAACATCCCCAAAGGTAGTCACAAGAAAGCTCATATTCTCTACAGGAGCTCGCAATAGCGGTAGGTATAATAAATCATTGAGAAAATACGCAAAAAAGCATTGGTATCGCGTATCGCGCTTCGCAAGAAGGGATGAGGCAGCTAAATGCAATTATGTTTGTATTCTGGTGATGGCGTTGCAGTACGCTGTCTAACGTTATTGAATTTTCATGCTTTTAGAAATTGAGCCTTGCGTTACGTGGTTTTTTCTTTGATAAATCTGACTACGAAAAAACGATGGAATGCTTCCACTCCAACCTTACAATTGCCCGAAGTTTGTCGTTTACTTTTAAAGCCCCTGGCAGCTTTTCGTTTGGGCTACGTATTATGTCTGGTATATTATATATTATGTCCGGTAAATATGCAGCTTTTGCATCTCTGGGAGTCATTTCTAAAGCAAGTGCCCTGCAAAAAAAACGCAGATTTACTGCTTTGATATCAGCTTCATGAATTTCTCTCCTTCAGCCGTTCCAGCTAAAATACAGAAGAGTCATTTTGCGCGCGTAAAACACATGTTTTAAAACATCTTTAATTGAACACCGTCACAATTTAAAATACGTTTAAGAGAAATTAAATTTACGGCATATATGAGGTTTACGCGACCAGTGGCACACACTCTCTTAGTGTTGTTTCGGAAGCAGTGCTTGTCGCCGGACCACAATCGTGAATCTTTCGCGACCGTCCGCCGAAAGCCGGCTCTCTGGCCAGGAAGGCCGGGCTGAGCGAGACGGGACTTCCGGAGCAGCGGCTCCAGCCACGAGCGGGGTGCCCACGCCTCCGCCGCCGACCGAGGAGGGCCATTTGGCCGACCCAGCCGGCGAGCGCGCCGCGCGTGGCACGACCGAGGCCCGGCTCGAATGTCTCATAAACTGTGGCCGCTTCATCCGCCGGCCGACGGTATTTATGACTACAACAGACCGCGGCGGGGGGCAACTGTGAGCAGTCGGGATGCCGAGTGTGCAGCGCCGGCCGGGAGAGCGCTCTGGAGGCCGTCAGAGCGCGCTGGCTGCTGGTGCCGTGGTGACTGACCCCAGGGTCGGCCGGTTGCGCTGTAGGCAGTTAGCGGCGCGGACCGCGTGAACGTGTATACTTAGAGTGGGACGTACCGGGTCCATTAATTAGAGCGGCCTCGACCGGCTGAAGAGCGCAGCCAGCTGCCGAGAGCGGCGAGCGCAGTGGCAGGAGATGGAGCGCTAGACGAGCCGAAAGACGCGCCGAGAGGCGGCCTTCACGCTTAAACGTGGAGGCCGCTTAAATAGTGTGCCGCCTCCCGAAAATTTGCAGCAGGGTCCTTTTTTCTTGGTGTGCCTTCTTTGTTCATAGTTGGCTATGATAAAAACAGGGTAAAAGCAGACGACTACGCAATTCCGGCATTACTTCATCGCCAACACTTTATATATCAAGTGAAGACAGTTGTATCTGTATCTGTATCTGTGTCAGTATCAGCTGTATCTGTTTTGTTTTATGTTAAGAGCACACTGGAAGCAAAAATCATTTTCTGTTTGACGACCTGACATCACGACATTCTGTGCTAACGTCTCCTCCAGCCTATTTCGGGACTTTTGGAAATAACAATGATTCTGGTGCGCCAGTCACACGAAGGAGGAAGAGAATCAACAGTGGGTGCCCTAAGACAAACCAGCCTGACTTAGTCCATACCGCTCCTGATGCACACAGGCTTCTGCGTTTTCTGCAGCTTTGTCAGACAGCCCCGTCAGTCTGATTTGTCGTTCTCGACGCCATCGTCCAAAACCACTTTGTTAAAGCTCCTCTTGAAACGCTGTTTAATATTCCTCCCCGATCCAGGCCGGCTCATATCGTATATTAATCCACGGGAAGAGTGTGCGTTGAGGGTCATAACGGAGATAATCACTTTGATATAAGCCTTCGCAAGGGGCTTCGGGAGTCTTTGTCCCTTTTCCTCGATTTAGAAGTGCATGACTTGATTTAATTTTGAATTACAAATGATGAAGTGATCTGACAGTGGATTGAAATGCATCTTAAGATGGTTCTTTCAAGACAAAATTAGCGGACTATGCGTGAGTGTAATGGGGTTGATGTTGTAAAATGGACCAATATTTCGGTACGACTTGATGTGCTTTCGTCAGTGCGTTCAGTGCCGAAATGTTTGGCATGTCCAGATTGAAGGCATACCAAGTCGTCCCGAAATGTGTATTTTTTGCATGAAATCTACTATCCTCACTTCAGCTCCGAAATGGTTGTCATCAACTGAATAAAAATGTCCTGACGGACGCACATCAAATTTTGCGATGTATGTGATCAAAAACCGACAGGTGCCACATTTCATAATGCGGGTAAATGTTATTTCATCAGACGTACTGGAGCAAAATATAACTGGGCGTGCAAAGTGCACGAGGTTCGTATATTAGAGCATACCATTGTAAAACAAACAAAACAGCATTGGATTGCTCTACGTTATTGTTTCCGCGTGACAGAGAGCTGTGGGAAATCTTTATAGAAGTAAAGTTTCAATGGCCAATCAGTGACCTCGCAGGACTTGGTATGAAACATCTACGTAAGGAGTACACGTCAGCTTAGCGGAGGCGCGCAAGACGTCAGGACGATGTTTGTTGCCGTCGATGGCTGTTCCAGAATCTCCCATTTGGGCGGTCCGCATTTCGAGTTTGTATAGACAAAGGTTACCATAAACGTTATCGGACGACGACTATGTCCCAATACCTTTATAGGCTCGGGCAGTTAATGCTCACTTGGCCAACCAATTGTGCATTAAAGTGCGATTGCGCCGCGTCATCCTCAAAAAGTATGCATAGAGTCTTTCGATGCCGAATGTTAGCAACGCCCCCGGACCATTTTAAATTGCTTATTATCCTTGTGTCCGGGCGCCGGTGCCAGTCGCAGTGTGCTCTGTGGGGCCCTCTCCCATACAGAGACGACTGCACTGCTGCTGCCTCTGTCCTGCCGTCGTTAAGTCGCTGCCGAGGACGCCGTTAGCCCCCATGGGCGACGTCAGGCGCTGGAAGCCAACCGTGGAGAAAGGCGGCCGTCGTACATCACCGATCGGGGACGGAGAGCCGGCACCGAGGTTCGTCCTCTGGCGAGCGGGCCAAATGTCAACCCACACGGGGAACCAGGCTGAGGTCCTGGGTCATGGCCGCTCTCAGGCCAGACTGTGCTGCTCTTTACCAGACACAGAACGGCACAGTCCGGCCTGGTACAGAGCGGCACGATTCGGCCTGTTACAGAGGACACAGTCCGGCCTGTTACGGAGCGGCACAGTCCGGCCTGTTACGGAGCGACACAGTCTGGCCTGTTACAGAGCGGCACAGTCTGGCCTGTTACAGAGCGGCACAGTCTGGCCTGGTACAGAGCGCTTCATCGAGCCGTGGCAGGCCGGTCTGTTCTGGATCGGGCCGCTCTGTGCCTCTCTGGATCAGGTCGGTCAGCTGATCTTGTCGTGCGTCAGGTGCGCAGCCTGACAGCGGCGTCTGGGGTGCCAGGATTCACGACCTGACCACCTCCAGAGGAGGCCCTCGAGTCGGTCGCCGATGGCACTAGGTCGCAGCCTTCTGGCGGCGGCGGCTGAAAGGCCGTTTGCATCTGCTCCACGTAAGCGTGACGGAGGGAAACGATCAGATATGTGTGCGGCCTGCGCAAAGACGTTCGACGTACTTGGGCGAGGTCTTATTGCAGCTGAACGCAAGCCTTATGTCTGTGGTGCGAAAGAAGCTGGCTGCAATGATTTCGTTCCTTTAAAAGAACTAAGACAGAGGCACAGTACAGCCGCAGACAGTTTGAAAATATATCGCTTCTTCCTGCCTTGAGCTGAAAATCCTCGGAAAATGGGAAGTGGGACGCTATGCAGACAAAGAAAAATCGGATCCGTTTTGAACAGAACTTGTGGAAATCCAGGAAAGCAAATTAAATGATCAATGCAAGCCACATTGATGTACATGCATCCTAACAATGGCTATACTTGATGCACGAAACCAGGTAGACACGAGCGCCGCCAAGAGGTAACGGGGACACATTCATGGAATTTCGCAAAATATTGGCGATGCTCCGTGGGCGCTGCAAAGAACAAGGAACAACAACACTAAAAGCGTAACGTCGGTGAATCTTGTCACATTCTTAAGAGAGATGTTCGTCGTCTGCAGTTAGCGTATACCGCAGCTCAGTTGATTCCAACATGGAAGCAACAGCCTTTATTTCCCTTGCGCGAGCAACTTTTAAGTTTCTTACTATTTTGTGTTGTTATGGGACGTCAAACTAATCAAAATCGACTCAATCCTGTTGTCGTTTGTGTCTGGCCAGCTGATGCTACAGCAACGTATGACAATTTGTGCCATCGTTGTTCCATGCGGCCCACCAGATACAGCATACTGATCCGAGCATACTGATATAGGCATACCAGATACAAACATGTTAGTTGATGGCTTCACTGTCGTTTTTCTCTGTCTTCCTGAGAAAAATTATTTAAACGTTGCTTGGTTGTGGCACTTTCATAATTTATCATTTGTCATGATGATGTACAGCATACATATGTACGCAAGAAAACTGGGGACACGGAAAGATTCTGGAGACATTTCGTTATTGTAGCGCGGTAAACGTAGCACATTGTATCATGCAACGTCATTTGTAATGGCCATGAACCAAACGTGTAGTCACCTGCTGACCAAAGCGGCCACTTACAGATCTGGGATTTTTCTGCACAGCACCGCAGACCTAACGAAAAAACTTACAAAAAGCAGAGCAGGCACGGTCACTTTGATGCCTTCATTCCTGTTGCATATGTACGGTACTAAATTGCACAACAAAATGCTGGCATCTTCTTGACCATGTGATTTAAAAACGGTCTGATTTGCCTTTAATGCCATGCATCTCATCAGCATTTCACGCCATCATGCAGGAAACGAGAGCGTTGAGGTTGTCTGGCATGCAAAATTGAAGCGATTGAACGCAACTCTCAGAACAAAGGTAGATATGGTGTTAGGTATTTATGGTCATCCAAGTTGTCGATAAAGGAAGTCGCAGTGTTATGTATTTTTTGCAGTGACCATTTGCAAAGACCCCCTCACTACTCATCATAAAAGTGACTCTTGCATAGCTCGACGCCGTATTAATTCACCACGGTCTGAAGACTATTAGCAGTGAAGCAAAACTTCCTTCTTGCATTGCATCAGATAGGGAGACTGTCGAAAAACGCTGGAGCAGTTAACGCAGGTATATTGCAGTCTTATGTCCGAAATAGACAGTTTGCAAACTAAGGCAGGATTTGATGAGATCTGGTTGGGGTAGAGCTGGAGAAATAAGCCAGGTTTGATGCAGCTTACAAAAATTTTGTGGCAAACCTACCGAAACTGGGACAACACAGACCATTTTGGGTCACCATGTTAGATCTGAGCTCAAATTACCGTAAGACTTTTCCCAAAGAAACATCAGTCAACAGGCAGCTGCGACACAGCACCGCATTTGTCTCAAATACGTCGTAGATGTTTTATTTTACGAAACAAATACGCATAAGGCGGCGGAACGGGGGAGACACGAGGTGCTGTGCCCCCCTTAACTGACGAAATGTAGCATGAAACCAATCTCGTTGCATGGAAAGAAATGGCCTCAAAAGTGGTCGGTACCCCTCCCCGTGCCGGAACACGCTACGCGTCTACCACAAACTCGCTAATTAAAATGAATATTTTTCTCACAAAATAGAGTGGCTTAAGTCCCATGAGAAATCACGTTTTAGGGGGAGATTCATAGGTTCATAGGTTTATACCTTTTTGCCCAAGTGGGGTGGATTGCTGCCCTTTTTGCGAAAAAGTCGAGGCTGACCCAGATATCCTGTTGATCCCAGTGACATGGTTTGCAGACTGGCGGATTAGCAGTTGTATTATAGTTAGATAATAGAGTTGGAAGGCAATAAACACACGATATGGCTTGCGCCCAAACGCAGATGAGTGATGAGGTCATCGTCATGAGCCGATCTCCCTGGCGGCGCCATGTCATACCAGTGACTGACACAGAGCAGAGGCTCATCAGCTGTTCCGCCCTCCGTCCGGGCAGCTGTCTCAGGGAGGCGCAGTCACCAGGCTGGAGATTTCGCCGGCGCCTGGGACGCCGGCCCTGTGCGTCACCTCACAGGAAGTCGCTTGATACGATGTGCACGATGTCATTCACACGCTATTCACCGTGATGAAAAGATAGCACAAGCAGGGCACAGGCCAGCATGCGAAATCTGCCAGTCTAACGCTCCCTCGTGACACATGTAGGAACGATGAATATGGTCGAACTGAAAACCATGATTAGGTTTTCCAGGTCTCTAGCGGAAAAGCTATTTAGGATAAGGCCATGAGCTTTATTCTCAAGTTTTATTCTCAATGAAGTCCAATTATCAACACAGCTGTTCATCAGCCCACGTTGTCACGCATAATAGCCGCCATATCTTTGCCATGCGTTGCATCCGTATACAGTTCTCACCGTTCTTCACCGGCATTTTGGGTGTAGAATCTCTTGACTGAAGAGATCCGGACTGCAGTTCTAAAGCTCCACTACCTCACCAAGGAAACCTCAGACTACATGGTCCATATAATCCCTTCCCAGCCATTTCTCTGCGTTCCAGGCCATTTCCCTAGCTACTCCCAGTCGTCCACATTACGAGTGCGTAACAGCCTGCAATGATCACTGGATTTAAGGCGAGCCAACGTCATGGCGCACATGCACGACTCACGCTTCAGTGGCCCTTAGTTGTACTCGCATGTGAAATACATGAAAAAGTACCAATGCAGATGCATTCATTTTCCCACAAACAGGCAGGACCGTTTTCTGTCTGTCTGTCTGTCTGTCTGTCTCTCCCTTCCCCCCTCTCTCTCTCTCTCCCTCACTCTCACTACCACTCTCACTCTCTCTTTCTCTTTCTCCCTCTATCCCCTTCTCTCTCCCTCCCTCCTTCTCTCTCTCACACACATTACACACACGCACACACACATTCTCTATTAACAGCTCTGTTAATACGTCAGACATCCTTCAGTGAACCAGGACCAATACCGTTCATGAATCTTCATAGATGTTTGTTGTTACTGACGTCATTCTGATAAAAACCTATATCCCCGCCGACGGCTAAGTAATGTCGAATGTACCATACACGTTACCAGATCGCTAAGTTCCCCAGGTTCGGCTCGAACACGCCACAGTGCCATGATCGCTCATTTCAACACAACGTCGTCACTTCCAGCATGCTGCCGCACCGGAAAACCGCAAAAATATCGGACATCATTTCCAGTTTCCAAAGCCGTTACAAATACAGTGGGCGGTCACAAACTCACAACACAATGTGATGCAGGCAAAAAATTTGCGGTCAGCACACAACACCGCCTTCACGCACTCCACTGCCATCTTGCACAGTGCCAGGCTATGAAATGTCCTGAATTATTGGCGATTCAGCCGTTCACCATAACGAGAGAGAGAGAGAGAGAGAGAGAGAGAGAGAGAGTGCGCGCCACCGGTCACATTGGAATTATTGCAGTTCAGAATGGGCCGTATTGCTGCCGCCTGCTGCCGGATGCCATAGATTCGATTGTAGGAAATTCCAGTCAAGCTCTTGAGCTCCGGAGGGTCGATTGAATTGTCTTAACCCGCCCCTGACTGGGGGGAGGTTGACCGCCGCACTGAGGTTTTTCTGAGACTGCGAGAGAACGAACGCGCGCAACGCCACAAAGCTTTGTGCACTTTTTGCTTGATCATTTTCACACCTTGTACCAAATTTTGGACCTCAGGTCAAGCAAGGTGTCTCACCTAAGTCAGGTCAAATGGACCTATGTCCAAAAAGGTTTAGTTCCCTGTAACTTTTCCGCAAAACGTGAGATCACAATAAAACTTTCAATGGTTACAGATTTTGATAAATGCAACAAATCTGCTTTCTCGGACTTTTCGGAAATGTCCAGGTCATTGACCTAAAGTCAGGCCAGTTTTTAACACATGCCGACTTTTTTCGAAAATTGACGGATTTTTTTATAATAATTTGAGTGTCGAGAGATCCAGACATCCATTCGCCGTCAATGGGCAAAGTTTCAGTGACCTCCGGCCATTGACTTGATAATGACCTGATCACCTGAACTACGTCATGAATAACTGTTATGAGTCAAAATGTACTTTCATCAAAATCGGCGATGAATGACTCAGATCGCGTAGAAAATGGCAGAAATGGCTCGCACAGTTGCGAATAATACCAAGAAGTTCAAAAAGTTTAAAAAAATTGCGAATTTCGGAAATAAACAGGTCCTTATGAATAAGGCTCTACCAACTGCGTTGATTGATAACCAATGAATTTTCCAAACATTTAAGCACGAGAAACCATCACAAGAACTACTAAGATCAGAAAACAACACCTGGAAAGGCATTTTTTTCGCGAAAACAAAAGAATGCTAAAATTAATTCCCCTTAAATTCATACCACCTTCGTCGGGGGCGCCCGCCGCGCAGTGTGCGAAAATCGCCGTGTCTTTAACTCAACGTTTCGGCATATATATGAAACAAATCAGAGCAATTAGATGTTTATCGCCATCTGCGAACTTTTACCTGTCCGCTGGTGCCTTTACCTAGACTTTATTGGTCACAGCCCTTGAGATCCAGGCCGTTTCTCAGTCTCATGCAGGCGGCTGCGAGAAAACATACATATATAGGGCGTAAATGGGTTACATATTATCCAAAACTAGAAAGGAGGTCAGTTTCGAGCTCTCCTCGTCACGAGCTTTCCAACGGTGTGTTTATTTTCATGGTGCGACTAACCGTTCGCGAGTTAGAGGGAGGACGGCCAACCACCCCTCCTACCGTCGGGCGTGCATGGCGCCGACCGACAGTCGGGCGCGGGTGAATAACTGGGGCAGTTGCTGATTTTAATATTTCATTGAGCAAAGTAATAATGAAGCACTCAGTGGCTACTTGAGCTTACTTGCTCAGGCAAGTAAGGCCATAAAATTGGCAATTTTTGGTACCTATCCACTCAAAATCAGGAGCTTATGTTTTCCGCAAACGTGTGTGAGTTTGGCAGTGTGGCCGCGTGAGAGTGAGTAGCGTCGTTGCTGGTTGTTGTTTGCTAATTGAGGCTTACAGGCGCACCAGATGTCTATGGCTATATGATTCGCAGTGAGTTGTGTCCGTATGTTGGCTCCGTATGGCTTATTTTCCCATTTAGACAACCATCCTCTTAGACCGGACTCTGGGTGACCCCTCAGACAAGAGGCTCAGCTTAGTTCTGGTGGACCTGCTTTACTGGTCGGCCTCTACCAAAACAATGAGCCGACAGTGCCCCAGCCCATCATCGGCAAGTTATCTCGTTAAGTTATTTCACTCATCCGTAATGCACAGTCTACTGGAACAGTAAAGTGGACAGGCGCAAGCAGATTGGAAGTAGTTTAACTGTTGCTAATTAACATAGTCTAGCAACTGGCGATTCGGTTGTGGAACAGCCAATGTTGTGTACAATATTTGTTTTCCATTGTCTGGCAGTTTTGTGCCACGACTTAACATTTTCTCTTCTCATTGCTAATTACTTGCTTAGGAGCCGTAAGGTTGCCATAAGGTTCTCTGCGTCATAATGGATTGAGGTGACAGCACTGCTGGCCACCAGGTTCTAAGTGGTGGTTACAAAAAGATATAGAGCATGACACGATGTGCAATGTCCCTGAGAGATTCACTGAAATGCAATGTCCATGAGCGATGACCCATCTCCAGTCCGCAAATTTCATATGTCTGACTCTTTGTCAGAGACGTTCAAAACGCAAAACCCGAGGGCATTTGGCGTCGTTTAAAAATGTACAATATGAAATCACAAGGGTTAATACTAAACGCTATAGTGATCAGTCCATCTGTCAACTGCGCCCGTATAAAGCAGCAGTGCATAACGAACTCTGGATAAATGGCGTGTACTTGAGTAGACCGATCCGAGTGATGCCAAAAGGGCAAAATAAACGGTCTGTTGGCCATCATGCCATTTGCAGTAGAAAGCTATGACACCCTGAAGTGAGCACCTACAAGAGCCACAATCAGAATTCAGGATTCAAGAAAGGATGTTCCGCTTTGGAATACATATAACTTGCATTTGGAAATGTGAATAAAGATCTTGGTAGTTTTTGCTGGGATAACATCGGTGGCAGTGCCAAAAATGTCCTAGCATAGTAAAATTCAACAATATTTCCGTAGACTCGTGCAAACAGAAACTACTTCGAATGCCATGGCCAACCCCATCCTCACTCTGTTCTGGAAAAATCGCGTCAGTGCCCTTGACCATCACTGACTGATGTGCATTTGTAACGCTCATAGTTTTCTGTAACCCAGTGATCGATATGACTTACTTTACAAGTGCGACGTTGCTGGTACGTTTCCGGTTCAGTGAACAGTGAATGAAAGTTTGTGACGTTAAACCTCGCCGCTCATAGGCACAGACAGAAGCGCAACACACGCCAATAGATCAAAGCAGGTCGAGCATTCCACTGACAGCAGCGCCACTCTTCGTCTGCCTGAAGGCGGCTTTGCACAGCTGGATAGCTGAAATTGTATTCTCCAACATACGACGGCCTATTTTCACGTGCACTTTCATGAACAAAGGCACTGTCTGTCGTAAATACACAAAGTGGCCTGACACTTCCCATTTCGGCTTGTCATTTCAGCGTATCTTGTATAACACTCGAGGGAAGTGTATATATAAAAATATGTTGACATAGCAAATGCACATTTCCAAACTTTGTAGAAGCTTCCGTGGATCCTAGACCCATAAAAACGTCCTTGCTTTCTGGGCACCAGATGAAGTTCTTGTTTTCCAAGTCATCCACTTAGGCGTTTGACTCCGTGACGATAGCTTCATACAATCTCGATTGGCGTTGAGGTTTCACATTAACTACATCCATAGAAATCCATGAGATGTTTTCCTTAATGCAAGTGCTCGGATTTCATTTCAGACACGTCTGATGTTTCATTTCCGACGTGAAATTTCTGTGAGTTTCCGCTATACAGCTATCATGCTGTGCCAAGGCTATCTGCCCGAGCGATTCCACCAAAGCATCGACGGTGTGCGGCTTTGTCAAACGCAGTCTCTCTCACAGCAAGCCACCGGCGCGGTAACCCGCTCCCACCCCGGCAGCTGTCGTGCACCCCCACAGCTGCCGCGTCCCCCCCCCCTACTCCACGCAGTCATGTCCAGATCTACGTACGATAAGCGGCGCCGCGATCGGCCATAGAGGTCCGATAGATGCGCGCCGGCGACTATTTCTCTTCATTAGCTGCACTAAGCAGATTAGCTGATTGCGAGGGTCTGCCCCTGATTGTCGTCGGTGGCCGCGGCCCGGCGTCCCGTCTCGTTGAATTCGGCCCCTGAGGCTCCCGCTGGATGGAGGCACATCTCAGGGGCATGGTCTGGCCACGTGCCGGGACACGGGTGAGGGGGCGGCGACGGCTGGAGAGGAGACTGGCGTGGGATGATGTTTCCGAGATTGTGTCTAGAGGATGTTGGCGATGGCAATGCCTTTTGATCAGAGCAGATGTAATCTGAAGCATGGGAATTCCACGAGCATTAGCTATTGTAATTAATAATCGAGCAAAAGTCTTGTACGTACCCGTAAGAACTAGGGGAAAGTGAGGTAAGATGTAGCATTTTTCCTTGAGACGGTATATATTCGTTTCCATTGGAGCCACGTAAATCGTTTCTGTGTTTGCTAATATCGGCATGTCTGTAACTTATTTCGCCCACTGAAGAGTTTGAGTTAAAGTCGCTAGATAATGTATGATGTACGCATGAATGAAACCCATGCGAATGGTACCCAAAAACTGAGATACGTAATGCATTGTACCTTCAATCGTGTGCTTACTACGACGTGTGAGATAGGACTGCGTACTTATTCATACGTTTCATGCTGGTTTTCATGTGTGCTTCGGAAACACCAACACATGATAACAACGTATTATTTGCTAAGAATGATTCATGATGATGAGGGGTGACGACCTCCTTTTCTGATCCAATTCTATTAGACCCAGGTTCACCTGTTTTGAACTTTCGAAGTTATATATGAGTTTTCAGTGCGAACACACTTTGCATGACCAGAAATGACAAGAATTGCACGCATACGTTCTTTCTACAGTTTGTACTGCCACACTTTTCACGTTTTAGGTCGCCAAAATAAAACCTTTGACGTTGCAAAATAACTTCCAACCAAATATTAGGTTTCTGTCCTGTGACCGTGTCACCTCCCCGTATGTCGCCAACTTACGTACGTACGTTACTTACAGTGACTTGCATGAAAAATGTTTTGGTGCTTGCATTGCATGATGTAGAGGGGATATTACATGATGCGATGTTATAGAATTTTATGCTGTACCGTGTCAGATCAATGACAATATGAGAAATGACGCGACAGACGCTAGACAAACGCGATGATTGGGCGTTAAAGCATTGACCTAGGTTGCCATCTTTTGGCTTTAATATGAAAGCTGCGGACTTCATAGCCGTGCCAGACACATTTGCGACGTATCCCAGCCAAGAAACATGCCAGATATCTATGCATTTCAGAAAAAGAACGAGACACCTGCCTGTAGATGACGACAATTTTTGCCTTCATTGTACGCTTTCCTTGGCATTGTCAGATTTGACTCCAAGTGCCTCATTCGCCCCACATAGATAAATCAAGCCTTGTTACTGCTAAATCCCTTTGGAGCCAGGTAAAAGCCTTGATTATCAAAGTTTGCCTCCAAAAATTTCATGAGGGCAATTTGGAAGAAGATGACCTCTGGTGATCGAAATATAGCTATTTTTAAAAAAGCTAGCTGCTGTGTTCTAATTTCGCAAAGAGCTTTCCAACGGTGCTTTTACTCTTTCTGTGGGGCGTATACTTTTCGTAATCTTGGAGGGGGTCACTAACCCGGGCCCGGCAAATGTGGATACGGAGACCGGCCCGGCGAGGGTTAAATATTGCCAAAAGTTTCATTTTCCAAGACAGACTAAAAACAACCCTGGCAAAATCAGTTGAACGCTGATATCTTGGCGTAATTTCACCGTGGCCTAGAACGACCTAGCTAAAACATCAAAATGAGACAAATCGAAGAGCCGAAAGGTTTGTAGGCGGTGCTGAAGTTTTGTGACAAAATGTTCGAAGACGCTGTGCCTTTTGGTGTCAAAAATACACGACTTGGGGAAAGGTGTGAAAACCTCACCTCCAGGAAGGGTCAAGATAACTTATTTTCATTCTTTTCTTGACTCCTACTCAGCAAATAACGATTACACCCTTCTGTATGACAAGAAACCACCCAACGTTACCGCAGAATCATAATGAGATCTTTGCATCATTCAGTGTAAGGCACCGCGTCCTTCCGGCACGCCTCTGTTCAACATGATGACGTTGAGGAATTTAGGCAACTAAAACTTTCCAGATGCGCGGAAATCGCCTCTTTCCTTAGAACACCATGGAGCTAACAAGCAATTTCCTAGACCACGGGAAATGACGACTACCTCTGCATTTGTCTCTCCGTCCTGTAAGTTGTAACACCGGTGCGGTTCACCCCACAAGAATTCGTTCCACTTTTCCCTGAGCGCATCCCGTGATGTTTGAGAACTGTCACAACAGCGTAAAACGAGAGATTCGTGTGGAAAAGTCGTCAGACATAAGGTAATTGTAGCCACTTTATCCTGAAACATTGATGAAAGCGATGTTCTTCATTTCAAGGACAACTTGAAATAAATAGCGTAGTCAGGATTTTTCACTTTTCTGGTGAAAATGTCTCTTGAAGTTCCATGAATGGTACTCTGTCTTTTTCCCGAGACCCTTTCGGGAAAAAGACAGAGCCCAGGACAGCCCCAAAAGCGACCATCACCGAAATGACATACGACGGATCTTTCGTGAAATAATTGCAGTGTTAAATTCTGCTTCTGTTACAACTTGCCCTACTTTACCCTAAATGTTACTGCCATTCCAGTCAATGACATCATTCGTTATGCCTTACGACACTTCTCCGTGTGTTATACCACCATCTGCATTATTTTTTTTCAGTTCAGGCTGTACATTTTCAAATATCAATTAGTACATACAATGAAAACAAATAATGCAATACACACCACATTCCAATGAAAACATTTTACAAAGTTTAATTGAGTTAGTCCCATTTGCCCCCTACCGTCGATGTCTCTTGCACACATCAAGACGTTACGCGCTTTTCTATTTCATATGCATGTTTAACATACACTTTAAGAGTACTACATGAGGACATTTTTCTTCCCCTTTGGCATTTATACATAAAATGTTTGAAGAGAGATGCCACAATAATGACAACAGGCGAGCTATCCAAATTTAAGCAATATATTTGGGGCATTGCAGGTCGCACGTGAAACGGATGTGCTGATTATTGTAGCTAAAGACGGCCCTCCAAAATCCTCGCGACGTTCAATATTGAACAAGCACAAAAATAAAGCGAGTGTGATCTATGTAAAGCATGGGAAGTTTGGACACTTCCGGCTATCGACAGCAACACGCAGATGCATAAGTTTGTTTGTAGGTATCTGCCTATAAACAAGCTGATATTGAAATGATCGCAGCTTAGTTGATCCTGTACACGAGAAGAGGATATGCATTTTGGCGGACCAATTTTGCGGGATCATCCTTTGATGTTCCCATCCCGCGTATGCCATTGGAGCAGCTCTGCTGGTGAGCTTCCTTATTACGTATTCCACTTTGAAACGTTCGCGAGTGAACGAGCCTCCCCCTGCAGTCGGGGGTGATAGTCGAGCAGTGACCTCGACCTTGACCGGTGCCCAGCCTCGCTCCGTTCCGACCGATATGCGGTTCCACTAACGCGTCGAGGGGCAGGTCCCACCGGCAGGTCTGCGGCACCGGCAGGTCCGGAGGGGGTCCGGCAGATCCGGGCCTCCGACTCGAGACAGAAGACGAAGACGCAACATTGTGTTCTTAGCAACGCAGCTTCTTACCCAGGCCAACTTAACGCAAAGCGCCTTTTGCAACACAACCGCCCAACCAACAGCCAACTGCATCAAGGGAGAGGCCCATGGTTTGAGAGACTTGCAATGATCCGCCGGTATCAGTGACAGGTGGCACAGTACACGAACGGTCAGATGCGGCAAGTTCATTTTGTTCTGGAACTGTGAGGAGTGAGTAATGACAGAAGAATCCCGCGAACCAGCGCCAGAGCGAGCATTCAGTGACACGGAAGAGGATCCGACCCAACATTCAGGAACGATGTGAAAACGCCAAAGTAGAGAACAAGAGGAGGAGGACCGTTTCGTTGAGACACAGCGACACCGTGAGCACGGTGACTGGTGGCTGGTGACTTCAACGTCTGACGCTTAGAGTATGATTTCGCAGAAAAATATGAATGCAATGCTAAATATGCAAGCTACGCACCAAGCAATGCTATGCCAGATGACTGGGAACTGTAATTTACGTGCAAAAAGTATTCCAGTAATACTTTGCTCAAAGCTGCTGACATGCCTTAAGACGACATGAGTACGACTGAATCTTTGAAGGAAGTGAATGATCACGAACTCATAACTGTGATAAAGAATATGTATATATACATACACACACACACACACACATATATATGTATATATATATATATATATATATATATATATATATATATATATATACATGCAAGGGTCGTCGAGCGGCAATGTTTGCCGAATGTATTTATTTGTAGACATTTTCTCAAGTTTTCTTAGGGCTTTTCGCTGTTCAGCCAAGACATTGTGAAGAGAACTGCCAAAAGAATTAACCATGAACACAAGCAAAAATCGCACTTACGTAATAGTAGGTAAACAGTCATTTGTTACATGATGTCTATTTTTATGTACATCAGCGCTTCGACCTCCATGGGTTATCTTCAGGAATCGAATTATGGCGAAATCATGCGATTAGAGAAAGAGAGAGAGAGAGAGAGAGAGAGAGAGAGAGAGAGAGAGAGAGAGAGAGAGAGAGAGAGAGAGAGAGAGAGAGAGAGAGAGAGAGAGAGAGAGAGAGAGAGAGAGAGAGAGAGAGGCCAGAGACGGGAAACCAGGGACAAAGACAGAAACAGAGACAGAGACAGACGGAAAAAATATCAGACATCTCGCACAATGATTAGTTAGGCACTTTATACCAAACGACATACATACGCACGCAAAGTTGCACAGCTTATGTTCTGTCGTAAAGAGCGAGGTGTGTGTGCGTTTTGTTCTGTGCGTTGATAACTAGTGGTCTCTGATGTATGTTGTCTCAGCAACCGTCAGCCGACGTTTGTCATGACACTGCAGGAGGATTGCAATGTTGTTCGTCAGCATAGCCTTGGTCAGGCACTGTCCATGGTGTTCTCGAAGGTGGTTTGTAGGGCCACCCTCTTGTATGCGCATTTTGAGACGGTGGCTGAAAGTGGTGGTGGTGTGACCGATGTAGTATATGTTGCGGGTTGCACAGTCCCCGGTAAAACATTTCAAACGATAAACTACATCGTTTTGTTAAATGTAGATTTGAATGTATTGTTACGTAGATTGAGGGAGGAGGTCTGAGGTGTTTTGTAGCATCCGATGAACCGAATGCTATGATTTGCCTGAAAGGGTTTAGTGTTCTTTGTGACTAAGTCCCGGGCAGCTTTTTCGTCTTTTCCATGAGGGTGTTAAGGTATTTTTGTAGAGGATGGATAGCAGTGCCAGAGGCAGTGTCGGTAGTAGTGTCACGGATGTCCTGGCAGGTACGACAGAAGTGTTTGTCTAGCGCGGTTTGCGAGATGGTGTCAAATTCACCGTTGCTATAGCCCTTGTTCACCAACATTTGACGCACCCTTCGTTGCTCTGCGTCCAAGTATGTCCATGTGGAGCAATAGTTAAACGTCCGCCTCACGTAGAATCTTATTACGCTGCGCTTATATCCATCAGTGCAATCGCCGGCGTCGTTCATGCACCGTCATTGGTCGGTGGGCGTGACATAAACACCTGTACAGAATGAATCATCATTTTTGCGGACGAGCAGGTCAAGGAAAGGTAGCTTGCTGTCCACGCACAAGCTTGCACGTGTCACGCAGATGGTACGGTCCCGGGGCAAAGTGATATTTCACCGCACTTGTACTACCGCAACATCGATGGCATTTTCGTCGATGTAGATAGTGCAGATGATCTTGACAAGCTCTAAGCGGACCTGGAAGTGGTGTCAGGCCCTAATTTCACCACGGAGTTCCATGTAAACAGCAAGTTGCCTTTCCTTGACCTGCTTATCCGCAAAAATGACGATTCATTCTCTGAAGGTGTTTATGTCAAGCTCACCGACCAATGACGGTGCGTGAACGGCGCCGCCGATTACACTGATGGCTATAAGCGCAGCGTAATAAGATTCTACGTGCGGTGGACGCTAAGCTATTGCTCCACATGGGCATGCTCGGTGGCGGAGCTGCGGAGGGTGCGTCAGATGTTGGTGAGTTATGGCTATAGCAACAGTGAATTTGACACCATCTCGCAAACCGTGTTAGATAAGCACCTCTGTCGTACCGGCCAGGACAGCCGTGACACTGCCACCGTCACTGCCTCTGACATCCCCATCCTCTACAAAAATACCTTAACATCCTCATGAAAAAGACGGAAAAGCTATCCGAGATATAGTCACGAAGAACACTAAACCCGTTCAGACAAACCACGAGATTCGGTTCACCATATATTATAAAACACCTAGGAGTTCCTCTCTGGTTAAGAGTAACAGAACATTCGGACCTACAATACTTCAACAAATTCATACAGTACACCGTTTCAGATGTTTTACCGGGGACTGTGGAACCCGCAACATATACAACATCGGTCACACCACCACTTTCAGCCGCTGCTTCACAATGCGCCTACAGGAGGGTGGCCCTAGGAACCACCTTCGAGAACACCACGGACAGTGTATGACCAGGGCTATGCTGACGAACAACACTACTATCCTCCTGCAGTGTCACGACAAACGTCGGCTGGCAGTTGCTGAGACCACACACTAGCTATCACCGCACGGAACAAAACAATTACACACCTAGCTCTGTACGACAGAACATCAGCTGTGTAACTTTGCGTACGTACGTATGCTTGTCGTTTGGTATAAAGTGCCATCATATAAAACCTTATCATTGTGCAAAATGTCTTGACATTTTTCTGTCTATCTGTCTGTCTGTGTGTCCGTCTCTCTCTCTCTCTCCCTCCCTCTCTCTGTAACCGCCTGAATTCGGTGCTACAGCTCGATTGCTGAAGATGAACCATGGACATCAAAACGCTGATATGCATAAAAGTAGACATCCTTTAACAAATGAATTTTTGCTATACCTTCTATTACCTTAATACGATTTTCTTGTCTTTATGTCTAGTTCTTTCCGCAGTTCCTTTATAATGCGAAAAGTTGCAAGACATTAAGCGAAAAGTCGTAAGAAAGCTTGAAAATGTTTACAAAAAAACACAGAATCCGAAAGCGCTGGCGTGTTTTACGATCTTTGCTTATGAGAAGATCTGCTCCCATATATATGTATATATACATATATATATACATATATATATTTATATATATTTAATAGTAGTAATTTCGTCATAGATAAGTTCAAGTGAGATAGGTAAACAAAATATTTTTTTTCAAATAACGAGAAGTAATAAATGCAAGATGTATGGACATATCACTAACAAATAGGCATATTCTTCGCATGAAGTTGTCTGCCATGAAACAGAGCAGCATATAAATCAAAATTTGCTTGCATTTAATTTATAATCCTAGCAATGGAACATGCGACACAGACGGATCGCAAGGGGGCGATTCACGCGTTTGACACTAGGTACTGGAGTGCTGGGAGACAATGAGCCATTCCACATTCAGAAAAGATGTGTGTACCAAAAACAACCATTTACCGTGTACTGGGGAGATGCAACTAGGGCACACCCTTGAAGATAAAGGTTGGAAGTGGATGCAAGACTGTGGAAATGCCTCTGAAGGGCATTCGAATGAATGAGCGCGCATCTGGAATGATGCGCGCTCCAACGGCACTTTAAGAGAAAAATGTTTTTTTCACAAAACTCTCTCGCTTCCAGGTGTCAAATAAGGCTACGATACGTACACAAAATCATCTACAAAAAGATATCCTTGACGTATTATCACCAACAAAAGGTTCCTGCAGCAACAGAGGAATAGAGAGCAAAAAGAAGTCTAGATACTCTTTGCTTTGCAGGGCCGTCTCGAGGCCATCAGAAGATCTCTTAATCATCTTGGACGGTGTTGAATATTTTTTTCTGATCTAGATTTGCGTATCGATAAATAGGGAATCTTACTCTGAGGACAATGAAAACGTTCCTGACGAGGTCCAATTCCGCTCTGGAGATAAATTCCTTGAGGAGGTCATGCTATGGCAGGCAATTTCGAGCAAAGCCATAAGTGGGCCGTTTTCCGCCGAGACGGGGGTATGAATGGTGCGCTGTACCTAAAGGAGTGCGTCCCTCGTCTGCAAAGTTCATAGATAAACATCACTGAATAGACAAGGTGGCATTTTTGCCCCACCTGGTCATCGCGCACTGTGAAAAATAGGCACTGGATGAGCTAGGGAAGCCGAAAATACCATACGATAAGAAAACGGAAACCCACTTGCGGCACCACTGCTCAGGCCGATCGAGCGTCAGTGGGACTAACTCAACAGTCAGGTGCACAAAGGTGTCTGGAACGCAACGGGTACCCGTCAGCTTGAGGGCAGGATCAGACAACAAATGAAGAGAGGCGGAGCGGATCAGCGCCAAAGCCTGACGCCAAGAATCAAAACAAAAGTCCAGAGATTAACAGACGAAGGAAATCAAGCTCTTCGGGAACTGTGGGGCACAGCGGCTTCTCCTGCGAACCGAATGACGTGCCACATGCCATGATTCAACAGTTGAATGGAGTCAAACAATGGATTTTATCCTTAACAATAACAGAAATGAAACTAATAGCGAGAAGAGCAAACAAAAATGAATAAATATTTGCGGGAAAAACAGTTCAATTAAAAAGCGGCAAATAGGGGAAAATGACTGAGAAATAACAAGACTGAAAATAACATAAATTTCGTAACAGACAGATAATGAAGCTGAAAAAGGAACAAATGGAAAGGAAGTAAAATGGTCGGAAGAAAAATGCATACCATGTATTTTCGAGCGTAGCCGTCTGCGGTAAGGGTTCTGCGCACTCAGAATCACCGGCGCAGCCAAAGGGATGGGAAAGGCCAGCTCCCTTGGGCCCGCATTTTTTGTGAAAATCATTGCATATCGTGTTCCCGGCAGGCGGTTTTCGCATGTTTTCGCATGTTTTCATGTTGAGCATCCGTTTCCCACTCCCCCCACCGCTAGGAAAATCTTGGCTGCTCCCCTGCACACGTTGCGGTACCAATTTCACTTCAGCCGTTTTAGCCTGGTGAAATGGACATCGAAAGAGTCAAGAGCTTCGAGATGCTTCCAAAATTAGGACAGGACATGCAAGGCCAGGACGGCATCATTAGATACCTTCGGGGTGGTAACAGCCACTGGGCCGAATTGTTGCGGTGACAATATGGTCAAAGGCGCGTACACCCGAGGCAAAACATATGGTAAAAGGTAGCGCTGCGAGAAATATACGAAAGTGGAACATCTCATCAATGTTTTTTTGTCAAACATCTTAAGTGGTGTTTCATGTACATCATACATTTTAGCAGTGTATGTATAATTGGAAGGTTTCGGCACAGCATCACAAAATCAGACTAGCTCCAGCCTGTCCGGGACATACTGTTATCTTGAAGCGAAAGTACAACCGCGACCGTCCTCTTGCGACGGAGCAGTGTTGGAATCTTGGGATGTACGGTGTCCAAAAAAGGTCCAGTGCATCCAGAACCGAAGCCGTGATGAAATAGTGCCGAAAGTACAAGCCGACGTGGAGGAGGGATCCACAATACGCCCAGCTGAGCACCGTACGCATTAGGCTCTCCCCAAACTCGGTTATTAGCATAACACATAACACAAGTGCTTTAAGACTCCCGTGGAACACACCAACTACATGGAAGGTTACTTCAGCCCAGTAAAGACGTTTCTTTGCCGAAGTATCGTCAAAAGTTGAACACGATCCCCAGTTATCTCGACCAGCTGATGTGGGCTGAACACCATCGCCAGAATCTGTGGTTTGCCGTTCTTCATGTTGTTCGCCGCCAGTACAGCTTCAACTTAAGGAAAGAAACCCAATCAAACTGAATATTACCTGACCTAACCTAACATAACGCGTTATGTTAGGTTAGGTATTATGTAGATTATGCCGCGTAGATTATAACGCGGCATAATCTACATAATATGTCCTAGACGGAATCATAAGAATAGAAATGCAATATTAAAAATAGAATCGGGACAAAGTTTATGTTCATTTCATGCAATAAAAGTCATGCTTTACCCCACTTTTTATCACTTTGTTCTCACGAAATCTCTTATCTCCGTCACAAACCCCTTTCCCAATCTTTATCAGCCGACGAAGAATGAACTCCACCGGGGTAAACCCCCTATTTCTAGCGTTTATTCCGTATTGGACATACGTGCCACAGCAACCCGAAACTACACCGCAGAAAAGACCAGCCATTCCCAACCGAAACCGAAATATGGCTGGAAAGAACATTCCCCTCGACCGAAATATTACGTAATAGAGCACTGACACTCACTCACCACGACACAAACGATTCGCCAGTCAACGTGGACTGGTCTAACTGTCAATTGTCCAATAATAATCAGAGTCCCAACAATGGATCCGTACAAGAAGAGCAAAAAATAACCCGCTCAAGACCCTTGTTTTCATTTCTTGTCTCGTATTGGCTATAACACAGCAATCCGGAACGTGCGGCAGAAAAGAGCAGTCTTTTCACAACCGAAACCGAAATATCGCTGAAAAGAGCATTCGCTTTACAGTGACACGACCGATCGGCCAATCGGCGTCGACCGAAGTGAAAATCAATTGTACAAACATAATCGGCGTCCGCAGAATCTTCACCTGCTAAGGGCAAGACCCATCGCCTATCCGGTACCGAAACAGAAAATAACCGCGAGTAACCGTGAATGCCACTCTGCTGGCTGAAATAACGGTCGTGATTGAGGTATCGATTGAACTTTGTGTCTGTGTCATCGTCTCCGCGAGAAAATTGGCAGAAAAGTGTCATCATTTGAAAACTGTGTTTTCACGTTTCATCATTTGAAAACACCGTTTCAAATCATGAAAACGAAGTCTGTGTCTGTGACCAGCGGACTGAAGTAGAAGGGAAGATGCAGGTGTGCAAGCGCCACGTCGATACCCTTGACATGTGGCAGAGCTCCAGCGTCACAGCAGAACTTCAAACTTGGTGCTCTGGAGGAAGCGAATCTGCCAGTGAAAAGTGGTGGAAAGATATCGATGCGATGATAGTCAAACCTATCAGTGACAACTTCCCTTATACCAGGTGTACAAGAAAGATTCCGTCGCAATACAAAGCCTACAAAATCTGTACTCTAGCGTAAAGAACAAGTTCCGTTGCGATCTAGCACGTTCTGAACGAACTAGTATCTAACGGTGATCAAACCCTCCATCCCCAGCGCCGATTTCAGATGTTGACATTAGGCGCGTTTATACGGGCATTTGATAAGCTGCCAAATTCCCCCAGATCGGTCAGGGTGCACCTTTCTGGCCAGTTTAAGCATCCGCGAGGTTCTGGGTTTCTTTCACGTTCCCTTCACTTGTTAGACATAGTGGTTTAAACACTACTGCGACCTATGTTGATTTGCATGAAATTACAGCTAACTTAATCCGTATGCCAAACCACTTACCTTCTTTAGGTTTCGAAAATCACAAATCGCTTCAAATACAGACGACAGATCGAAAACAAAGACCACTTGCACAACGACTGAAGAAATTTTCCGCTCCTTTGCCACTCTTCCTGCGCTTCCAGCTTATCAGTCTTCGACCAATCAGCGCCTTCGTTGTAAAACCTTTCAGCCTTGTCAAGGTACATAGCCTTTGTCAACCACTGGATTTGGCCAGCGGCCGCACTGGCGAGACGCGGCCAGGCTGGCCAGAAGCTCCCATATAAACCGCAGAACATGTGAGGGACTTACTACGCACGGCATGTAGTACAGAAAGCCAAGGTTTCGCCTCCGTTTATTTAAAGCTTATTTGCATTGCAATCTATTTTTTCTGTCCCATGATGTCAGACTACCCTTTTCCAGAACCAATTGTAGTTTAAATCCGCATTTATTGTAAAACTAGCCAATCCGGCCAACCTAGCCGGGAATCTGGCAGCTTTCCAAATGCCCGTATAAACGCGCCTATTGATTTAATGATCCGCATTGCTATTATTAGACCTTGTGCCGATTACATAACAAGTATCTTCGGCCTTCAAATCGACCTGCAGCACTGCACGATGCCAGTCCTTTCTTTGTCACCGCTCTAGCAGACAGAACCCTGGCTGACCCTGGTCCCAGTGGAGCCAGCCGACGAGATTCCATCCGGGACGCACCATCTCCGCAGCAGAAGAGCCCGGATCAAACAGCTCTGGCCCAGATGGTGGCGCTGTCTGCTCTCCGACCACGCCAGCGCGCGAGAAGCGCCCACGCCGGAACACTGCTTCCGGCGGTTGGGATGGAGCACCGTCGGGTCGACTTTCTCCTCAGCATTGGTATTCATATAAAACGGCAATTTGCGGTGTATCCTTTGTTATATGGCAGCGCTGAGCAAAATAGGCGAACACGAGCGGCAAGGTTAAATGTGTGCTCTGCGTCATGGCCCGTAGGGGAAATTGGAACCATCCCGAATGTTTTTTTTTTCTGTCCAAGGCTGTGTAGAAGCCGAAATTATCATTGTCATATGGGTCCGTCGCGAAATTTTTACTCAGCTTTAGATAATCTTTAAGCATTATGCTTACCGATAACTGATCTCACTCACGAAGGCATATCAATTGTGCGGAAATATGTTAGGTTTTTATAGGATCAAACTCGTTTACGATCATACTGATGCATACTTCGTTAACTAAATTATCATCCCGATAGCCTGAGCGAGCATTCGTTTTGACCGCTATTAATTTCCCAAAAAACGGGAGAAAAATTTGTTTTTTTTCATCTCATCGCGGATAAGTAACATTAAATCCTTAATGTCAAAATTTTTACTTGAAGAAAACTACGGGGAACGACGAAACTGGCAACTGAGTCACAGACTATCCTCAGCCATGATCGTTTTCATCCGTAAGTGATCAGTCGCGTCGAAATCAGCACCGTATTTGGCCTGAAAGGAAAAGAACATTATACACAATCAAAGCAGCGTAGCACAATATTTTGTGCATCTTAACGCGCAACATTTTCAAGGAGAACGTCAACAGTTTTTTCAGGGCGACGCGAGCGGAGGTCTTGATATTCTTCGTGCCACGTAGTATTGGATGATGCCAATTTCGCTGTCGAAGTCTCGGCTGTTACCGCCGGTTATGCGGCGCTCAGTGCCGGGGCGACGGACCCACCATTGTTCCGCTGCAAAGTGCGTAGAGCGGCGATGCCCTGGCCGGCCGGCTGACCGCCCCGCGACGGCGGTTTCGCGCGTCTCGCCGGACCCGGCTGGCCACCTGTATTTGCCTTTTACTGCTTGTTCTTTCCCCAAGATACCTCTCCCCTCTACCTCGCGGCCCCTCTCCTTCGAATTATTAAAGCTTGGCGTAAACACGTCTGGCTTTGTTCTTGTCTGGCGCTCAAATTGTTCGGTTGTCGTTGTCAATAGTGGTGTGCGGCAGTGATGTGGTGTAAAGTGACGTCTGGTGGGGATATGATAGCCTGCGGGGCTCGGGAGTTTCCTTTTACTCTCTCCTTCGTCTGTTGAATTGGAGGTCTCCTTGATGGCTGAATTGCCTTTCTGGAAATTAGTTTTCCCAATCCCAGCACGCCTGAATCGTAGCCTCCCTTGTTCTCCTGAATTGGAGTTCCTGCCTCACCCATACCAACCTAAATTTGCTGGTACTTCTTTTTATGCTGTTGAATTGCAGCATTGTCGGTTAAGACCCGTCTGCAATCTTGAATTGGATGGTTTTTCTCTTATGCTGTTGAATTGTAGCATTCTCGGTTAGGACCTGCATGCCATCTTGAACTTGACTGTTTTCCTTTTATGCTCTTGAATTAGGGAATTGTGTACCTGTCTTCCCCGGCTTTTCCCCCACTTATTTCTTCTCAGCTTTTGTCCTGAGCCAAGCGTAGCCTCTTTACGTTTCGCGGACCTCCAGCGTCCATAAAACATACATTGCACACTGGAGAACCCCCAGACGGAGGTCAAACGGCAGGTGACAGCGGCATTTCAGGAAACAGTCGTGGTCACGCAAACAACTGGTCGTCAATATCTGGCCAAAAAACTCCACAAATGTTGTGTTTCAATCCAAGAAATGACGTAAGAAAATTTTTGGCCAAGAATAGTTTTTTATCGTATATAAAGGAGTAAAATTCGCTCATGTTCTCGTCGAAAATATACGCATGTCCGATCCCGAAGGAAGTTTTCGATAGAAAAGGGCTTCACTGATGAGGTATCATCTCGTTAAATCAGATTTTTGATTAATGCCGGTTGGCGATTATAGCGATTAGCGGTTCCCGAGAAGATCGCTCATTTCGATGCTGCCACTTATCCAGAATTGCCACAGGTTCCCAATTTCTGCATTGTACACTATGATACCAAGCTAAAATTGATGTTACCGATTTTTCCATGTTTTCTTTGTTCTTGCTGTAGCTGCGGAGGACAATCAGGTACATTCTACACAAATCGGCAGTGACACATTTAATGCACCAATCGATACTATCCCTTACGCTCCCAAGTCCATCCCATCCCCCAAAAACTCGCCGCAAATGTTCTGCTAAAATGAAAAGTGTTATTATACTAATATTCCAGGTGTTCGATTTTGGTCAGCCATTTCGCAGCAGCTGGTCTGGTCTGGTCCAGGCTCGATACGCCGGGACAGGGCGGAGGAGGGGAAGGTGGCCCACCGTTTGCGATAAACTGTCGCCTGAACAGAATCGCTTTAATAAAACCACCTGGGCGCACGATTTCAGGGCGCTGTCGCGCACCAAAGCCCTCTTGATCTCAAGTGGCGACGGCTGTCGGAGCATAAATGGAGCCGGCCGGCGCCGGGAGAGGTTCCTCCCGATATCATCAGTCTGAAGAGGTTCGTCCCGCACGCACGCCGCCGGAGCCGCGGCTCCACGTACCGGTCGGGCCGCAGCCACGCGCCCAGGGAACCCCTCCCGAGCCGCGGCCCTCCGTCCACGCGCTGAAATGTTTGCACACGTTTGAATCGGTCCGGAGCGCGCCGCCCGCGACAAAGCGCGCCGCCGGCGACGGGCGGTCGCCGCGCGCCGCGCGCCGGCCGCGAAACAAAGACGTCGCGGCGCCGGTCCGTTTTTGCAGTGGAGCGTCGTTCCGGTCCGAATAGCCGGCCGCCATGAAATATGGCCAAGTATCGGCGGGATGCGAGATAAATCTCGGCTCTCCGGGCCAGGGGAATATGTGGGCTTTACGAGCTCGCCGCGACGGCCAGGGACCGGTGGATCGCTGGCGGCAGCGTCGCGGTGACAACAGGTCCCTTCATCGTCCTCCAGTGGTCCTTATGGACATCCTCCAGGACGGACGCTGCTTCAGATTGCTGTAATTGCTTAGTTTTCAGTGGCAATAAATGACTTGTGGAGAGACATGTGTTAGTGCTCAGTGCCAGCATTTTCGGCAGATAAAGGGAACATCCCAACATTTCACAATTTGTGTTCGTAGGTGACATACTGAATCACTTATTGTCATTTTTCAGATTGAAGGAGAATCATTAAAACGTCTTGAGCCTTGTAAAGCCGAAAACTTTCAAGGGTTTAGTTAAATTTAAAACGCTACACGAAGAAAGGTACGAAACCACAGAAAATGAAGCGTTTCAAACATTTCTGGGCACTTTGAAGAAGGAACTCTGGCATAAAATCACGAAACCTGAAGGCTGATTTCGTTTAGTTACAAAGCGCTTTATTCCGAAAATGTTTGGTTGTTAAAATGAACGGAAGGCCACCTACCACCTCAAATGAAATGTTTCGGTGCCGTTTAAGTCACCAAAAACAAAGCAGTATTTTAAGAAAGAATAGCAACATAAAACAATGCCAAATGTGCGTCAGTTGGCTTGGTCAGCTGGTATGTCGCAGCCAAATGAACCTAGCCCACTAGCATAACATCAGAAGGCCTCGTAACATCTGGATGATTCGATTGTCAACGCGCACTTGTTATTCATCGGATGCCTGTTTTAGAGTCACCCTTCTTCCGTTGTGAACAAGACCTTTTCGGGCATCTGCTATGGAATTAAGCGCGTACTTGCCTTTACCAAGCACGTCATCAGTCCATGGATGCTTTGGCACTCTTCCCATGCAGGTCAAACAAGCGTTTCTTTCGCTTTTTTATTTATTAGAGACATGTTGGTAGCGTATGGCCATCATGCACCTAAAATAGGTAATTGGGAGCCCAAGCATTTTAGTTCAACCTACCACTTGTTCCCCTGCCTTGTCGTTTGCCTTATTGGTGAGCTGATGATGTTCGAATGATGAAACGATGATCACTTTGTATGAGCCGACTTGACGCAGAAATGCTAGGGTGAACATAAAACGCAACGATTTATGGACGTACCATAAGGAGAACATTTGGTTCATGTTCAACACGCGAAGTGAACAACAAAGTCTGTGGCAGTCAAAGTAGATTCGTGGCACGGTCCATTCGGCAGATTGTTCCGCGTGCTTTTGTAGCTCTTCCTTTGAGTGTCCGGGCCGACGTCCTGGCTGTTTAATCATGAACGCTGTGGATTAACTGGATGCACAACTTGGCAGATTCTTTGAACAACGACCAGGGTCTTCGGAAGCCGGAAATGAGGCCTTGGGAAAGACCTAGTTCCGGAAGCTGGCCGCACGAAAATGTCACAGAGGGAGTTTCGTCAGTCCGCTTTTACATAATGTCGGAAATACGGATTTAACACATTTTTCCAGGAGCAGCACGCGATTAGTAGCATCCAGGTCGTGATGGAAAACAGCCGAGTTAATGAAACTTAAAAAATGCGTTCCTAAAAAGAAAAATGCGATTAGTTTTTCTTTGAAAGCTCATGCTAAATTACGGCTGACAAACTTGTCCTTAAATCTCGCTCACTGGCACATACATGTTTGTACTACTCCCAATGTGTGCTTATAAAACAGTTTTTACAAATGTTAACCTTCAAAGAGATCGTTATCAGCTATGCGTTCACTTGCTTATGCATGAACATATTTTACTTGGTGTTTTACTTGACAACTTGTCGATTGGAAAGCATTTTTGGTGCTAGCGAAATTGTAAAGTTATTACAAAGAATTTGGAAATTTTAATGTAAAGCTTTTTCAGTGTCGCCGGATAAAAAAAAACGGTCAAAACGCAAATATTGCGAAAATGAATAGCTTTACTTGCATGGACTCCGGAACCATATAACTAGCCATTTACACGTAACATATATAATGGGCCATACATATATAATGCCTTATCTATAATGTCTTAGATATTTGTGTTAATACCACTTCGGACTCCAAGGCTAAGCGTCATTAAAAGCAATCCATTTTCAACAGATCTTATCGCATACATCTTACAAAAAAACCGGAAGTACATGCTTTCATGTGCCTTCTGAACCAAGAACTAACGGTTTTGTTGCATTGTGGAACGCACCAGAGAAATGGGCTGTTTCATAAGATTAACCACGATAAAAGCAAGGACTTTCAAATGATGGCAATGATGGCCATTAGAAGTTTTTCATTATAAATCTGCGAACCGGCGGACCTTTTCTTACCCAGCACTGGATCCAGACCCTCTGCCGGTGCGGTCCCCTCGTGCCAGCGTGTGCGTTGGGACCTTCCGCAGCAGCTGCGTGCTGGCAGGTCCCCGGCTGTCACGCGTCAGTCGCGGTGCCGGAATAAAGAGCGCCCGGCGGGCCGGCGGATCCCGGCCTCAGCCGCCGCCTGATTAAACCGGCGAACCTTCCGCGGGTGCGTGCCGCCGGCTGCATTTTCACCGCCATTAGACCGGAGCGGGCCGCGCCGGCCGGCAGCCGTCCGACCACGTTCGCCGCTCCGTCTCACCGGCGATTCACGGCCCGGACCGGCTCGCGCGTCGAGGGGCCGGCCGGTCAGCGGGAGTCGCGTGGCAGCCAGCTGTCTCCGCCGGTGGCGGCGGCGGCGGCGACGGCGCGGGCAGTGGGGGCAGGACGGCGCCGCGCGGCGGTGGTGCCCGCGGCCAGGGCGATCTGGAAACGCACAGGCGGTGTGTCACTGCGCCGGAGCGGAGTCGTGCGATGTGAAATCGCCTCCGTGGGGAGCCGATTGTATGGCGGGATGATGAACACGGAATACTTACCATGTCATTAGTTCGCACTGAGGTGCATCCGCGCGTTGGAGACCTTGTCCCGTCATTCACGGGCGTGGGGGCATTTAACTCCACCCCCGCCGGATTTCTGAGGCATCTCCCAAACGCATAATTGCAGCGTCTGGAAACTTTCCGTATTTTTTCTTAGATCAATCGCGCACGTACTGACAAAAATTGAAAAGGTCATTGTAGGCCACGTCATAATGACATCTTAAAGACAACCATGTTTTACGATTCCACGTTCGATTTTACTTTGTCACCTTGTCTTCGGTGCTTTTACAGTGCATGGTGACCGTGGCTTGCCTTCCAAATCAACATGACCTGAGAATGCATTATCGTGCATCAGTGACCTTATGCTAGGTCATCCTGGATCAAATATGCACTTTTCACTCTCCAGGGGCAAGTGGGAATACATTTTAGAAACGGAACTGAGTAAGATGTTTGGATACGACCGGACAGATGACCGATTTTTCTTGCTTTATATTGCACATACTCAGGCGCTGCAGTTTCTGGCAACAATGCAACAATTTTTTTTGTGTGTGATCTGTGACTCTCTTATGAAGATTTCAGCTTTGCGTGCTAACTGGTGCCGTGCGTTTGACGCGATGGATGACTGATGTGAAAACATCGGTCCGTGCAACGTTGCGCAACATACTGTGGAATTGTGCAACATAGACCAAATTGACTTGTTGGGTCATGCAGAGATGGCTGATGTACTTCACAAGCGTGCTCATGATACTACGTGTTTAAACTGTTCAGTGCTGCGATGTTGCATATGCGCGATTATTGGAATAATTTCGTGCCTTTAATTGTACCTCAGGCTATTTTGAAGTTTCTCTAGGGATATTCATGTCAAATGGGCCAAGAAACACGCACTGCATGACCCGTTATCACAGACGCCACATTTGAACAAGGCCGTGACCTTGGCCTTTAATGAGCTTGGGTCAGGTGGCGCTCACAATATGAGACCAAGCTACCGGAGACACTTTGCAATGCAAACTACAGTCTCGGTCTGCTTTCCACTGCGATTAGGCAGCTCTGGAGAAAAGGGTCACTGTTGCGTGTTTGTCTGAACCTGTGAGGTCATCATTGACCCAGGAATGTATATGTTCCAAGACTGCACTGCTCGGCGCTGTTGATTGCCATTTGAATCAGCTGAATCGGACGACTGGCTCTCTCGAGAGACAGGCGGGGGGGGGGGCGATAGACGCCCCCGCCCCCAGTTCAGTCAGTGGAAGGTGGCGGAATACCCTGGTCAATGCCGGGTTAAGGTGTCCTCAGCACAAGGCAGCTTTTGGGACGAAGTCATTGCCAAGAATGGTGCTGCGTAGAGCAGCACTGTTCGCTAGAAGGCGTGAATGACGGCTACATCGTTGTCCATGCAGGGGCAAAACTTATCCGGCCGCCACTGAGTAGTTTCGAGGATGAAACATAATCATCATAGTGATTCGAAATGCACGTCACTTACGTCATAGTATGCTGATGTGTGCATTGTGCTGGCGTATGTGATGTAGCTTGACTGAAAAGAATGCCGTTTCCAGATCGATCGGGTTTCAGGGAATCGTGCGCAGTAAGAACACAGCATTTCTTTCCAAGCTGTTCACAGGTTCCCCTCCTTGGCTTCACTACCTAAACCTCATTCCCGTGTGGGAAAAGGGCGGGGACTTTAGAAGCACCTCCACCGTTTTTTTACTCGTCATTTTTAAAGGTTTTGTAGCAGCTTCACGAAACTTCGTCATCATCCCTACCTGTTCTTTCTACGTATTATGTCAAATTTTCATAATTTTGTTTTGTACAGGAGGGGAGCCTGGCCATGTTTTTGGAAGACGTCTTGGGCCATTTTTGCACTGAGGTAAAAGAAAATTGACTGTGAACAACATATAAATATATAAGTTATAAAGCAGATAACTTAACGCACCATGTGAGTGTATATGGTGTATAATCCACCTAAACTCAAATACATAAATATTTCTGTTGATCTGAGATCACTTTACAAGATTAGTTCCAGGCCAGAAGTCCAAATGTGGTTTTAAATAGCTGTTTCATGTTAACTTTTGCAGCAAAAAAACTTGAACTCACATTGCTCACAGTGCCCCTTTACTCACATTTCAGGCCCATCTCAGGTGGTATCACGGAGCTATGATCTAAAGTGTCCGGGGACGTACCCTATACTCCGACGATCAGACACAGGGCTTGTAGAAACAGAGTCAATTAAAACGAATGGAATCGTTTTCAAGCACCATGAAATGAGCCCAGGGCCTTTCTTTATGACAGTGACATCATCTGAGGCCATTTCAGGCCAAACGTTGCACGTTGGCGTGATGAATATGCGCCAATGACAGTTCCCATTGTTCATGTCCTTAGCGCCGCCGATGACATTATTATACCAGCACTGCAATATAATTTGCACTTCGAAGTGTACAATGAATTGTAATGGCCGAAAAATCAAATTACCATGAATTGTTAAGAAAAAATGTTCGAGCATTTTCCAGGTTCTGAGAACGCTTATGAACTTTCTCAAAATTCAGAATGTTCAGGCCAAAAAAAGCTCATCGATTAACTCTCGACTGACGCCAATTGAATCAAGATCGACTGATAAACATCGGAGGTATTACTAGTAGAAATGCCCTGGCTTTTTTCCCCTCCCCTTGCAAGGTTTTCGAGACTTCTTGTCATAAAAATGCAGTCTACGTTATGGCAAATTGACTGTCGTTTGTTGCGATCAAATGCTGAGGTATTTTTCTAGATCTCAGGCGAGGGACGCAAATAAGAACCCTGTGCGGGAATGCGTCCTAGCGTTATGGGTACGGAAATAGGTTTAACTAACTAATGAAGTTCATATTTATATCATCATTTTTTAAGTAAGCATTGCTCATAATGCTAACATGTATACGGTATCTAAAGACTGAATTCCTGTCAGTAAGAAACGCTGTTCTTTTCAGTAAAGAAAGACGCTGAGTGGCAATGACCACCATGACCTAGATTTTCCACCCATTTGAGCGATGTCTCGAAGCCTTCACCCGTTCGTGGGAGGATATGCCATGCAGAGGAGGCGCTTTGATGTCCCGAGGCCACGGATTTATGTGAAACGATTCTGGAGAGAGCTCAGAAATCGACGTCAAAGGCTTTGATCTCAGCCCCAATGTTCCCTATTAATCAAACGCTGCCCTGAATACCACCATAGAGTTGCGGGACGAAGTGTGTTTGAGACTTGAGGGAAGATAGTTCTTATCATTGTTATCAGCGATATTTAGTGCCTTCGATAAGACATCGTTGCGTTTTTTAAGGCTAGATCATTTGAAGCCGCATTTTCTGCATCGGGAGCGTATGAAAGTGTAGCTGTTAACTTTTGAAATTTTACTATGCGTGGTTAAAGCTATCATGTTGTAGTCTTGTTTTTTTTTTTGCTTTCTTATGCTAGGACGTTCGGTTACTAATTCCTGACCAGTGCTTTTCAGCTGTAAGCTGATGATCTGTCTTTTGAATCCAAAAAAAACAAGGTGTGATCCAACATTTTCAGAAATATAATAATTGCGTCATAAGCATCAATTAAAACAACGATTTTTTTGTGCAACTTGAAACGATAAAAAAGATAGCGCCAAGTGAGCTACGTCGTACTAAAACGAAAAGTTTTCACGACGATCATGGCTCACACATCTACTACTGCCGACATGGAGCCAACTGACGGCGCATATGTCTCATACGGCGTGCGTTCAACCCCGCTCGGATATAACGCAACAGATATATCCCCCTGAGATCCTGGAACGATGCCGAGCACCGAACCGGCACGTAATTCCCAACTGTGCCGCCATAAAACACCCCTTCATCATCTCAGCCCCTCCCTTAATTGAGATTTCTGCAATAAAACGCGCTATGTAGAGCGTCTAGTAAGTAATTGCTTATGAAGTTTTCCAAAAGTGCGCCCCAAAGCACTAAATGAGACGAGTTTGCGAAAATACATTGTTTTGAATGTGCATTATCTTGAGATATACTGCGGAAGTCCTAGGGCATGGCCAAATGAGAGGATTTAGTTTGTATGCAGAGCAATAGTGCACCAGGTCGGCAGCCCCGTGTGGAGCATATATTGCAAACTACATGGCACCAAGTTTCCGCGCTGAATTCGCCACCGCACCACGCGCGCCGTCACCGGCAGTGGACGTTCAAATCGCAGATCATTTAGAGAAAATCTGAATTCTCGTCTTGGCTGCAATGAAGTGAACACGTCCAGCCCAAGGGTCAACAATAATGTGTATGTACGACGAAGGTGGTAAATCGCTACTTTTACATATCTAGTAGAAACTGCAATGAGCGTTCGGGGATTGCAGCAGTTTTAATGTGAAGAACAGATAGATTCTGCATTTTCCGAAGCTAAAACTACTAAATGTGTTGTGATAGATGTTTTCTAGCCCATGGTCCGTTATCGGTATTGGTGTGCTCACATGTAGAAGACATGTGATTTGTTTCGTCGTCCGTCGATGTCAGACAAAATACGATCTCGTTCGCTTACAAAACCAGCTTGATGATGGCGACGACTGATGGTGTTGCCGTCGAGGAGAAGGTCGCCTTTGACGCATGTCAAGAACGCCACGGCTGGGCCCGCGAGACCAAGAATAACGTCAAAAAGTGACGTAATTGTGAAACAAGAACAAAAAACGAAATTGCCTGATCAGTGTCCCGATCCGATTTTCAGCTTGGTGTGGAGGATGCGATGCAAAAATGCGTACATGATAAAGAAAAAATAAACAAAAATACAGGATGAAAGCGGTATGGAGGCACTTGCATGTTCCACAACATATGTTTGACTACACACCTAAATGCATCGGCCCCGTCTCATTGGTTCTTAGCCTAAATGAGTTAGAAAAACCTTTAAGAAAAGATATGAAATGTAAAGCCAGGTTCAATATTACAACTGTATCGGCGTGAGGTTTTCTCTTTTATGATTTAGCTTTGAAAACATACGAAGCGCATTTGTCTGGTACGAATGGGTTGCATTGCTTTCGATGTTCTACTTCTTATTCGTGACATTGTATGCGTTTCTGTTTGTCTTCAAAATGTGCTTCATTGCCGTGAATAATACACGATCTCAACAGCTCTCCCAGGATCAACAGGTGCGGGAACACAGTGCGCGCATCCAACACGAATCACCGTGTCCATTCCGCGCGGACGTCGAGACGAGGCAGCCACACGAACGCCGGAGGCCAGCGCCTGCGAGGAGCTTGTTTCAACACGGGGCCCAGGGTGTCATGACACTATCGGCCGGGCCGCGACGGACCTAGGCGGTGCGGGCGTCGTATTGATCTGTTATCGTCTCCGGCGCCCCGTGAGGCCCACCGCCACCGGGTGCACGGCGCCTCTGCCTCGCGCCCGGTCACCCCGGCGCCGCGGCGGGAGACCGCTGTCCGCTGGCCGATAATTGGGGACGATGCTGCCGACACCAGGTGGCTCGGACACGCGTTATCGAGTTGGGCGCCGCCGGCAGGCGCCGCGCGGTAATGCGTGGGAGAACGTCTCGCCGCGGCGACCGCGTCGCTGTGATAGTGAGCCAGATCCTCAGGGCGTTGGTGGACGACAGGGAGAGGAAGTGAGCGGGGTTTGTGGTGACAGGAACAAGTCGAGCATCGATGTACAAACGTTTGAACTTCCCACGGTTATTTAAATGAGATCTCAGCTGCTGGCGAATGTACATATAATATTGTTATTTATTAACCTCGATACCTTTGTTTCAGAGGGATTAGGGGAAAACTGCAAATCAGCGGCAGCACTGGGTGGTTCCGTTTCTTGTGAAATAACCCCGCAGTATTGCTAAATACATTCATTTCTATAATTAAACATATGACTGCCGGTGGTTTCAATAATATACTCGTATTTGTGAAACAGGTATTCCAGCTTTATTATTCTTCTCCGCGACAAAAAAGGAGCCAAGCACATTAAGCTTAGTTTTGTAGGTCAGGATTTCGTAGGACTTCGCAGAGCCTTAGTATCAGTTCAGAGCTTGTCAGTCTTTCAGGCCTTTTACCACGGGACGGCATATGTGTTACACTGCTCGTGTCATGTCCTCTCAGATCTGGTGTGTGGCTACGTTGCAAACTTCGATAATTCCAGGCTGGCACCAAAATAACTGTTCATTCTGAGGAACGCCAGTGTCATTTGACATGCAATTTTTCACCAGTCACATTCCACTTATGCTCTTGCTGAAATACAACTTTGTTGCCGTTGGCAATGACATTTTTCATCTCAGCATGCTTGCCCTGGACTGCACTCAGCATCCTTAACCTGGCTGACCCATGCAAAAGAAAAACACGAATCCCAGCGTCCGAGACAGCTGCTGGTCGTGGCGGCTGAATACCAGCCTCCGAGACAGCTGCTGGTCGTGGCGACTGAACACCAGCCTCCGGCACAGCTGCTGGTCGTGGCGGCTGAACACCAGCCTCCGAGACAGCTGCTGGTCGTGGCGGTTGAACACCAGCCTCCGGCACAGCTGCTGGTCGTGGCGACTGAACACCAGCCTCCGGCACAGCTGCTGGTCGTGGCGACTGAACACCAGCCTCCGAGACAGCTGCTGGTCGTGGCGGCTGAACACCAGCCTCCGGCACAGCTGCTGCTTTTTCATAATTTGGTCCAAGTGGTCTGATATGGTGACGCTGCAGATCAAAGCCCGTTCCTGCAGAGCTTCTTGCACAGACTCCGACCCCTGCACACGGGGTCCGGTGACAGAGCAGCGGCTACCGGCTGGCTGGCGACCGAGTCCAACAATATCAGCAGCTTCCGTGCCGCGAACTGCATTCATGTTCCGCAGAATTTCAATCAGCGCCCGGACAGCCAGCACCATTGACCTTTTCAGGCCCAGCGGCGACGTTGGGTCGTTTTCGCCAGCCGAGGGCGCTGGACTGGCCTGGAGTACAGCCTTATTCGATTCTGGCCACCGACATTAGCATGGAAATGCCCCTTGCCTTCATCAGTGCAGAATATTCATGCAAATTGCCGTAGCTTATGGGGATAACTATTACGCACAATGTTATCGTCTCCGTGGAGCGATGAAGTGAATTTCCAATTTCGGCCCCACAAAGCTATCTCCATGTGAAAGGGTGATAGGAGAATGGTTCCATCTGGAGGTGTGGACGGTTACCGCTGCGGCGCCGGTTAGGACGTATCTCTCGCCTTTGCTGACTGGCGGGCCCCCGGAAAACAGCTCTCCATCTGCTTGGAATATGTATCAATTAATGTTGCAGGAAGGTTAGAATGCGCAGTTTCCTGATACAGAATTTCAGATTACGATTATATGACGAAATGGTTTTCCTGAAGCATTTTATACAATATCTGAATGAGTTTCATGGATGAGCAGTTCATATGATGTCATCCTTTGTGGAAAGCGATGCATCGAAGACGAGATAATGTAACTGCAATCTATTTCAATTTCATTGCGTTTCTGTTAGGCAGTCGCCATCATTGTCGAAGTTCCTTCCATATTGTTTCAGTGCATCGGACGTTCACAGGAAACCAGAATGAAAAAAAAACACATTACGCTAAAGCCCATTGATAACTCTTGTATCTTGTAAAGCTCATTGATAACTTTTCTACCTTGAATGCAGGAAAGCATTTGACGTACACAACTAAATTCTTGGATCACATTGTTAGTATTTCATTCAAGATGTTAATGCAGCAAGACACAAATAAAGAAGGCATGAGTCGGACAGAATTTTTGACCAACGAAACTTGCATCATACCAATGAAATATGTGGCATGCCCATTGCCCAAACTATCTTCACGGACCAGGCACCGTTATTAAAACCGAAAAACGCGGAACTAGGCCACCGAAACCTAAAGGAATAAATGAAAACGCATCGGTTTCAGTCTAACACTTCTTCCCAGCTTCACATTTCGTCTTATCCACAACCATTATTCTGGTGTCAGGTTCAGGGCTTGCTGCTCAGACGCTGGGCAGGGGTTTAGGAGCTCGACGGAAAGTGTGTGTGTGTGGGGGGACCTTTCGTCCAAGGGAGCCAACCTCCAACGGGGCCCGATCTCCAGCCGGGGGCACCATGTATTTAGAATGAAACTGGTAGTTAACTTACATATTTGCGGATTTGAAGGCACATATGTCAATGCATTTTTTTTTGTTTCACTTCGATGCCTATACGAATCCCGTGCGAGCACATGGTCTGTAGATGGGACAAGTATGTGAGGGGCGCCTGGTCTGTAGGGGGGTCTGACCTGAAAGGGGCGCCTGCATCCTAGACTTGTCTGCTCTGCAGGGTGTTCCGTGCGAGCGCCTGGGTTGCAGAGGGACACCAAATATATGAGGAGCTCCTGATGTGTACAGGATGTGTACCTGATGTGTATGTCTCGTTCGCCAAGGGTGTCAAGCCCCCGAGGGCCGCCTGCTCCGTATGGGGGCGCCTGGCCTGTAAGAGGTGCCTGCGTCATAAACGTGTCGAACCTGTAAGGTGTGTCGCATGGACACCTGATCCGTGGAGGGGCGCCAAATATATGAGGGTGCCTGATGTGTACCGGGCGCCACGCTCGACAACGGCGCCGAGCCCCCGACGGGCGCCTGATCTGTAAGGGTGACTCCGGGCCTGTGAAGGGTGGCTGTATCATAGACGTGTCTGGTCTGTGAAAGGTGCCAAACTCTTTAGAGGCATCTCATCTGTACAAGAAGAGCGGGCGCCTGGCCTGCGTGGCGCGCCAGTTACCTGGCCTTAACGAAATCGCTTACCTGTAAGGAGTGCTGTGCCTACGAAGTGTGGTTGATCAACGTATTGGGGATCAATGTATATGCCTAGAGAATTATGGTTTCGTAAGATTTAAAAGGGCCCTTCCTCGATGGAAACAGAAAGCCCTTCAGATTTGCTTTTTACTGGGGATTGGGTTTAAGAGATTTTTTATTTTATTTACCTTCGAAACCCTGTTTTCTTTTTGTGACGTAAAGGGGCAGTCACACCACGGGCCAAAAAGGGGAATATTGTCCCCCCGTCCTTTTGGTAACTACAACCATGCATTCGGCTATGGATGAGGAACGTTCGCATTCAGATAAGGATGGAAAGTATATATATATATATATATATATATATATATATATATATATGTGCGTATATATATATTTATCTGCCTATACATTTACAAAAAGCTTGTATATATGTATCTATATATACATGCACATATATATTATAGCTTACCACCTTAAGCAACAATGCCGGATATTGTGATAAAGATATTCATCCTTCTGATGATGTGCCCACCTTCGCACTACGAGAACAGTTAAGTCTGGCCAGAACACACAGTAAAAGCCGTCACGCTTCTTTAGCCACATATCAGGATTGATACGACTTGCTTTTGTCCCAAAATAACATCTGCCACCGCTCCAGACAGAGAACGGACGGTCTTCGATCGCAGGACACGTTCGCCTCCTCTGTTTCGACCATTTATTGTAGAAAGAAAGCTCTCCTTAAAGCATTGATCTAATTGCTGACTGGACGCAGTGCTAACAACGAGCATGAATCAGGCGCAATAGCGTAGCCGGTACTTTGGTAAAGGCGGGTATCAAACCTAAAACAAAAGGGTTTGACGCTGCCCCTACCACATTGTTCGAGACATGAGCAAATTGGTCTTATCAAATAGTACACCAGCAGAAACTGCGAAATATATACGCACTGTATTTTTTATTCTGAATAATTTTTGTCATTGACAAATCTTCCTAATATCAGCAAATTAGAAACTTGTGACCATAAAGGGAATCATTTGGCCCACCTGACCCTCTACGCCACTGACGAGGCGCAATATGACATGATGACGTGTCCATAATCCCGTTTACTGAAGTATCATCGTGTGACGCGTTGGTTTGTAATCATGGCCGAGCCGAATGAATGCAGCGGATCGCTGGTTGCATCAGCGCGTCGACAACCAGCTCTTAACAGTGAGAACACGATTCACTCGAGCGAATCCCAGTTAATATCTACCGCCCCCGGCGACCCAAATGTCAGCGAACCCGTGATCTCCATCGACGCGCAGCAAGCTGTGGCCTGCCCGCTCCGCACCGGGCCTCCTGAAACGCCGCGACCGCGCCGCTCCTCGTCCCCGCCCGGAACCGGATCATCCACGCTTTGTTACCGGCCGGGCCAACTTGACAATGTCGTTAGTGACACCGTATTAGACTAACAAGGCCGGCCGGGCCGGTCGGCGTGACGAAGCGCCGCGGCTGGCCACAACAAGGCCCACGTCGACGCCGGCGGCCGGCGGCGGCGGCGAGGGCGCCGTCGGCGGCGCACTTTACGGTGACAGTCATTGTTTGATATTTGCGCGGGCGCCCGCGTCGGCGCTGCGTCGCATACGGAACGGCGCGGCACTGCCCGACGACGGCGGCGGACGGTCGCACGTCTGTCGAGACCTGTGCTGGAAGCTGGGACGTATGTCGGGACACATGCTGGGCGTTTGTTGGGACGTATGTCGGCTGCCTATTGGGACATATGATGGACCTCACTGAGAATGTATCATTGAATCTCTTCTATTGGGCGTCTGTTAGGGCAAACATTAAGAATATCTTTTGGGCGTCTGTGGGGGCGTTTGTCGGGCGTCTGTCAAGAAGTCTGTTCGGAGGTAAGCTTTGCCTGTATTTACCTGTCTGAGTGGCGTCTGTTGGGACGCATGTGCTTGAAAAGTCTGCGGGTACGTTCGTTGGGCAGTTTCTTGAGACGTCTGCTGGGACGCCTGCCGGCCGTATGTTGGGACACATGTTGAGATATTTGTTGCGGCATTTGTTGGGGCGTACGTTGGGGCATCCTCCGTTGGCGATCCCCCGGCACCGCCTGGGGGGTCATACTGAGCAACTCCTCGGTTTTTTGGTAACTTCTGAACCGTCAGAGTCAGCCAGCCCAACCCAATTTTCAGTTCAACCAAATGTTTCCTCTTTATCAATCGATTTTACATATTATTTTGACATCAAAACCATTTCCATGCGAGGTCGGGCCATGGAGATATGACGCAATAAGTAAACCCTTGCATGCATGCCTTTGCCTCTTAGGATGGTGATGAAAACATGCTTCATTTTTTATAATATTTGTGAATACAATGCATGGATTATTCGGATTTACGTCGGATACAATCCCACAAAAGATATAAAACCACAGCACGTCAACATTAGAGGTCATGTTAGGTCACATGCATGATGGCAATTGGATTGTGGTTGTGGATTATTCGCATTGTGATTGATAGAGGTTGTTGCCGCTGACTTTTCCCGTCGTTCAAGCCAGACGGGCAAATCTGTATGCGCCTCGTAGCAAGGTTCATTAAATGTAACGTGAGGTCGTGTCAGGTCACTTCATAGCTAGATGTTAAAACGAAAAGGGATGCAGCATTGTCTGTGGAAGATCGTTAAGCAGCAACGGTGCAGAACTATTGTTTCTAGCGAGAAAATTAAAAATGACATCTGTCCTGATCGGGCTTGACTTTGACCCAATAGGGAGCAGACAGAGCGGATTTCATTATCGCGAAATGTCATTTCACTTCACGCAGATAAGAATCACAGCAAGTAATTATTGCTCTTTGGTAGAAAGAGTAATGCAACCTCATCAGACCTGACCCAGGCTGACCTTGACTGGATGAAAAGTGATTAATGTGAGGCTGATCATCAGAAGGCCTCACTTCATTCCTTTATGTCACGTGGATCAAAGCGGCTGCGAGTAAGTATCCGTTTTCGGCAAGTAGAGTGAGACCGGTATTTATCTGATCTAGCCTGACCTTAACCCACATTTTTCAACATTTGGGCATGCCTCTGATGTAGAAAACCGTGGTCTTTCATTTGAAACCCAACTGAAGGCTCTAAGATCAGCACTGCCGATGATACAATGTACGAACCGGCCTCAGTTTTTTACACATCATGTTATGCGTTTTACGTGACGTGTGACGTCATGAGCTGTATGGCTAGAGCTAATATAGTATTTTCAGAATCGCAAGGCTCAAGGCTATCGATTGGTGGTAGACCGGTTCAGATCCGACGGTTAGATCCTGAGATAACAGGGGATGCCCTTTTTGGCACCCCCAGGCGGTGGCCGGTAGGAAAACACGCCAGGGGGTGCAGGGTTAACCCGGCAATCCATCACAATCGGTAGTTCTGGGGAGAAATTTTATTCCTTGCAACCGCCGTGCCTAGTTTTCTTTTCTTCGGGCCCCTATGGTAACCACGTTCTTCTTTTACAGCCTAGCGGTAAGTCAGATTTTGGACATATTCGATGAGCCGGATGAAGAACGCATCGATACCGTCGTAGGTTACCTCGTAGTCGTCCAGCCCCGACAGAACTACCAAACGCTGAAGCAGATCAGGATTCGGACGCGAGTGACGTTGAAGCTACTGCGAGCCCAGGCCATCAGCCCCGAAGACTGTTGGCCGCAGACACAGAGCCTGCCGGGAGACGATGTTGCTGACGCTCAAGATTCCCAAGATGACATGACTCTATCGACGCCCGCAACACAATCTAGTCCGGCAATGGAATCTACCGGGAACGCAAGGCTCAAGATTCGTCCAAAGCCACTGCCAAGAAAACGGACAAGCAGCACACGCAGGCTAGGCAAACGGATCATCTCAAACACGCCATCAAGTCACCGGCAGATTGTCTCCAACTGTTCCTGTCTGACGAGCTAACCAATCTTTTCTATCTAACCTAATAGGGTACCTATTAGGGTACCTATTTATACAATCTAAAAGGGTACCGTGTACGTAACCCAGAAACAGCTCGACGTCAGCGCAGTCACTGCTATCAATATGAAGGTCATGCTGGCGGTCATGATGGTGCCCAACTACTCACGCGTTCCGCACAGAAAATTGTACTAGCGTTAGGAGGGCGACGTCTTTAGCTCTTTTATTCGCAGGGAACGCGACGAGCGCGTTCTACCGACTACCGAGCGCCTGATGCACGTGACGCACTTAGCCGATAATTCCCAAATGGACATTAACAGCCCAGACCCATGCTTCAAAGTGCGCCCGCTGTTTGAGATGGTCAACAACTCCAACAAATTGTTGATGATGCCGCAGAATCTATCAGTCGACGAATGTCTGGTACCATACTGTGGGCACCACAAGACCAAACAGTTTATAAGGGTCAAGCCCGTGCAGTTTCGCTTTAATCTGCGGTGTATCTGCACAACTGAGGGGTATCTAGTACACGCAGAGCCGAACCGTGGGTCTGCAACGGTCCTGCCGTACAATGGGTGCGACCAATGAAATCCCGTGGAGCTTGGCCTCGTGGACAAGCGCCTTTGGCGCCAAAAACACCATGTCACGTTTGGCAATCTGTTTACATCTCTGCCTCTCCTCGATCAGCTGCCAGCTGCTGAGATACGGGAACAGGGACAGCCAGGGAAAACCGCGTCCCGAAGGGCGGTGCCCTGACTTCAAGCGCCGATATGAACAAGATGGAGAAAGGATCTGTCTCACCAAAGGATGTGGGCCTGGCACGGTGATAGGCAACAAGGCCGTCACCATGATGAGCAACACATGTGGCGTCCAGAAGGTCACAAGGCGGTCTCAACAAGAAAAGAAGAGTGACTGTGGACGTGCCGTCCGCATTGGCGGTGTGCAACCGGGCCTTGGGCGTGGTCGAAATGCAGGATCAATTCGTCGTAAACTGCCGCACCAGGATCCCCTCCATGAAAAATGGTAGCCACTGTTCCACTGGACAATCAACTCTGCGGCCGTCAACGCATTATTGATGTACAGGATGCTGGGACATGACGCGACCCTGCTGAAGTTGATTCGAGAATGTGTACTGGTGACCATCACGGTACACGGCACTGCTCAGGTATAGCCCGGCGTTTGAGCGCTGCCTGTCCTTGGCTTGGGTGGGGTAACATAGGGTGGGAATGCAGGGACCACTGGCCCGGCACGGCAAATGGTAATTTCGGCAGGAGTCGGCACTGCGCACAACGTTCCCCCTACGTGTGCAGAAAGTGCGTCGTGCACCCGAAGTGCATGGGTGGCTGTCATACCAGGTAGTATGCCAGTGTTGAAGACGATGCTGTTGAGCATGTTGTTCACAACTCAGGCGTGCTGTATTATCTACGTCCAACGTGCTTGTTTCGCGTTTCTTCGTTCGCTTACAACTCACACCGGGGCTCCGTCCAATACAGTTTGATGGCGACATTCATGTTTTCTGATTCTGATTCAGCAGTGTCAAGTATGTGGCTTCGTCAAGCTCCAAACTGGGGGCTGAGTTTACGTGATGTCCCGATGCACGCATAATTTATCATCGAGTGACTCATATGCATGACGAATTACGCGGACGTTGCTCGGCGTTTATATTGAAAACACGGAACATTGCCATTTAATGCTCCCCACATACGGTTATCTAAAACTGCCACAAGCCTCGTTTCACCTGCACGAGATTCGTAACACTTGGGGGGGGGGGGAGGATTACTGTATCAGAAAACTTGAAGACATTCCTCCGGGTCTGGATTGTTCAGACGTTCGCCAAGATATGCTTTGCCGCACCGTCAACAGCAACCACACAGGACTGCTCTTCTCACGCGCGCAAAGATGGGTTCAGTCCTCCCCCCAGGCTTGGTGACCTTTCCTGCCCCCTCATCCCTCAGCTCTTTTAGCAGCATCCCTTGTTTGTGCGCCTATCTCAGGGGATCTTCCATATCTCACGTGGGGGGCGGCAGGCATGACAGAACACGTGGCCGCCATTGAGAGCAAGAAGACCAGAACCGAGCCGCCCTCTGGCGCACGGCCCTACAAAGCGCGGCACGTGCGTTGTTGGCAGGCGAGTACTGTGGGGGACGGCGTGAGATTAGTATCGTATAAATGTGTTTCCATGTGGGTTTACACTTACGTATCGAAATACCTTACGAATCGAAATACCCTTCCAATTTATCTTAGACCGACAAATGCAGTCAGTGAGACTTTGATTTCTGAAATGTTGTAATAAATGTTTTTCAAACGGTTCGGGCCGTTCGGAAAACTTGCAGTTTAGGGTTGCGTGGTGGTCTGGAATGCATGCAACTGAAGCGCCTTCGTTTATTTAATGTTGTCTTAGGCTGATCAGAGGTCCAAATACTCTCCGCTGGTCATTACCCACAAATCTTCATTTCAATAAATTATTCGTCTGTGTTTGCGCGTAAATGTTAGTACGCAAGTCAACGACTTATGATAGAAAGACTTTGCCATGCGTTATTGATGCATTTAAATTGCAGTTCATTACTGCAATACCATATAGCTCCACATGGTTAATAGTGCATACCGTGCATATAGCGTTGCATATAGTCTTAACAGCCGACTACAAACGGAGTATATTATTACGTGCGCGGCGCCAACTGCGGTAATGCATCGACCTCCATTTATTCATTGTAGCGGCTGAGGTTTCATTTGCAGTGTTCCGACTTGCGCTGATGGTATGCGATCAGATCATTAGCGTCTGCACCGCCGGACAATCAGTCACCGTCCCGGGACGGTTCGAGCTGCAAGCTAGTCACCAGGAGGAGCTGCCGCCATCGTCGCCGCCGAAACTAATGGCCAGCAGTCAGCGCCGCCCGCGAAACAATTGAAGTCGACACACGTTTGTCGTGGCGGCGGCTGAGCGGGCCGACTGTTTGGGTTTCGGTCCGGTAATCGGATGAGAGCTCGTACCGGTCCGTTCGGGTCGGCCAGGTTTCGGCTTTGTGAAGTGGTTTGTTTGTTTTCGCACTGGATAGACCAGCCGGCCCGAAGATGGCTCGGGGAAATTTGATCAAGGAAAACATCCGCAAGTCTCCTAATCTCCGGCGTCGGCTATATTGGATGGGTTTTTCGTCCCCCCCCTCTGATATCTTTTTTCTGGCGATATTTTGCGGGCGCATTGGACTTGCGGGTCGAGCCGTGTCCTTCCGTCTATAGCCAATCAATGAAACACCGTGTAGCGCGAGAAGCACGGTCTTATTACTGTCCTAAATAACCATAGTTTGGGTGATCTTCCGGATCGGGCGGACATTTTCGCGGGATGCCACGCGGCATTTCGCGACGATCAATCCTCGTCGGCAGATTTGCCGCGGCAGAGGCGTCTGGCAGCAGGCCTGGGTGTTCTGCCGGCGGCGGCGGCGGCGCCCGGCGCGTCAGCAGGTGTCGCAGCCCACATCGATCCACCGGTCGGCTCCGAGGGCCGAAAAAGACGCTCCAGTCTGCGGCGGCGAGGGCGGCGGGGGCGAGCGGCGGCGGCCGTCAGGCTTCTCTCACCGCCCATTAGGAAGGGTCTCCACGTCTGCCGAGCGAGATGTATGAGTCACACGGGGAGCTCTGCCCGACGCTACGGTCAGGTGTTGCCCGAGGCTGCCTGGCGACAGGACAGAATCGAACCGGCGCGATGGCAGGTTCGTTTCTTCGCACGGCAAAATCATCCCTTAAGTTTTTTTCCAGATGTACTCTTACTAATTCCCCGTCTGTCTTGTGACATGGATGCCTACATACGTGTGCAAGACCGGCATCAGTGGTTGCTGGGTGGGGCTGGTCACGTATACAATACAGGTATACACGTACACAAAGCAAAAACCTTGATGACCGGTGCTAACGTAGAAAACGTAAAAAATATAAACGTATAAAATACGTAAAAACACCCTCATATCAAGTAATCTACGCTATGACTGGGATAAAGATAAAGGCAAATGGTTTGGGCACCGAGAGAGACAACCTGGTGCCCCAGGCCCTCGTCAGGGGCAGCCGAACATCGCAAGTTGAGTCACCCCAGAGCCGATAAAAGAGCGATATAGAGAAGGGTGTAATGGCTGACGGCGGCGGTGGAGGGGCGCGAGGCTCGGCACGTGGTCCATTAGACTGGGAAGGGGGCCGTCCGGCACGGGCCAGATATTGGCCACTAAATGGCGGCTCCCGCCGCCGGCAGTGCTGCTGGTGGAGCGCGATAAGCTACCGTCGCGCTGCCTGTTTTGTCTGACACACCTAAGGCTCGGCAGTCCTCGGGCGTTTTAGAGGGACAATCTCGCCACATTAGGAACGCTCCGGCACGTATGAGAAGGGGTGCTGAGAGTACATATTGGTATAAGCAATAAATATTGGAGGCAAATATCTCACGAGGGAAATGACTCGCTCACCTCGGTAGCTGCGTAATTTCTAGCATCCCGATTTTTATACCCGATGACGGTTTACGTTTCTGGAAAAAGTGCATGAATCCGTGTCGTCGACTTAGAGCATTTCATGACTAAAACATTACAGAGGACAACCACGAATTTGCAATGCGTCCGTTTGTTTTGCCGTCAGGACCATTTTGAAAGGAAACGTAGTCTCTTGTTTTCAGGCGCCGTCACTGCAGTTGAAACACGCCAGTTGCTGGAGGTCCTCCACCCTCCCTAGTTTGGCTTATCCACCTTCTGATTGATGGGAGCCAGCGGTCGTGAATTTTCAGCACCCTTATCTGAACAACACAGCTACCTATTGACAGACTGAATTAGATAACCAGTTCACTATAGGGCATATCATATGAAGCCTAAAGCCGAATTACTGACGCAAAATCAGGTACTATTAAGACTTTGATATCTGTCTTTCCCTTTGGCATGACTTGCAAGATACTCATGAGTGACCAAACAAAAGCAAGTATCAGTTTGTTTGAGTCATCAGTGACCCCCAAGTGAGGTCAACGCTGGTCAATGGCTATCTTTGCGTGGTGTCGGTTCAGCCTCTGTTGTGACACAAACCGAGCTCTGGCGACCAAATTATTGCAGTTACAAGGAAAAGAAACAGTATAACATAAAATATCAATTTTATCGTCATGTCTCGTCAATTATTTTAACACCGAAATACCAAAAGTTAAAGGTCAGCTCCTTAAATTTTGTGACTTCGTGATCTAAGTTAACCCTGGGCCATTTATTGCGGAATATTGTTTTTCGTTCAGAGTTCATTCTATACTCAATTTATACGGCCAATTCTGGCCATCCTTGATCTGCTAATGTAATACAGGCAAATTACTGTCAAAATTTAGGCTTTGACCTGACTAGTAACGTGATCAATGAAGTAGGGATAAGAAGTTCATAAATGTGGAACGTCTGGGGCCTTAGGGTGTCGGGTTATCAAATGCCGTTTCAATAAACGAAATCGGACGATTTACTCTTGAGATTGGGGAAGTGGGAAAAGAAACACCTTCTCAGTAACTGGAAACGTAAAATACCTCAGTCAGTGCTTGGTTAGGCATTACTGTTCTCAGTTATACGTTTGCTACACGATCGCTTTGTGTTCTTTTTCACATCATGAACTTCAAGCCTTCTGTTTACGGGCCGATCCTTCATAGGATACAACAGATCTGTTGACACGAGGCAAGGCCGATTTGCATTATTGTATATGAGTGCGTTGCTTTACATGACATTGCTTTCGTAAGTAGCCTGTCATATCTGCTCCAAGGACTGGTCACCACCCAATGATCGATGTCCACCACCGTTTCACTCCACCTGCTGCACACCGGCAGCGGCGAGACGAACTCAGCCGATGTCGCCATGGCCGCCGTGTCCCGCGCCCCGTACAGTGTTATCTGCACGCGGCACTCGACTGAGCAGACCGACTGGCGATGCGGGCCGGGCGGGTGGCTGACAGGGTCCGCCCGCTGCCCCTCAGGGCGGCGTAAATCCCCGGCCGCCGCTGATTGGAAATATGACGGAGCCGCCCGGCGCCGCGGCCAGTGCCGCCGCGGTGAGTTACGGTGGCGACAGCGCCCCAGGCCATCGCCGCCGGCCGCCGCAGCTCGCCGGCCGCGATGGAGGCGGCGATTCGGCGCCGGCCGCGGCCGCAGTCGAGGAGACAACCCCCGTCCGGCTCGGTCGCGGAGCTCACGGCCGCCCGTGTGGTACTGTCCGGCCAAACTGCACGAGCCTTATCGAATCCGACCGGTGGTAACCCTTCAATACCATGGAGACGGGCAACGGGTGTGCCAGTATATAGGCTGGTCTTACAAAATCGGCTCCATCGCACTAGGCGTGACATTGATGCCACACGTTCTCTTCGCATTCTTTTTCGGATGCCCCGTTGTTATGACCGCTACCGATTTAGGTTTTCCTGGGGAAGTCAATATCTTATAAGACTATTTTCGACTTTTCCTTGGCGCATTTTAAAGATCACCGACATGGATAAAACAAGCGTACAAACTGATGGTCTCAAGGAATGAAGGAAAAGGAAAAATGGGAAAAACACAAAAAAAGGAAGAAATGGATTAACTCATTAAACTCACTCACACATTGTACTGACTATTACTTTAGTTCCAGATTGTATTTTCTCTTATATCTTACAGCGTTCCTTACAGCATTGACAGTATGTCTGTCATGTTTTAATGCTAATCGCCATGAGGCGGCGACATAGGTAACATCACGGGGCCGAGACCTTAGTTTTCGGCTTTAAAATTTTCATGCACAACAACCGATTACGCGTTCTCCATCCATCAGTCACTGCTCCGGTCTTGACGTCATCAATCATTGCAGCAGTCCCGAGGTCATCAGTCACTGCACCGGTCCCGAAGCCAGCACCAGTTTCAGCCTGTCTGCGAAAAGGCGTATGGTTCATGTAGCATTTTTAATTCAGCCATGGTTTCCCAAAGACGGGTAGTATGACGATTAGAAGTAACGCGTGACAAAACGCATTGCTGGTACCAGACCACGATGCCAACTCTGCCAAATGCGATACGATTTTTCTGTGCAAACCCGACAGCCCTGGAATAACTTCGTAGCACAGCGCAATGTGACGCCACAGCAGCTCAGCGACCTCTTGACCCTCCTTCTAATAGGCTGATCAGTAGAGACTCCTTCAGACTGCCACACAGCGTGTGAAGCGCGAAGTCGGCCAAGGCGACTTCGCGAGCAGACGAGGCTCACTTCATTATAAACTGTTCCAGTCACATCATCAAACTTCAGGCATGCTGCCACAGCGGGTAAAGGACTTCAGGGTGGTGGGCAGCGGTAAATGACATTCGCCTCAACTTCATTCCCACCAGTGGCAACCATCGTCTTTTCTCTCATTTTCTCCGACCAACCGTGGCGGGACGTTTGCGACGACGAGCAACTCCGCCACGAAAATGAAATACCCATCAAAATAAAACGTTTTATTCTTTTTGTGGCTTAAGGCAGTGCTATAATGCGACAATTCTGAGCTGGTCTTGCGCATGTTCGCCACTGGACCAAAGCAGGAATTTTTGACTTGCCTTTATGGCCATTTCCTGGCGTCGGAGTGCCCGTCCACTCGACACCGGAATGGCCGTGGCGACGCCGGAATGGCAGCACCGGTGCCGTAGTGGTAGTACCGGAACCGGAGTGGCAGTACCGGCGTCGGAGTGGCAGTACCAGTGCCGCAGTGGCCGTGCTGGCGCCGGAGTGGCAGTATCGGCGCCGGAGCGGCGCTGGCCCGCTGCGCCGCCACCGGCCTGCCGTCGCGCGCGACGACCGTGTCCGGCCGGCTGCGGCCCGCGCGCCGACGGAGAGCTTCAAGTGGCCGCCGGGGTGGCGTCGGCCCGTCGGCGTCGACTGCCGTGACCGTCGTATTATTTCTGGCCCTCCCCCGGGAACGTTCAATTCATTTCCGCCGCGTCCGCCCGGGCCGCTCTCGTAAAATGAAAATTGAAAGTGTGGGGCGGGGAGTCAGTTTGCCGGAGCCGCTGGCGAATGCGGCCGCCCCGTGGGTGTCGTGCCCGAAGGGGGCAGCCCTCCGGTCGGAAATGGACGCCAATGAATTGGGCCTTCACTTACCTGAGATTGCATGCCTTGTTTATGGTGCCAGGCGGGCTATCGGAATTCGTGGCCGCACGGACCAAGCTCGATGCTGTGGCTCGTTGAAGGGAATGAGCCGGTTTTGGACCTCTTGTTCGTGTAAGCTTGAAATAAGGCATGCGAAGTCTGCTGATCCTGTCGTTTGATGATCTGCTCATTACTCATATTATCACTTTCACGCTGTGTGATATGTGCTATCGACAGTCACAAAGTGTTCCAGGAGTCTGTATATACATATACGCAAAGAGACGTTGAAATGCAAACCAATGGCAATTAGCAATCAGTATAATCCAGACGTTTCCACAACAACGTACCTTCATCAGCGTACACAAAAGATGCAGAGTAAACGGATGAGACCTCCATATCCAAAATTATTTCAGAGATCAACTTGCGGAGCCTAACGCTTTGACTACGCTAAACTGGTACTGATTTTATTTAAAATCATAAAGTCTACCCTTCTGTTCGTACTGCTCGTACCTGAAACACATGCAGCCGCTATCGCCTTTTTCTTCCTTGCTCTCCATAGCTTCCAAAACTTCCGTCTCGCTTCATTTGGGCAGATGTGCATACTCGTCAGTCTGGTTTACAATCACATTCGATGTTCGATAATATATGACCTCACTTCTATGATTGTTTTTTCGCATACGTGTTCCTGAAGCGTCCGCAAAGTACGAAGGTCCAAGATGTAATGGGTAAAAACACAATCTAGCTACGCTATGTTGAGACATCTTTATCGTAACACCACAGGACATGCACCTGCATGGCAGGTTATTGCTGCTAAATGCAGGTCATCCGAAGATTTAGTCTACAATGAATTTGAAAACCGTGGACAAACAGCATTTTTAGACACGGTGATCATCCAGCCTAGAAACAGTTAAGTTCAAAGTGCACCGCAAACCTACAAACAAGGAAGATTGTACACACTTACTCAGAACACAGTGTCAGGGCCAAAAGTGGCGTTATAATCAGGTTCTTCCTGAGGGCATAGAGCATATGCAGTGAAGAATACCTTGAAGAAGAGTTACAACATAAATATATATTTATATATATATATACATGCCTATATCTATATACATATAAGACCTTCGAGAAGCTAAAATTTCCAAAGGGTAGAACATAAAATATCCAAATATCCAAATACAATTCGCATAAAGAAGAAATCACAAATACAATTTTTCATATTTGTATACAAATATTTTTAAATTACATAATTTAAATCTAAACAAGTATTTTACATATATTTTTTTTTAATTTGCGTATATATATAAATATACAACCAAAAAGAAGAATGGAACAGGACGAAAATCTTTAACGACAAAATTTCACGTATATAACGGTACCAAATTCGAAAGTAGCTGAGACAATGACAGTATGCGTACAAGATAGAGAAATACAAGCAACGATAGCTTCCATCAAGCAAATACTTGATTCACTGAAAAAAAACGCAACACGAAAACGGACTAGAACACGAACCTGAACAGAGGCATTTACGAAATACCTTGTGGCGGGTGTGGAAAGAATTGGCAAAACAGGACAAGGCCTACGAATTACATCGGCGAAGCAGGACGAGGTCCAATGACACGAATAAACAAACATAGGCGCGACGTCACACATTGTCGAGCATCCAACGCGGATGAAAGCCATATTGACAAACACGAACATCTACCGCATTGGAGCGATACGAAAGTTTTGGAATTTATAGAGCAAAGGAAAAAGGAATTCCCTAAAATCTGCATATATTTTGTGTGCAAACTGTGTTCACGAAAGGATAGTCTTTTTGGCTTTAAATACAATCGCTGCTAGAATGGCGTGGTCGAAGCGTTGGGTAAAAATGTGCTCAAACTTAGTGATCTCTGTTATAGTTTCGTATATGGTGGTTTCATCTGCCTGCTCTTTATCTTTTCTATGTACACTAATGAAGGCACGTTGTTGTCGAAACCCCTGTATTATATTGACTGCGCATTTCTAGTAGTTTGCGTTTCCATCTCTTTGTATAGATATGTATATATATATATATATATATATATATATATATATATATATATATATATATATATATATATATGTGACATTGCATTTCGATCACAGACAGACCTGAAAATAAACCACAACACACGTTCGCCCCTCGGTTCCCACACTTTCGTTTTACATGTCACATCAACACAGGACTGTCCACACAGTTCTGAAGGGCAAAAAAAAAAACACACCTACTTCTACCCACGTATTTCGTAAAATTACCCGAAGAACGTCAGGGATACTGCCGCATTTATTCGTCTGTTTAGTGCTGGGCTGAATTGTTTGATGTGTAATGCTTCGAAGATGTGAAGTTTTCGTCGGCCAGGCGCAGATGCGATGATTCCTGTTCTGCCTGTAAGCTGCTGTCTGGTGATGATTCCGTGGGTGTCCTACATGTGTGTCTGCGGTGCTCCGTCTTGCAAGTGCATGGTGAGACATCTTGAGAGTGTTGTAATCACACCGATGTGGTCTGAGTGGTTATGAAACATACAATCTGAGGTGTCCGTGTTTCTTGGTGGTGTTGTTCCGCATGATAAAGTGGCTGGTTTTCTTGCTCTCGTAGCGGATGGTGAGCTTCAGTTGACGTTTTGCGTTGATGCATTTGATATTAGTTGGCAGTGTTTGACGGATGACTTTTTCGTCTGTCTTATAGGCTGATGACATCTGACTAATAAAAAAGTTGGTGGGTCTTCGTCTCCTCGTCTTCGTTCGGTATGTTGTCGTGGTTTCTGTCCAGAAAAGTTTTGATCTCTTGGTTTGATCAATGGTCTTGCTGGAATAGCCGTTGTTCACCAGAAGCTGTTTTACTCGATCTACCTGTCTCCAGTTTGAACAGGTTTTAATGCTCTTCGGATGCAGGATTTGACGACAGATAGTTGGTATCAAGCACAGCATATCGCTCGGGACATTCAGTGGTTGCGTTGAGGCACCGACCCTCGTCCGTTGGATTTTGGAAGACTTTAAAAGTGTGGTCTCATTAACGTGACAGCCTCATTAGCGGCGTCAATGACAAGGAACATGAACGGGATCTTGTTTGTGACGCTCATCTCGGTGGTGAAGTCGAGCACAGAGTTGTCTTCTAGAGCTATTTGAAGTCGCACGAGGTTTTGCTCGCCTGCTACATCGATAAATATGTCATCGGCATATCTGCAGTATATCGCCGGTCGCAGTGAGTTGTCTTCTAAAACTACGTTTTCCAGGTGACTCATATATGTGTTGGCGAGCAGCGGTCCGAGAGGCGAGCCCATTGCCACGACGTTGATCTGGCGGTACAGGTGACATATTTGTTCATGTAGCAGATGAACACCTGCGATTTCAAAGAGCTCTAAAAGACAACTCTGCACTCAGCTTCACCATCGAGATGAGCGTCATAAATAAGGTCCCGTTCATGAACGTTGCCACTGACGCCGCTAATGATACCTTCACAACCAAAGGCTTCCGAAAACCAACGGAGGCGGGTCGGTGCCTCGACATGAACAATAAATACCCCGAACGATACAAACTACCCGTCGTCAGATCCTACAGCCGAAGAGGAACTGAGACCTGCTCAAAGTGGAGACAGGTAGATCAAGAACTTCAACAAATGAAACAGCTTCTGGTAAACAACGGCTACTCCAACAACACTTTTGACCAAACCACCATTCTCCTTATCCAGCTTTGGCATAAAAGTAACAACTTTCATTAGTCATTCATTCATGCATTCATACGCGTACTGGCAGCACATCTTCTCGTCTCCATCCAGGCTTGACTTATTGAAACCAGCCACTCGAACTCCTAGTAATTCGTCTCTTTTAAGTGTTATCATCATATCCAACATCACCAGTACCGATTTTCAGGTCATAAACCTGATCAAGCTAATGTCTGCCAAACTGTATGAGCGCCAGTCCCCAATTGTCCAAATATTCCGGTAAGAAACAGTGGACTACAGGTGTGCCTTCCCCGACTTCCCCGCCCCGCACGCGTCGGAGGGGACGCAACTGCCGGCCGGCGACCCTGCAGTTAATTAAATTCGCCGTCCCCCGGTCGGGCCCGCCTTACGACCGCTTCCCGTGTGGCGGCCTCATTTCCTGATGGCGGCTCCCCCGCCGCGTCCGGGCAGGATCACAGCGCTCCCAGGCCGGCGAGCCGGGAGCAGCGTCCGCCGCCGGCCGCACGCGTCGGCTCCCTCCGCTAATGGGCACGCACACGAACGGCGCGCGCGGCGTCCACCCAGCCTGTCAGCGGGCCGGGTCTACTATCATCGTACTGTACTGTGAGCAGTCGGGCGACACTCCCACCCCTTTCCCCTGTCAGAAGTCAGGTGCTGCCGATGCACTGTCATCATTCCTCACAGCCACTAGCTACACTGCCTTGTTTAACATCATGCGCAGTTACAACTATATCGGAACTGCAGAGTATCTCCCACTACGAGCAGTCGGGTGGATGTCGGCGTCACCGTGCCCCACCTAAGCGTCCTTTTCGTCGGCTGCCGTCCTCGCCTTGGTCGGGATCATACATACATGGTGAGAGACTGCCGATGCTTGTGTGGAAGATCGGACGTCAGGGACCGGCTCTTACCGCGAACAGTGAGCTACCCAACATACATCAATACTGTATGCAACAGACCCTGAAGTGTCACCCCTGCTACCTATACATTACATTCATACTTACATTTTTGCATATACGTAAACATGCATACAGTAATGCATTAATACGTATTCACACAACCATCCTCCACATAAACCCCACACATATATATATACTTGTATCAGAGAAAATACTCTGCCGCAATACATCAATATATACATACACACACACACACACACACACACACACACATATATATATATATATATATATATATATATATATATATATATATATATTGATGTATTGCGGCAGAATATTTTCTCTGATACAAGTTTTATTAAGTACTAGAACACACTTTAACTAGCGTTTTATTTTTTTCCTATGACTGGATCTATACGTTTCTTCTATATGTTAGTTCATCATTCATTTCGTGTGAAACTAAACTGAATGTACACATTTAGTATGACATTACTCTTTGTTGGTTTTATTTAACGTTTCGGATATAGCACTATCCATTTTCAAAATTATACAGCGGCATTGCATTTTGACTACAGATAAGTTCGAAAATAATCCACAATACACGTTCGCTCCTCGGTTGCCACACTTCCGCAATACAGGTCACATCAACACAGGACTGAAGGGCGAAAAAACTCATACCTGCTTTTACCCACGCTTTCCGTAAAATTATCCGAAGTGCTTCAGGGATACTTGAGGTTACTTGATGCCGGGGTCTTTTCAGTCATTCAGGAACGTTGGACGATAATACAAAAGCCATATTATTTCTGAGGCAGCCACTTCTGGTCGAATGAATTCGTACCAGGTCATGTAAATTCACTCTCACAACTTACGAAATTCGCTATCAACGATAGTCACATGTCTTAAAATGTCATTTGACCACGAAAATCATGTGCACCAATGTATTTAAAGTGACTCTGAATTTCCGACATCTTTGTACATTTATTTGATTAAGTAAGAAAAGGCCAGGTAAGAAAGAGGGAAAACATTAATGGTATCACCTAAATTTATGATAGTTTATTTGCACGTATCCAAACGTTTTCAAACGTTTCTGGACCTCTAAAAACGATCTGCAAGCGAAATTGTGATTTGTTAGGCAATTTAATCAACAAATCTGCGATGATGTGATGCTGTGATGCTGTCATTGTAGTTCAAGACATCAATATTTCATGTCATACAAAAAAATACAGACATAAGTGTGGACAGCGCTAATGTCTCATAACCTCATGATACTGATTCTTATCAATAACAGCATGCTTGCTCTTCCAGAAATGTAACGGGCTCGTTGTTCTTCCATTCTCGTAAGTGCTTTATTAATCTAGCTTCCGACAGAATGGCAAAAACGGCATCCACGTAGGATTTGCCTAAGATCAGGTCAATAACACTTTCAAAAGCAGCTCGCGCACGTTTTTATAACCAATAAGCCTCATTTTCGTTCGAATACAATTTATCCGCAGTTTCACCATTAATCAGTCGATGGCGAAAACCTAAGAACATAACACCCGTCACAAAAAAATGAATAAATAAAAAATGCCACTGGCTGTTCGTGACCGGGTGGTGGAAAGGTGGTGTGGTGGAAGTTTGCGCAAGGATGATGACTAGCAAAACCGTAGGAAGAGTGGGTCTTATTTCAGCCAGCAGACGGGACTAAACTGAGCAGCAGGGCCCGGCTTCACGGAGCATACCGGCCATGACGAAAATCACACAGAGCAGTGTATTAATAATGTCTCTAAAAGTTCGACACCTTCCTTTTTTATTTCTTAAGGTCATGTAAGAAGGCGAAGTAACACATTGAACTT